>VZZY01006598.1:88154-140774 GCA_013400335.1 Eurystomus gularis | reverse complement strand
TTTGGTATCAGCATTGGCTATACTCTGAATGCCCGTAACTATCATCATTTAAGAAGGTGGATGATAACATGGACATAGAGGATACAAATCTATAAAGACCATTGCAAGCTTCTAAACACAACCTGGTAAAAAAACCCTGATACTTAGAAGTATGCAAACCACTGAAATTTTTCTAGCAGTTCTAAAATACCAAAAATAATTGTTTTCAAATGAAGAAAATAATTTGTCAGCAGATATGACCAAAAATAATGTTTAAAAATAAAATTTAAAACATTTTGTTTTAAATCCTTTTGAATTTAATTTCAATCTATTGGTGAAGGGGGAAAAGTCCCTGAAGTGATATTCATATGAAGTGGAGTTCACAGATAACAGTGGTAGTAATATGGTGTAATACCTTTCATAAACTCATCAAGATGTATCTTAAAATTATAGGATATTTTCTTCTGGTCCTCTGGTAAGGTTGTACAAAAAAAAAGGTGGTTTTTTTCTGATTACTAAAAATGATATTATTTGTAGCCTAAACTGACTTACATCTTGGTTAACTATGGTTAGCTGTAATTGTTACATAGTTTTTCTCCCTTTGTGATGCTTGCTTCATTGATACTTTCATGAAGAGCTGTCATATTGTTGCAGCCTTCATTTTACTAGGCTAAACAGGCTGAACTGTTAAAGGGCTTTGACAAAGTCTGATGTATTTAACTTCAGCAATTTAAGATGTTGACATTCACAGCTCAGTGTGTTGGAGATCACTGTCTTTCTCCATTAAATTTTGCTCTTGTCCTCATTTTTATGACTGAATTCTACTGTCTTTAAAAATGTCTTTAAAAATTATACTGTCTTTAAAAATGCTGTACTCTACGCTCAGTACATTTTACTTGTTTGTGACCACTAGAATACTATCAGTTTTCTTTTTCACATTCTTCCTTCATGTCATGCTACTTTATCTCCTTCCTCATTAACAGCTTTCCAAAGTTGACCTCCTTTCCTGCCCTCTTTCTTGAGTTTGCCAGTGAATTAAGCTAAATATATGAATCATATTTGCAAAATAAAGTATTTGGAAAAGAGGGATACAGGCGTGTTGAGAAGAGACTATTCACTAGCACACAAAGCCCACAGCATCAAATAGAGGAGCCACAGAAATCCAAGAAATTAGTTTTGGAATTTTTTTTTTAAAAAAACAATAAAATTTCCTTAGTTACCCTATTCTTCAACAGCGGGGTTAATATCAGCTGATAAACAGTTACCTTTTCTTGACATGCAATGATTTGATCTGAAAATCCCATAGAAATGTTAAAGCTGGTAGAACTGAATGAAACATTTCCGTTTGTGCACTGTATTTGTCCTAGGAAGAACTATGATTACAGACAAGATTCTGTCCTCTGCTTTTTCTCAGATTTTAACAGGAAACAAGACATTAACTTCTTGATTTGCCTCTGATTTAACTTCTGGGAACATTAAAATTTTATTGTTAAATCCTGGAATTTCTTTCATTCATTAAAAAAATAGTCCTCATCCCTTGTTTTACCTCCTTTACTTCCCTCTGATCTTAGTTATGGGTATTGTTAGATTTATCTTGAAGAATACAACAGCCACAAACCAAAATATCAGCTCTCATGGTAAGTTTTGCAGTCAAAATACTTGTGACAGCAGGATTTACAGGCAGTTTTTGAAAAGGGAAATTAGATTCTAAACTTCATTAAGTTTATCTGTCTCCTAAGTAAATGTGAGCATGCAGGTCTCCAAAGTATGCTCTTGATGTAAATGCCTGATTTATAATTTCAGAAAATACATTGCAAAATTTCTTCAAGTTCTATATCCTTCCATATCCTTATCCATAAATTTTTTTGCTTGGCAACCCAGAAAATACAACAGGGTGAGGGCAAGAAATGTGTTTAAAATTTTGAACAAATGCTAATGGAAAATGTTTTGCCATATTCCCTCAGCTCCAATAAAATGTACACTTTCCATTTATCGTTCAGCTAGATAACTATTGATGTTTGATTAAAAACAATCTCCCCTGCTTCCGTAAGTACCTTCGTGTAATTCACAGGGATTTTCTCATTTTCCCAGGTCTGCTTGGGTAAACAAAGGTTTCTCCTCAGCTTAGTCTCTTAGGTTGGACGTTAGAATAAAAAAACTTCCATTAACTTGCTTTTTGTTTCACTTTAGATTGCAAGTAACTTCATCAACATGTAAGAGAGACAACTGCTCCCTATGTATTTTATTATACAAATCTGACCCCCTCCTTCCCGTGACCTTAGCTCTTGGCTATAGCTAAATGCAAAAGAATAAGCACACACAGAAAGGATTAGCACGTTACACATACACAACTCCATGGTCTATGGGCATATGCAGAGAAAGGCATATGTTAAATTCCTTGTTCTTTTATATAAAAAAGAAAACTTATTTACCCTATGGGTAAAATGTGTGTTGACCTACTACAGTACAGTATGAGCATGAACAAGGTTACTTTTTCCCCCTTTCTGCTAAATAATAAGGCAACTCATGCTGAGGGTGCACTTAAACTATACCTATAACTCTTGGAAATTCATAGATCGTAAGGCCAAATGGGACCATTATGATCATCTTGCCTGACCTCCTCTATAGCACAAGCCATAGGGTTTGACAACATAACAGTATTTGTAATTTCTTATGCATTAAAGTGCTATTTATAGGATATATATTGTATTGAAATGGCAGAATATTCATTGGTCTGAAATTCTGCTAGATAATTTTGTTACTGTAGTGGCATCTACAGGATTCTCGTTTGGTACATATTAATAATAAAAAATATTCAAACAGAATTTCAAGTAATTTGCTCAAAATGTGGCTACATCTAATAAGCAGAGTGCTTGGGACAACAGCTGCAAAACCACATATTTAGTGTAAAAATAGAGTTGAGACAAAATAATCCAAGTAATTTATTAATTACCAAGTACTGTAGAATCTGAAGTCTAATTAAGAAAAGAAAAAGGATGTCTAACTGGTCTGTTGCACTAACTGGAGTATTTTAGCAGGAATAGAGAAAACCGAAAAATTATGTTCTTTTCACACATCTTACTTTTTTCCTGTGCTAAAGCACTTTTTCTTTTGCATTGATTGCAAGAACCATGGTGCTTGATTTTCCTTTTCATGGAACCACTACTATAAGTGACTGCTGCAAATGGAAACTGATTCCAAACGGTGACTAGGGCAGAGGTAGATATCTGCAGTATTACATGTGTAAGGCAAACTGGACTTCATCCCCTGCCTTGCTTTCTAACACTATCATCCTTTCTTTATATAAGAAACTATATTTAAAACTAATATTTTTATTTTTTAAACCAAATTGATAGTCCTCAAGTTTCATTTCCTATCTGAAAACCAGAAAATGTTCTCTGCTTTTTCTACAGGAGTCACTGATGCAATGTACTACATTGAGCAGTCCTAAAGGTCCTGGTCAATCCAAGCCAGCTTCATGGCTTAAATCTTGGAAACAGATAATATGCCTGATTTTTCAAGATAAGAATTCAGATATCACCCATGTTTGTATTTGCTGCTGGGAAGGGAGCAATAAAAGGGCAATTAGCATTTCTACTGATCATTGGTTAAAATGATTTAACCCGCCTTTTAGCAAAGTAATAAAGATCCTTGAAGTAATTACATCATTTTGTTAAACGCTAAGAATGATGAGATAAAACAGCATGGATATCATTGGTCAAAGATGTTTATCTGTGCATATTAAAAGCTTTTAAACATGATCTTGTAGAAAACCCTATGCCTTTCAGACCAGTGCCACCTTCTCCTGGTCTTCTTTAAAATTATACAAGTATAAATACATATACAAAGACCTATACCTTTAAAAAGGCAGATAGAAAACTAAATATATCACTTAACATAAGCTTTCAGGAATGAGTTATCAGTAAAATAACTTGATTTTGTAAAATCTGAAATGCTTTGTTCAGATAGCCTCCCTGCTGTGCAGAAGCTTTGACAAACTCCTGAGACAAGTGCAGGAGGAGGACTGTGTCTTGAGGTTTGCATTTTGATCCATTCACTAGTAAATTCTCTGAGAGTGTAGATAATTACAACATTTAGCTAAAAAAAGGTTAGTTTAGAAGCAATTTTTAAAGATATTTCAATGGAGGGAAAGAGAGCAGGGATGAAGAGACCAATTAACCAATTTTTCTTGGCCTTTCTCTCACATGCAGACACATTCTGTACAAACCCCTGTTTTGATGTATTATTTTAATTAATCCCGGTCTTTTGATTTCTGCAAAAAGAAGGTTAGCAAATGTAACAATGCTCGAGAGTTTCTTTATCGTAAAAGACACATAATTTCAAGCATTTAATAAGGTAGATTTATTCTGGGTAGTTTAGTTTGCACATTCACTCAAACAGCCCTCCCCAAAGACAACATTAAAAATGTGATTAGTTAACTGCCATCAATAACACAAAATAGGAAAACACTCTCTGAAGGGACAGCTTTGTGGAGGGCACTGCACAGTGTGTAGTAAAAATATATGGCCTAATAAGTTTACATTTGCAGGCTCATTTGTTAAAACTCTTGAATTTCTAATTTGTGTCGGAAAGATGAATGGATGGGGCCTCAGTAAAGTGTGAGATTAATACTGATGGATGGGGATTCAGATTTTTGCTAGCCTCTTACTTCTCCACAACTCAGTAGGCAGTTTATGGGGAAAACCAAATGTAAATAAAAAAGAGGACATTATTTACTTTGGTCAAGGCCAATTACCAGTTATATTGTTCTTCTCAACTTTATTGTTTGGATGTAAATTATCCTTATCTAATTATTGTTTAATGCATTTTGGTAATCAAGCTCATACAAAGTGTAATTAGACGCTAAAAAGGACAGGCACCCAATGGTTACTTTGAAACACTGCAAATAGTAGAAATGGAGGCCACTGGGACCTTTAGAAGTATAAGGTGGAAGAATACTAATAAAACATATTATATAATAAAAACTGCCTTATACCTGAATCAAAATACTCACATAAAATGAAAATGAGCTGAGGTTAATACAAATAATAAAATAATGGGGATCTGCATATGCTGTACAACATTGATTTCAACAGCTTTCCTTCCACATGCAGTGCTGGGGCAATGCAACCACCATGCTGTAAAGAGACAGATTATAGAGGAGACAGCAATATTCCTTACCTATCCGGCAGAAGGTACCTCTGAACTTGGTTGAAAGCAGAGAAAGAAGTTCTTACGCTCTAATAAAGTAAGTTGCCAGATATCTTTTCAAAAATACACAGAGGTGCCAGGAAGGCAGGCATTAGTAAAGAAATCAAAAATTAGACACTTCAACATAAATGAACAAAATAAAGGTCACTGTTGTTATGCTTCTGTATGTGTAATACCTTTAGATCAAAGTTAATCCAGAAGACTTCAATATTTGTAAAACGTGTTGAAGTGTCAGTACAGGTACATAAGGGTTGCTGAATCTGGCAGCCCTGTGGAGATGGGGCTGTCACAGCTCCAGGCGCCCAGCTCTGAACAGTGGCAAGGCTGTATTCCCAGTAAGCACACGCACACATACATGTGTACCATACATGTATACAGATAAACATACCTGTCCGGCCACACAGATCAACACAGGCAGGCACATGTGAACACAAATGGCACTCATGGCTTCATCCCATTCTCCTCTCTGGCTAATCAGGATGGAGGCCCATTTGTGGGAATATATGTCTTATTTTGTGGCCTCAGGTTGCGCCAGGGGAGGTTTAGATTGGATATCAGGAAGTTCTTTACTGAAAGAGTGGTTAAGTGTTGGAATCCAGGCTTAACCAAGCTGCCCAGGGAAGGGGTGGGGTCACCATCCCTGGTGGTGTTAAAAAAATGAGTAGATGTGGCGGTTTGAGACATGGTCGAGGGGTTAGGGAGATGTTCAACAAAGGTTGGACTAGCTGATCCTAGAGGTCTTTTCCAACATAAATGATTCTGTGATTCTATAAATATAGGCATATATGCAATGTAGATCTCTCCAGTATCTGGGCTCAGACACTCAACCTGTCCAGTATATTGCCCCTGGTTCCTCTTGCCTCCAGGTGCCTCACATACACCTACACGCAGGTCTCTCAGTCACTCCCTAAGGTCTCTCCAGTAGCTGGACAGGACTTGCCTGATAATTCTAATAGCCAGGTCTTTCTATGGCCTTACCCTCAGACCAGTGGCTGCTGGGCCACTTTGCCTACTCACTAGCTGTTTCATAGCCTGTGCGTCCTACAGCAAGTCCTGTGCAATCCTGAAATGCTTCCCTTGCATCTCATAACATGCTCCATGCCCCTAGGCAGTGATCCTCCTCAGTCCAAAAGGTACCCTGGAGAGCTGCTCCCCTTCCCTTATGGTGGTGGGTTTCCTCCCTGGGGCCTGACATCTCTCCAGTGACGAGCTGGGAAGTCATTAGGCAGGGTTTTAGTTGAGTTATTCCACTTACCATTACTCATCTGTGCACCTTTGTGTCTGTGGAGAGGAGATTTTTATCATATAACCTAACACTGACTGGTACTTTGATGAGCTTAGTAATTTGAACAGCCATCTTTAAAGAAGCAGGCAGAGAGAGAGACAGGATTTGTAAGGAAAACCAGTGTCTCCCAAAAAAGGAGACAGAATCAAAATAGTCTAAGCAGCTGTAGTTTAAAATGTGATTACTTGCAGAAAAGTGACTTACATCTATTTTTCCTTTACAGTTATATAGTGCAATAGACATTTTCTTGATTTCATATACTTCCTCCAATACTAGTGGCATTTTGTTATTTTTTAGTCTATGTTGCAAAATAAATATAATTATGAAACTTGAAGGCAGGTGCTCCTTCAGCTTCAGCATCACCCAAATCATTCAGCATCAAAATAATGCAATTTAAGTTGAATTGTTACTGTAGGTACTTCAATCTGTAGCCTTACTCCACAGGTACGTGGTTCAGGGTATCAGTGCTCTGTGAACCATAAGAATCAAATCCCAGGTCTAGCTTGCCTTCTTTCACTAACGGAAAGAGTTCATTTTCTTCATAGCAGCCCGTATGGTGCAGTGTTTCACATTATGAAACTAGCATGGATATCTTATCAATACTCATTCAGCCACTGCTGAACAGTGCTTGCACAGCTTCAAGGCTTTTTCTGTTTCTCACTGACCCCCCCCACCCAACCCCACCAGCAAGTAGGCAGGGGGTGGGCAAGAGGTTGGGAGGGTTCACAGCCAGAACAGCTGACCCCAACTGACCGAAGGGGCATGTGATACAGTGTGTGATGGCATGCTCAGCAGTAAAACTGGGGTAGCAGTCTTTCCAAGGTTGCTCAGACACTGGCTGGGCATCATTCTGCTGGTGGGAGGTCATGAATGAATGATTCCCTTTGCATCTCTTGTTTTGTTTGGGGTTTTTTTCTTCAATTATTAAACTGTCTTTATTGCAATACATGGGTTTTCTCTTGTTTTTGCTCTCCCAAATCTTTCCCACATCCCACTGCAGGGTAAATAAGCAAGCAGCTGGTGAATGCTTACTTGCACCATAATAGGTATGGCAATATATTGCCAAAATAAAACTGAAAATTATGTCCTATACAGACAAATGTAAGCTATTCTTGATTTAGTGAAAAAATAAGAAGGTAGAGTAGTGACTTGACACATTCTACAAAAAGAGAAAGCTCTTCAAACTATGTGGGTAAATTTTAACAAGGATAATTTAGATTATGATTAACTGTTATGTGACATTTTTAAATTACAAGTTGATGTCTTCTTAAAAACAATGGTCAGCCAATTCTCTCTTGTGTGAATATATCCATGCTCCAGTCTTACACACAAGTATTTTCAACTCCTGCACTTGGAGTTTTAGAATAATGTCCCTCTCTGCCTGTTTTGCACGGAGGACCTAAAAGGGCACGATGCATCTTTTTCCTGCAACTCTTTTCTAAATGTTGTGCTGTAATTCAACCATAAATTACTGTACATGATGCGGAAACTACTGGCTAAAGTTGAACAACCAGTATTAATATGGAAGTCAAAATAGATGTGCCTATGCTGCTCCTTACTACCTTCACAAATTCTGAACCTGCTAAAACAGATACTTACGTCCCATATACTCAGATTATAACTGAAGAAAATTGACAGCTGTTGTTATTGTACAAGTTTAGCTCTAGTTTCTGTACAACACAGGCATCGGTATGAGTACATGTTTAAATGCGTGTTTATTTGAGAAGGTCACAGAACAATCATGACATTAATGTCAGAACAGCCCTTTTGTTGTAAATAAAGCTATTCCCTTATTTTTAACTGACTGCAGCTCTACATTCTTGCTAGATGAAGGATTCATTTGTATTACAGAAGCTCAAGGCTTGAAATTTGAATTTCATCACTGGAAGCAATTACAGTATCAGTGCAGTCTCTGCACGTAATTCCTCATTTAGTAATTTAATTAAAAACAAGTAGTACCATGAGTGCCAGAACTAATGAAGCTTAGTTTCCAATGGAACTGTGTCACATGGCTGATTGACTTTAAACTGAGCTACGAGCAAGGTTCAGTGTGATTCCCTCTTCTGTTTCCATCATTTCCGAAAATATCTACATTCTAGTTCAAAAACATTAAATATTTTATATCTCCACTGCTCCTGACATGGTTCACAGTTGCAAGAAGGAAGCCGATTTGGTTGGGGTAGTCAGGGCAAGAGAAGGCTTCTCAGGAAGAACTGCACACCAAAAAACCTGACAACTACTTCTTTAGCACAACTGCTTGCTTACAATGGAGAAACACCCTGTTTGTGGGCTAATTGTGCTATATTTGGGACATGGTTGACAAAGAATAACAAAATAGTAGCAGGGAAATTCACAGATCAAAACATGTTATGATACTTAAGTTTCTCTAAAGGTAAATGACAGATCTAGTCTGTTTCTTCCTTTTTTCTCTCCCTGTTATGTTTTGAGTTTTCATTCTTCCTATATTGGAAAGAAACAGTTCAACAGGCTGAAAATAATGGAAATTTAAGAACTGTTTAAACAGGCTTGTTGCAAGTCTGAGTCAATAAACTGTTGACATCTGCTATACACTATGCCTGATTCCTAACTTCTTCAGGTGAAAATGATGCCCCCACTAGCATATTCTTTTAATATTCTTTAATAATCTTTCTTAAAAGGAAAAAGTTAAATGCCTTCATTTCCTCTGTTGAGCAGTCAATATCTGTGATTTCTCAGAGTTTGGGGGAATTCATCAAAAATAACTGTATGCCTGCACACAGGAAAACTGGCTAACTCTTTTTTTTAAAGTGTTTAAATGTGCAGCAGCCTGATTCTTTTGAAATTAATCCCTACTTAACTTGAGAGAAGTGAAAGCAAAAATAATCTCTATGTGTGTGTGCATGTGAGCACACTGTTTTTGTCACATACCTAGCTAAGAAATCTATTTAAACTAAGAAATCTGTTTAAACTATTTAAACACCTCTGTGGATTTAATTCAACAGTGTTGAATGGTCTCAACATTGAGAACATGAAGATTATCAGTTCATTTATTTACAATTATTTTATTTACAAAGGGAAAACATAAACCCACATGTAGACAGAGGCCTGGCTACTCAAAGTTATAACTGACTTAGTTGTTTTTAAAATATTCATTCATGGCCTTTTTTTTTTTAATGGTTAGTGCTTGGTGATTTGCTTTGGCATGAAAGATTCTGTATAAGAACAAATGCAGGAAAAACGTTTGTGACAATAAGCAAACAGGTTGAGCTTGGATCACTGGATGCCATTCAGCTTGAGGTTTCTCCTGCAGAAATGCTGAGATGGAATTGAGTCATGAAGAATGGAGATGTAATAGCAAAGTTACTTTCAGATGTTCTTGTGGTTTTATGGTAAATGCATTTTATTGCATAACGTTCATGCTGCTCCTCTGACAGAGCAAAAATTCAGCAAAGGTTGTTCTAAACTGTGATGACAGTTGGGTTTCTGTGTGGCACTCGAGTGTACACCAGGTGATGTTGTGATGAAAAAACCTGCACTTTGCAGGATCAGTGCAAAACTAGCGGTGAATGGATTGGAAACTGAGCAGTTGCTCTTAACAAAGATTGTCAAAATTAGGAGTGTAACAAATAAAGCAGAAGAGACATAGACTTGGCATGGGTCTGCATGGGCCAAGCTTGCAAGTGAGAATGCATCCATTAAATATGACAAAAGGGGAAGTTTTTGAGAGTTAAGTTATACAATGTACTGAACGCAAGTCTTCAGTGTAATGTTTCAGCCATACTGAAACACGTATACCTGCCACATACACATAGGTTCAAACCAGAGACACCGTACCATAGCTTATAGGATGTGATGGCAGAGCTGGTACAGTGTATTCAGTTCTGGTGTCTCCACCACTGAAGGATGTCAGAAAAGAGGTAACTCACCATGCATCTGCTTGTTTATATACCAGATCTTACTGAAAATCAGTCATCCAGTCTATGATGGAGAAATTGATGATATCAAGGGATGCCAGAATAAAGCAATGTGAGCATTTACTACTGGGAAAAGTACAGTCTACATTAGAAACACAAAAAAATGACAACAGCTCAAAATTAAGTCTAAAATAGTTACCCATTTAAACCTTAAATTTAGAGAGAAAACTGTTGCTGCTTTTTTGTTTGATTTACATCTAGTGCTAATGAATCTTTTATTCTAGACACTTGAATTAATGGTTACTAATTACACAGTTTTATTTGGAGATGCCTCCAAAAATATTTCACTTTATAGTCTCTTGAGACAATTGCTTCTGGTAAACTTTTATTGATGATAGCACGTTGGGACCAAAACTACACATCCACTAAGCCTGTTCTTTTGTAATGTAATTATAACTCCTGAAAAAATAATTGAAATGACATTCACATTGATACTCACATCCAGAAAGGCATGCATTCAAGCCCATATGTATTTAAGAAAGGATATAGGCACATCTTTAACATTATACATGGACTTTAACCTCTACTGATTCACCAAGATTTAAATGGATTCTTGGGTGCTTTGCTAGTAAGAGTCTAAATATAAGCTTTCTGTCTAGCACTAAAAATATCACAAATGTTGCATTTTCAATCTATTAACACTTCATAACAAGTTTTAGTGGTGGTGAATGCATGTTTTCAGATCTGACAAGACAGAATTCTGTATCCTCATTTTGTACACATCATTCTAGGCTTGCGTGCATGGTTTTTAGAAATCATTTATTAAAATGAATTCTCTACCTGTTCTCTGTGTGACTGATAAAAATGTAGTTCTTCAGATTAGTTTGAAAAAAACAAATTGTATTTTGTATTACATGATTTCAAAATTCCCTAAACCATGAATAATAGCAACCTGCTCAAATGGGATACCAGAGATAAAAAGCAGCTGGTTTTCCATGAAATAAAATAGTTGAAATTGCCATGAATTATTTCTACACCACTTTATTCAATGAAACCACAGTGCACCAAGACACTCAACTGTGGAAAAAAAATTCCACCCTATCCTTACAATTTAGATTAAGTCTTATATATAAAATTCACCACACGCCAGGCTGTCGTGGTATAACCTCAGCCAGCAACTAAGCACCACACAGCCACTCACTCACTCCCACTGGGTGGGATGGGGGAGAGAATCAGAAGGGTGAGAGTGAGAAAAATTGTGGTTTGAGATAAAGACAGTTTAATAGGTAAAGCAAAGTTGTGCAATCAAAGGAAAACAAGGAATTCATTCACTACTTCCCATCAGTAAGCAGATGTTCAGCCATCTGTAGGAAAGCAAGGCTCCATCATGCATAACAGCTACTTGTAAAAAAACCCACCACCACTCCTGATGTGTCCCCCTCTTCCTTCTTTTTGCCACAGCTTTATATGCTGAACATGACACCATACAGTATGGAATATCCCTTTGGTCAGTTGGAGTCAACTGTCCCAACTGTGTCCCCATCCAACTTCTTGTGCATCCTCAGCCTACCCACCGGTGGGGTGGTGCGAGAGGGAGAAAGGGCCTTGACTGTGTGAGCACTGCTCAGCAATAGCTAAAACATCTCTGTGTTATCAACATCGTTTCCACTACAAATACAAAACATTGCACCATTCTAGCTACTATGAAGAAAACTAACTCTACCCCAGCCAAAACCAACATTCAGGCTATCTCAAGTTTGAGTTCATAACTAATCATTTTTGCCCAAGTCAGCAGAAATCTATTTTAAAAAAATCAAATTTTGGAGAAATAAAACCATCTTCTTCCTTGTTTTCTTCTTTTTTTTTTTTGGCACACACTACTTTCAACGACAGAGTGAAACGCTTTCACAATGATCTCCTGGTGTCCTCAATACTGAGTTTCAATTCTGACAGGACTGTTGAGTACTCCACTATTCCACCTTTATGCTTCTGTATAAGTTTAGCTCTGTTTTCTCCCATGCACTGCTCAGCACTCACCTGGGGTCAAGGACCTCAGCTGTTTAGTGCTGTATAGCATGAGCCTCTGCAATAAAACCAGTAACAACTAGAGCCTTTCAAGAAATAGCAAAGTCAATGGAAACCCTCATGTAATGCCATTGTAATTCAAAAGAAGTACTGGTTTCTATAGAGCCCATAAGCTGGGCTGCATATTCCAAAAGTTAATTAGTTTCCTAGCTACCTCTGTGCACAAAATTGGTGAGTAGGTATGTTATTTATAGAGACCTCTAGCTGCAGAAGCTCAACTCTTTCGTGATGGCTGAGTATGGCTTGAGGAGACCTGCTTTAGGCTCTTGCTTTAAAGCTGTGTCACCATAAATGGCTTCAGCGTTGCACCAGAAATGCATAATAAGGGGCTGTAAGTTCATGAGTACCAGCAACAACAGGGACAGGAGGGGGCAGGTACAATGACCCTGGTTTTCCTGCATTCATGAATGGCATTTTAGCTAAAAGGTGGGTATCCTTCTCAAAAGCTAAACTGACTTAAGTAGCAGAACTGAGGCTAGCTGGTTACATTGTTCTTCATGAATTTTATGCAGAACAAGTGTAAGTTCTGTAATGAATCCATGTGCAATTGCTTTCAACTCTTCTCCAAGCGGATGACATTCCTGTGTATGTTCATCCATATTTGCAGCTCAGATGGATCACTGCATTTGACATTTCAAAGACTAAAAATGATCTAAAAAATAAACACGCTGCAATAATTCTGAAGGCTGATCAGCCTTTTAATGTGGTGTCACTTGACTGTTATTTTGTAAATTAGGCAGTGATTTGATTCTTTATCAATTTTTAGTGGTGTTTAACATCACCTAACTCATGGAGAAGGCAGCATCGGTAGCCTGAAATGTAATGAAGCTTTTATCTACTTGAGAAACAATGACAAGTCTTTTTAAAAATTTGGGATAACTTAAGTACTCATGAAAGAGATGCTGATGGCATTAGCTAACACAGATACTGTGCCAGCATGTCTTGTGAGCTTCCAGGCACAGCTTTGACAAGTCCCCTCCACCTGCAGGCAGCAGTTTTAATAAGGGGCATCTCCTTGAGCTGCGAGTCTTGTGAAAAAAGGGGGGAATTTAAATTTTAAGAAGTGATACTGATCTAGAGTTCCTCTGGATTTGGTACTTATTTCCTTTTGTTCAGGTCTCCAGTATTGTAAAGTGCACTCCCAATGCACTGAACAGAGAAAGATTTTTGGTAGTTTCAGTAGAGGGAAACTCCTTAAGTCCTGGTTTCGAGGGCTGTGTATAGTTCTATTAGTGTGACATTGTTATTGGCAGCCAAAACGGAAGCGGGCAGTTTTTTTATTTGTGAGGCTTCACATGATGTAATTTGCAAAGGATTTTTTTTTATTTTGGAGGTGTTCCAGATCCTAATACAAATTAATATGAGGCATCATGTAGTAGATACATTTACAGAAAAGAGTTTGCCTAGGACAGAAGCCCAGATGCCATTACTAAAAGTGATAAGACATTGTAAAGACTTGTGCTGAAGACCTTCACTCACAGAGATATTGAATGCTTCAGTCAAGGCTATCCTGGCACTTTTGTTCGTTAGTTGTAAGCCATTTTGTCAGTGGCAGAACCAACTTCATGCAGAGTTTTCAGCACTATACATTAGTAGTGAAATTGCTGTCAATGTATTTTTCTTTCCAGTTGTGCTTTCTTGGAGGTAAAGAGTGTGTTTGGATTAATTTAATTTACCATTGAATTTATCATTTATATTATGTGACTGTAAAAGAACCATTTTGTGGGAGGCAGCTGGGTCTGTGGTAGTGTGGAAACAATCTGAGTTGCCTGAATTGATTATAATTTAAAACAGAAAAGGTGGTTTTGAGGTCTCTGGAACAGAAAAACAAATAGAATATGGATTTGATTAGAAATCTAGTGCATAGCCTACTCTGTGTTTAAGTTACAGGCGACTATGTGGTTGATTATTCTGCAGCAAAATGGTTAATGCCAGCCATCACTCAAGTGAGTTAGCTTTTCTAAAAAAGCAATTTGATAATCTTGCTTATTTTTACAATATTATCCCAGAAAAGGGAAGTTTAAACCTTTTATGCTTGTGCTGTCAAAATGGTTCATAGCTTCTCAGACTCTAAGTTCTCCTTTAAGACAGAAAAGTATTATGAATTCTTATACTAGGTAGACATTATCTGAACAAGCAAACTGAACCGAAACGGGTTTTCTGGACTCTTGGTTTGACAGTGTCAATGGACTCTGGATTGACAGTGTCATACCTGATTCTAGTCCAGCATGTGTAATAATATAGCTACTTTGAGCATGCAGTGCTGGGGCACTGGGTTCCTCATTGTGCGTACAATTCTTAAAAGTGCTAGCAAATAGTTTCAAATGTACTTTCTCTTTAAAATGGTGGAATAATTACCTGTAGGTAGTGAATATTAGGAAGTATATGAGCAGCAAATAATTTACTACTGGTATTATCTAATAATTATCTCTAGATGAAATTGCAAGACTGCAGTGTTTTTAGAGCCCATTTGTGACCCATAAAAAACAGGTTAAAACCTCACATTCCACCACTTGCTTTTGCAATTATTTCTGCAAATGGTGAGAAAGTAGAAAGCAATCACCAGGAGAAGAGATCTTTTAACTACTATCATTTCTAAAACTAATCAAAGAGATAGAAGTACTTGCCCCACAACTTGATATCTATCTCATTTTATTCACTAGCAAGACAACATAAATGTAACATGTAGTAGTAGCAATCTCTCTTTTCAAATCAATCTTCTTCTGTATAAGTGATAATATCATTTTTCTACCATAATATCAGAGACAATAAGACAGGAGCTAGGCTCACATTTAGAAAGGAAATGAAGAGACCAAAGCAAGGCAAAAACAGGATAAGACTGCTTTCTAGATGTGTATCAGGGTAACTTCCAGCTGAGAAAAAGCACTAAGCTTCAGCCATGTCATAAAATAAGTTTTGCTCATAATAAATGTATGGAAGATATGACAATTGTTTCTTCTGTTGATTACAGCAAAGAGAAGAAGGCTTTCCCATGTGAAAAATGGGGGCAAAACCCCCAAAGGAACAACTTTAATGTGGAGCTTGTCAAATACGTGACAGTGTGTGCTCCCTAGTCACTCCCGGTAATACTGAACTAGACAGCAAGATCAGGAAGACCCTATTAGTCCTAAATTTTCATAATGAAATTAAAACCTACAGTCAGGAAATACTACATTTTTCTGTTACTAAACTGAGATGAGTCATTTTTTCTCATGCCCAGGACAATAACAACAAGCAGGGAATCTTACATCAGTCACAGTGTCTCCTACAAGGGGTATTTATGCTCTTGGAAAACTCACACAGCGTAAAATCCAGAGAATGTAGCTTGGGAGTTAAGATACAACCAAGACAAAGTTTAGGAGCTCAATTCTTCTGCCCTGTTCTGAGGCTAATTAAGTAAGATTCAGACAAGCTACATGCCAGGTCCAAAATCAACTTTACAACGTGTGGCACAGGCAAAGCCTGAGAAGCAGATGTCTGAAACAATGTGTAAGAGAACGTGTAAATATACAATTAAAGGTTTGAAAATAAGAGGCACATTGACTTAAATCAATAAAAGCCTTATAACCTCTCACGACTGGAAACAAACTATTTGTGTGGAAACCAAACCAAATCCAGTCGAAATCAAACCAAACTCCCTCTCTGCCCGGCACAGTTGTCTACTCCTTCACGGGAGCCAAAGTAGGCAGCTTCTCTTGCCGTACTGCATTCCTATCACTAAGTGGCAGTATGTTAAAGTGTATATACGAACAGCACCACTAGTAAGAACTTGCAAAGCCCATTCATCTTCCCCATAACCTAAAATGGCTGCATGCCAACATCATGTCTTTCCACGACTCCACTGAAAACTATTGACCTATTGATTTCAGAAAAAGTTTCCCATGTCTTGAGATCAAAAGTAGTTAGAAGAGACCGGCTTTGCAGCATAGCAACATTGCAAATAGATTCATGCTTCTTTCTTTTCACTCTAAGACCTTCCCTACAACTCACTATAGGTTTCACTGCAAAGACCTGTATTTTGGATTAGTATCCAGATCAACCAGTTGGTTTCAGTGTTCCTGAAATAGCTTGATCTCTCACAAGAAATTCTGGAAGAGACGTTAACAGGAAGCACTGAAAGAATCTTTGAAATTATCGGAAGTAACTATAATGTTTATTGACCTTAATGTGAGTGCATTTTACGATAACATCCCAAGTTACTAGGGTAGGATGATCCAGAGAGACTCAGCAGTGACCTGCCTAATAGGTGTAGCAGTTGCTTTAGTCTTGTGCTAACCTGTGTTAGAAACTCTCTCCTCTAGACTCTCATGAAAACAAATGTCTTTGGTACCCAACAATGTTTTTGATGATAAAGTGTATAGGGATAGGTACAAGCAGAGTGGCATACTAGGAGTTTTGGCTTTTCTTTTTTTTCAGAAATGCAAAAAAATGACTTAATGAAGGGGCCCTGTTGTGACTGAAACATCGAGTTCTCTGCAGTTTCTCATTTGATCCTATCTCCACCTTCTTTCTTGAAACCTCTTTGGATTGAGCCATAGCTCAAAGGAAGAAGGCACTTTTGTTATGTAGTTCAGTGTAATAAACAAGTCTGGCAGAGTGACACTGATCTACACCACTAGATACCAGGAAGAGTGGACACTGTGTCTTCAGTGAGGAATTTTGCCAGGCAGTGAAGAAGGAGGAAACAAAATGGAAAGGAAAGGAGGTGGTATCTGACACTGGTGTCTGAGACATCGAAGAAGCATGAGCTGGTATCTCAGGCATCACCTAAAGCATCACACACAGTTTACAAAGACCCGTGTAAGGGCAGACCTGCCCAAAACACTCACGTTACGATAGACACTATCTCTAGTGTCATCAGTTACTCCATTACTCTTGAAAACATTAAAAGAGTGATATTAGCAGATTAAATTAAATAGAAAGTTAGATGAGGCCAGAGACCCCTTGTTCCTGACACTGTTGTGAAATTGAGTGCAATGGAAACATGACTTCATCGTCCATTCATCATGGTCCTCGACTGCTGGTCATCTAAAGAAAATTTGTGGTATCTCATGCTTTATATATTACTTGCCAGTGGTAATTTCCTAGCAGTTTTTAACTTTTCCTATCCATAGCTTCAGCAGAATAGGAAAAACTCCCAATTAAGGTTTCTGAATAAAATATAAACATTTAAAACCAACACTACTCAAACAGTGCTGAAACCTGAAACAGTACACACAAGAGAAAACTGGTGCTCTCTGTTTGCAAGTTGAAGTGCCAGCTGGCTGAACATGTTTGAAGAGAGGAGAAAGGGAGGGAGCCTTTTTCATCCTCATCTGCAATGCCTTTTTGTCTTTCCCTGTCTGATACAGCTTTCACAGAAAAAATGATTTCTAGGATCTCCCTAACAGTTTCAATGAGTCCCACAGCTATCAGGCACAAATTCCCACAGATGCTATGGTTTTTCTACACTCACTTGGGGGAAGGTACGGAAGGGACATGGAGAAGATTCTTTTTTCAGAAATGATGCTTGTCTTGTCCATCTGTCTAAGAGGACACAGGGAGCCTGCAGCATGCCATTGCATGATATTTCTATGGCAGCAAGGCATCGTGATCCCTCAGAAAACGCAACTTCTACAACATGGCATGGGAGAGGAAAAACTGTCTAGAAACGTGCATCCATAGTTGAAGTTCTTTTGTCCTTTTTTTGGGAAGGGTTTGGGTTAGGACAAGGAGCAATGGGCACAAACTGGAACACAGGAAGTTCCACCTCAATATGTGGAAAAACTTGTTTGGGAGGGTGACAGAGCACTGGAACAGGCTGCCCAGGGAGTGGAGTCTCCTTCTCTGGACACTTTCAAGACCTGTCCGGACGCGTTCCTGTGAGAACTGCCCTAGGTGAACCTGCTTTGGTGGTGGGTTGGATGAGATAATCTCCAGAGGTCCCTTCCAACCCCTACCATTCTGTCATTCTGTGATTCTGTAACTTTTTTCCACTGAAGTTGTTGAAAGGGGCGAGAACCACAAAGCTGGCAATACCACGATAGTCTTGCAAAGAATTTCGGACAAAAAAAGCCTGAAAACGTTAGAAGATCTAATTAGTTTCCAAAATTCTCAATTTATTACAATCTTATTGATACTTTTCAAAAAACTCAAAATATCAACTTCTCATATCAACAGAAAACAAACATAATTATTTTCTTCAGCCTGAAATGCTACAATTTATCCAGTTTCCCAAGGATACGAAACTCATATGACAGTGCTCTGTGATAATCTATGTATGTATACATTGTCACATGTGTGTATATGTATCTGTCATCCTCACCATAATAATTTCGAATAACTCAATTTTATAAGGTGCTACATTTTTACAAGTGTTGTAGAATTAAGAGGTTATAGAAATAAGGAGTTCCTATTCCTACCTGAGAGGAGAGAAAGGCTGCAATGCAAGCACTGACACTACAGACAATTCACATGGCAGGTGAGCCTGAAGAAGTAAATTCATAACAAATGAGGTATCATCTACTCTGCTGATGGAAAATCTACCAGGCTTTTGGAACTGTCAAAAAACCAACAGGTTAGTTTTTTGATAACGTAATCTTTGGCTATAAGGTTATCTTGAGACCATTTCATCTTTCCTGGACATGGCTATCTTTCCTTTCCAGAGCACCTTGAATGTTAATTGGGTTTGTGCAGGAGCTCAGGTCAAACACGCCATGATCAATGTGGTCAAGTGAAAGCCATTTATTTAGCAAAACATCGCTCTTTTATATTCTCTTTGGTATATCACACAGTAAGCTATTCCACTATTGGTTACATTGTGCAAATCACGTACCTAACAACAATTTCTGATTGGTAGAACATATTTTTCCCACCCTTACAATTGCAACATAGCTCAGCCCATATATCTTAGGTCAGTATCCAGGAGTTGTTTACAATTAATCTTCTTTCTCTTCTGTGGCCTTGGCCGACGTCCTTCAAACTCAGGCCTCAGCTGCAAAGGCTGGATTGCTCACATGCCCACGCTCCATGAGAAATTCCTCTACAGGTTTGAATTCCCTTTTGAACCCGTAAGATATCATTTAACATTGAAAAAAATCCCATTAGTGATGTTGAAGGGCTCACTTCTTCCATATCCCCCTAAGACCCTGTCTTTTATTCCAGTTCAACTCCCAGATGAACTTCTCTCATGACAAGGTTAGTGATCTGCCAAGTGGTAGCATCAAAAAATAATAGTTCCTGGCAGAGGTCTTCCAGTTTGTAGCTCTGCCTCCTACTTTAATTTTCCCTTTATCCGTAGCATTGGTTTAAACCTGCTTCCTAGATATTAATGTTTCCATGCTCTGTGTTTACTTGAACACCACAATTAAATGTAGACCACATTTCCCCATGGCCACACCTCAGCAGAAAGCAGCTGATGCTTCACACCAGGGAGTTCTTCAATGCAGAAAGAAGCCTTGTGGTACTAAAACAAATATTTTATTTGGGGGATGAGGGGCAGCCTCTGACCACAGATCACTGGCTAAAGGTTTATTACACTGTCTTGAGAGAGACATTGTCTTCCCTTGTATTTCTGAGGATTCTTCTAGTCTCTTTGCTTCACATGCTGGTCTTTCCTTCTAAGAGTTGACCTTTTGTCTTCCTATTCACCTCTCTACTTAACAAGTCTCTCTTCTTCCCTCCCTCTTGCCATCGAAGGATGTGCTGCCACTTGGCAAACTGCTTGCCATCAAAGCTGTGCATGTGATTTAGGGAGGTCTGACTTCCAGCTCAGTGAGGTCAGCACAGAGCCATTCAATATTCTTCAGATACCAAGCTGGCTCACTCTCCTGCATGGAGCTGGCAGAGAGATGTTCCCTCCCTCTCCTCTTCATTTTATGTGCACATTAAAAGTATCCATGACCAAATCAAAAATTTTGCAGCTGTTTCAGTAGCTGCAAAACTGCTTAGAACAGAGAGCCCAGAGTATAGAGAAAGAGACCTCTGTGAATTGAACACTCTCTGAACTAACTTGTTTGTGAAAACCCATGTATAATTAAAGCCTCTCTTGTTAGTGAATGGAGCCATACTTAAATACACACAATGTATATCTTTATTTCCAGCTCAAATCTTTTTTGGGATGTTTTCCAGCAATGTGTACTATGTGGCTTCAGCAACTGCAGTGCATCATCATCATTCAAACAGTGGAGCTCCCTGCTACATTATGAGCATCTTTCCCCTAAAATACTTTTTGATGGACTACAGTACAGCCAATCTAGACCTGAACTGCATAATAAATGGATGCTATGATTCCTCTAATGGCAAGGTCCTTTCCCCCACTGCAAATGGAGATGTAATTCAGATACACGCTTTCACACTCTTTGCATGCTGAGAGACAAAATAAACAGCAACACTCATTTGTCTTTTTCCATTTCCCTTACCAAAAAGTCAACTTCCAAAGAAAATGTTTACTAAAACATTTCCCTGAACAATCCGAATAATATTTTAATGTACCACTTACTTAGTTAGTATCTAATTAAATTTTGCATCATGAAGAGCATATTCAAATCACTGTGGTATTGTGAATAAGGTTTCAATAAAAAATACAGGATAAAAGAAATCTGCAAAATAACCACCATTAAACTAATGACGAAAAATTCCGCAGCTATCATAAAATCCACCAGAGAACAAATAAACTGCAAACAACCATATTACCAAGCAATATTAGTCAGGTTTCTTCTTGTTCCCTCATGCATGCGTGCATAGAGCAGAAAAAAAGAAATACTCAGAGGAGAACATTTTGACGGAAGTAAGGGCCAAACACATACACACAGAGTGATGCAGTAAACACTAGCAGCTGCATGGCTTAAGGTACCAAATAGTATAAAATCTCTTAATTAAAAAATGAATTAATTGTTGTGAGTATATTTCTCTTGACAGAGCACATTTACGCTTCTGCAGAATGCAATTGTTAATACATTTAAAAAATAAGCTCTCTGACAGTTATACCTGTAATATGAGAGGATAATATTAAGAACAAGGATGCAAGCAATCAGTCTTCCTCTTTCACTTGAACTTGGGCTTATCACACCCCACCTGGATCCTATAAATATTTTCCTAAAGGTTGCTTGGTTTCTGCACTGCTCCACAACCCAGTTCAGCAATATACATCCATAATACTAAGCTTGAGCTACTCCACTGAAATCAATACTCATGTGCCTAAGTGCTTCGCTATAAAAGGGACTGGATGGCTATAAGGCTGTTGCCCTGTCACTCCGTGTAGAGTGATTTCCCTGCTGTGCAGTATAACTCTGTAAATGTAATCTGTTCAGTATACCAAATAAATACCTCTATTGCAACATTCACCTAGGGCTTATTTGTGATGTGTGCGAATGTTATTTATGAGAAAATTTAAACATTATTGCAGCCAATTAGAAAAGCACTTTTTATTACTTGCTGCCTTTACTGCTGCCAGTGCCCCACGTCCTCCTGGTTGACACCACTATTATATACTGGCTCACTTAAAAGGCACAGTGAGGAAGTGTGTCCAGCTCTGCAAAGATATTCTGTAATCTGAACTCCAGGTGTGTTGGTAGTCTGATTTCAGCTGTGCTGCTTGTGCTTAAAATCAAGAAGGCATGAACACAAGTATTTGCAGGATCCAAACTTCTACAGATTCATAAATTAGGAGTTCCACCAGCAGAAGAGAGGGGTTCACTCCTCTGAGCTTTTGTTGCAACTAAAGGACATATTTCTGGAAGAGTAAACTCCTGTCCTCCATATTCCTAATTCTTGAGATGTTTTCCAGTCCACTTCCTCTTGGTTTGGGCAAAATGCAGAATACAGATATCAGAAATACCTCTCCATGTATATTGGTTTGTTGCAGGTAAAGCTGTACATCTTGAAGAATTTCACTTACATTGCTGTTTGTCTGAGCTTTCTTTAAATGCCTGCTCCTTGACAGTGTTAAGTTGTAAAGTCCCATAAAGAACTGCAGATCTATCCTACAATTCAAATACATAGAATATATATCTTGTTGTGCATATCTAACTTCTAACCCCAGGCGTATACATAAGAAGTGAATTTACATGGTGGGTCTCTTAGAAAACTTTTCAAATCAAATAATTTGAATGAATAGTTGACCTAAAGAAAATTATTTTCATACCATCTCCACGCATATTTATGGACTCCTCTGAAAGCGTATTTTGATAGCAAAATGTAGACTGCTTTGATTCTAGCCATCAGCCTACTACGTCAAAAGTAATTATGGGGTGAACTTGTGTATAATTAAATCCCCAGGCTCTACCTACAGAACCTGTAGAAACAGAGTATTGAAAACTGTCTGCTTAACACAGACACTTAACTTTGACTGAAACCTCAGTATGAGTGACATTTCCACAGCTGCAGATGCTTCATTTCTCAAAAAAATTCAATGGAAGGGTGGAGATGCTTTTAAATTATCCCAAAGGAAAGAACCTTAAATTTATCTAAGTTTGGATGTAATCTTCCACTTTTTGAGACCTTGACAGACAGCCATTGCTTTCCATTAAGGAAACAGTGTTCCGGCTTGTATTTGAAGCCTATGTCCTGTGTGCCTGATGCTGGCCAAGGGGTCAGATTTAGTCTGGGGGGATAGAAAGTAGGAAAAAGATTACTATGGATACACCCAGACTGATAGATCACATCTGCTGTTTGCAAAGCTAAATATGTACATTAATTTGTCCAGTAACAATTCTGCTTGATAATATAGAACAGTATTTACTGCATATAAAAGAAAGATATTCTAACTAAAAGTGTTTTTTATTGGTGATAAAATTAACAGGAAAAGAAAATAAACATAGCTGAAAACATGTAAATACATGTCATAAAATACATATTAATAGACATATATACATATTCATACGTATACAAAAGAATGAAGGATGAATGCTCATCACTCCCAAATTCAGAATGCATACTATGTTTAGTTATTTTGCATGTTTTCTTTACTTGTTTTGGTTGTTTGTTTTAAAAAAGAGTTATTTAACTTAAATTTAGCTGAGCTTTCAATTGAATTTCCTGATTATATTTTCCGTGAAACATATGATACTAATTTAAATCACAATTGGTTTATTTTTGTTATAATATTTCCACATACCTTTGAAACAACTCCCCAGCAGTGCTGAGCAAGGACAGAGGCAATGTTATAAACCTCTATGTATTTTTCAGTAATTGTTTTTCAGACATGTAGGTCTCATTCTTCAAGCATTCTCCTGACCTATTACCTTACAGTAACAAGGGTGAAGAAAGAGAGGAGAGCTGGTGAACTTTGGTAGGATACATTGGCAGAAAAGATGTTCCTCTTTTACTTAGTAACCTGACATTTAGGACATGCCAGGATATCGGAGCCCTGGGTTCAACTCACTCTTCTGTCTGACGATATTTGACTATCAGTCTCCCATTGCCGCAGGGACTGGCTTGACATATAGTGGTACCAGGTTCTTAGTTTCTCTTAAGATGCTGTTTTCTTTTGTATAACTATTAAATATTAATGTGAAAAGGGGCTGGTGTCCAGATCTCTCACACTCTGGATGCATGCCCTAATCAATAGGTTACCATAAAATAGGACAAAGACTCTTTCTCTGTAAATCTACCTTTTCATGTCCTTGTTTTTCTCTTAAGCTCCTAAAATCAAAGTATTTTATTGTATTCAGCATAAAATCGAGCTCTTTCACTTTTCTTTAATAAAAAACTTATATTAAACTTCAAACCTAGCTTAATCTAAACTTTTGTTCCTGTCACTGCAAAGAGCCTCTCCTCCCCTTGTACCTCAAATCAGGGCCACTACAATACTAGAGAGTAGACACAAACCGAATGGGAATTGAGGGGCAGCAACATAAATGAAGAATATGAATGGAACTCTTGCCCAGACTTATGTTTTCTTATATGATATTTCCTAATTAAAAAGTACAGTTTCTATCATCTGTGCCACTCATAGTAAGACAAAGCTTACACTGCCATTGATTTAATGGAAACTGACATGAGAAGAGATTTCTATCACTGTCACAAGAGCGAGGCATCCTTTGATGAGCTCTACAAACAACCTTGGTTGAATATTCTTCTCAAGTAAACTCTGTTCCCAGGTGAAGCAGGCTGGAACATAACCCTGTCTCAACATGGCTGTTCCACTTTTGCTCTAACTTTCAAAAAACCCATTTACCCTTTGGGCTAGAATCAAGGACAAAGAGCATCTGCCAAAAATCAAACGGGTGGAAAGAGTTCTGGGCTACAGTAAAAGAACTGTAATAGCTGTAATAAACACTCCCTATATCTACAGTAAAACAGTAGGAAATGACTGTGTTTAAAAAAATCTGTTTATTTTCACGTGAAAAGCACTTAAAAATTCAGGACTTTGAATTTTTCTTCATTTAAGAACATTGTTGGAACTTATGGTACACTAGTACAAGATGGCAGTCGTGACTATGCCAAACAATGGCAGTTTAAAAATAAAATAAGCAAATAACTGCCCTTAAATTCTTTTTCAGTACATACATTTGGCTACTTTTGCCATTATCATGTTAGATTTTGTATATGCATGCAGAGAACAAGAACAAAACTGTTATGTTAACAATCCTCTCTGGTTCGTTCCTTTAATTTCTTGCTCTATCCCCCTTATGTTTTATTCATTCAGCTGGAGAATTTTTCCACAAGGTATGCCCTTGGGCATATCACCCTTCTTCAATGGATATTAACATCCACAAAATTCCTCTGCCCACCAACCCGCTAAAAAAAATTGTAAAAACATAGTGACGAGTGCAATATTGACTGTGGAGCCCTAGTCTCATATGAGATCAGAAACTGTCCAAAGCAGGTGAAAGGCAACAAGAATTTCTCTAACAGAAATTGTTCATACCATACAGTCACCATTAAAGTAGATACACTGAATTGTGTCTAATTAGCTGTTCGAGATAAAAGCCATTGAGAGAAGGCTGTGAGATATTCCAATACAATTTCAAAGGTCTTATTCTCTCACAAACTCACGAAGAGTATACATTGCTTTGTGGACTACCTGCATGGATACATTTTGTTTAGGAGAAAAGAAGGCACAGAAGAAGAAAACAAAGCAATACAGAGGAAGAAATCACTTTGATGGAGAAGGTACTGAGCCAGCAGCAATACACGTGGGATGCTGAGGGTAAATGACCATAAACAGAAAGTAAAGATGAAAATAAAGGTGTGGGAGGTGTTTCTGAGGAAGAAGGTATTAGGTGGGATGGTACAACAATTAGTGGGACAGAGTTGACTGAAACAGACAATGGGATGAAAGCAAGGAGCAAAAGGAAGAATGAGTAAAAGAAAGGTGGACAAGAAAAAGCAGAGGAACATTAAAAAAAAAAAAAAAAAAAAGGAAGACCAGTACAACAAGAGGGAAAGTCCTGGGCACAAAATGACAGAAGTTTTGAAGGGGTAGAGGAGAGGAAGAACTGGAATGGATATGAAGAGAGGAAGGTGCTTTGAGGGTGTTGGTGTCTCTGCATTGCACCTGCAGAAGAGCAGGATTCTCTGAGACACCAGACAGGGAAGCAGTCTTGCAGCATTTTCTCTGGGACGGTTTTTTAAAACGTGTGACACATTCACATCCAGTGTCATTCCTCTTCTTCTGGTCAGGCAGAGGTGAGAAAGCAGGATCATTAGGAGAAGCAAGTATGCACAGGACAAAGTCTGAAGATCCTGCTGGAAGTATATGACTGGATATCTGTGTCACTGGAACCATTTGAAATGCTTCTTAAATGGGTGAGAATTGGATCAACTAATTCTGTTTATTGGATGTCTTTGAGAGGAAGAGGAAACAGTTTTCAGACTTTCAGATTTAAATACACCGATCCCAAGTGAAATATTTTCCATGCTCTGGGTAAAGCTCTGGCTGTCTTTAAGGACGGAACATTAAAAAACTCATCTGCTCTGTCCACAATAACCACATAATCCAATACAGTAGTAGCAGACATCCTGTATGACTCCAACATAGAAATTTGCAAGAAAGTTGTTTGGGTTTTTTCTGTTCTAACCCAGGTTTTGAAGGCTTAAAATGTTTTCACCCTTAACTGAAGATATTTTGGATAATGGCAGACTTTTCCAAGTTATATAAAATCTAATTTGCAATGATTGTCATAATAGATGAACAGGAGCCGAACTTAAAAGTTAAAATAATGTTTGCTCAATACTATTTCTTTTAGGTCACGTACACAGATGGCTTGCTCAGAAAGGTGTTTCACTGAGAGGACAGAAAATATAGTGGGTGTGTATGAGCTCTTAGAGATTCTCTCATGCCAGGAACGAAGAAGAAACTCAGTTGTAATGTGCATGAACACAAACATGTGCTTTTTATTTCCACTTAGCAAACATATTGCAATTTCTTTTCCATGAAATAGTAGTGAAGAGAAAAAAAAAAATGAGAGCTTGCCATTTTCACAGACTAGCAGATAAAAGGATTTGGGAATATGATTGGTTTATCTCGATCTTCTAGAAGACCAGAGAAGCTAAGATCTTATCTAAACAAATCATACTTTATGTAACACAAAATAAAAATACATGTTTTCCTGGAATTGAAAAGAATTTAACTTGTGATAACCCACCATGGATTTGCACAGCTTCATACAGGAGAAAAGAGCGCTAACAATTTGTTTCCCCATTTGGAACAGTTTCTGTCCTAGTCACACAAGAGAACTAGTACCACTTAGTAAGCAAATTTGTATTAAAAGCAAGTGCTGGGAATGTTTACCCTGCATTTTTGAAAATGCACTGATTTCCATCCACAATATACCCCATTTTAGGCTATATACCTGATGTATTTTTGTAGCCCAGGTGATATGTACACATGTTGTGGTTTAGACCCATAAGGGAGCAGAGCTCAATGTGGCTGCTCACTCACCTCCCTCCCCACCGTGAGAGGGGAAGGACAATAGAGAGAAAAAGGCAAAACCACATGGGTTTAGATAAGGAGAATTTAATACAACAATGCAAGAGGAGAAGAAAACATGAGTAATAACAACAGCAGTTATGAAACCATATATAAACTGAGTGATATAAAACCCACTGAACCACCTAAACCTGCACCGAGGACCGCACCATGCCAGAGACTCCACCTGGCCTGGCCCATCCCCCCACCCTTATATAAAGGGTATGATGTCAGTAGGTTATCAAACATCCCATTGGCTGGTTGGGTTGTCTGTCCTGGGAGTGGCCCCCTTCCAGCATCTGGTGAAAAGTAACCTTGTCCTAACTAAACCCAGGACAACATGCTTTGCAGTATTTAATTTAAAATATTCTTGCCCTAATGGTGAGAAGAACACCTTAATTACAGAAAGACATCCTGCAGTGCTTGAGTTCAGGGGGCACTTCATTGTTCATTTAAAGAAGAGGTTCAACTGCTGACTGTTATAGAAGGAACACCAAAATACTGAGCTGCTTCAAAAAAAATTGAACCATCTACAAAGTGGTATTTACTTCTATAAAAAAAGTTTCTGGCAATTTACAAAGAAACCTATGAGTCAGAACAAAGTTTTATTTTAAAATGGTTCTCTAAAAGATTTAACACTCTGCACCAGAATAGTTTTCCTCTAAAATTATTTTAACATAAAAACTCTCTTCCTCTCACACATACACAAAAAATCAGCCGTCATAACAAATCACTGAATTATTGCCTACTGAATCATAGAATCACAGAATTATTGAGGCTGGAATAGACCTCCAAGATCATCAAGTCCAGCCTATGACACAACACCGCGACATCAGATAGACCATGCCACTAAGTGCTACATCCATCTCTTACTGGTAAGAGCTAATACTTGTTCCTTCTCAGACACTACAGAGGTTAAAGATAACTTTCCCACTGTTTTTTATAAGTGATGGAAACATTGGAAAGTTATTTTCCAGTGGAGCATTTTCAAGAGCTACCATTGTAATTATCTGACTTTGGAACTAGCTCCACCCTTTTATGTCATTTTATAACAAGACAACTTGCACAGAGCCTCGTTTCCTGTTTTTCATACGTCTACACAGAAAAGAGAGGTTTGGTGGTTTGGTAAGTCCAAGTTATCATTGGTTTAATCAGCATTCACAGTGGTGTTATGGTGTTACAGTGTTCTACTACCATATTTAAGAATGATAGCAGGGACCTCAGTGCAGAAGGAGAAACCTAGAGTCTCCAGTGTGCTTGTAACAGGTCATGCTAAGTGCAGTCAGTCCTGGCTTCTTTCCCCTTGTGCTGTTTCTGCTGACAAAATTAAAGCTACCACAAACAGCTACTACTTGTTCATGCTACAATCACACCTTCATTTACTGTACAAGGAGAGACCTAATGGCTCAGGCTTAAAAAATAATGACTTTGACAATTCATAGTAACAAAACTGATTAGTTCATGTGTCAAGGTTAATTATCTACTAAGCCAAAAAAAAAAAAAAAGAAGAAAAAAGACAAGAGCATATAATTAGTAATAATAGTATAAAATTGGGAAATAATTATGTGCAGGACATTTAAAACAAGGCTAGAACAGGCAGTAAAAATAACTTGAACAAAATACTACCATCTGTTCTGCTTCATGAGTTGGTTAGGTTGGGACCCACTGTGTCTATTACAACCCTAAAACTTATAAAGGAATACTAATATACTCCACATCAAATGAATGTTTATAAAAATTGGCCAAAACCATTGTGATACAAATAACAGATTAGAAGCTGAGAATACGTTTGATTTTTCACAGAAATTAATCCCTTTTGGAATGGGTGAGAAGCTTATAGTCAAGATTATCTTTACAACACTTACAGTGTGCATACCTTGAGAAAATAAAGACATTTAAGGAATTTTTATGATTTATTAGTTTACAAACACTCAAATGAAAGTACATCTGGTGAAATGTTTTGTAAGTTTTATCAATCTTCGTTACAAATAATTAGATTTTTTTTAGAATAACATAGATGCCTAACATATTCTGTAATTAAATGAATTCCATTAGTTAAATGAAATTTTGTACATAAATGGAATTTGAGAAATTGTGAGTCAATTCTAATGAAACAGTTATTAATAACCACTGTATTAAGTGGTTAAAATCACCAGATTCAGGTAACTCAAAAGTAAATCTTTTGAGACATGAGCATTAACTCAACAAAATATGTCTTCTCTTGTGACTAACATGGACAGAAGCATTTTGCTGGAGTGAGTCAGCTGTATGAGACAGACTTAACTTCTTTGCACAGCAGTTTCCTTGACCACCTGGATCTGATCCTTAAATGATCTACTTACAGGGCTATTGGCACATTAAAGACTCCCCTGTGGGATTCTTAGTTTGTTCTTTCCCAGAAAGCAGCACAAACTGGGTGAAAGTAGAAAGAGCCAAAAAGTGTTGACATGAAAAAATAGAGGTTTCTCAGCCTAGCCCTTTCTAACAGTACTAGTTTTGCATCATTATTTCCCAGAGCAAATAGTATACTAAGAAAAAGCCACAGAGGTAGCCTTACATTTTGGCTGATTTGCACTGATGCAGTGTCACAGCTACTTTTAACTGGCCAATATACTCCAGATGCTCTGTTGATGATATTTGGAGATCCAAAATTATCCTTTAAGGCACTACTTGTTTCCAAGACTACTGTCTCCAAGGCTAAGGTGCGAGGTGTAATTTTCTTTGTGATCACAGAGAAAAGCTTAATTTCAACAGTGTTGTGCACCCAGAAACAGGAAGATGTAGCTGGACATGCATGAAGAATTGAAACCACAAGGCAATGATTACAGAAACTGTTTCCTTGCACTACAGAGCATCTCTCACTTGCACTGTCACTATCACTAGCTCACTGTGTTCCTTGGGTGCTTATACCCATTGAAGCTATTTAACTCTATGCTCATTCTCTGTGTTTGGGAAAGGTACTCTAGAGTTTTGCCTCCCATATATTTTTGGCTGCCTTTCCCACAGTTCCCATAGCCTTACATTCAACTATATAACCACAGTCCACTTTCTTGTCAAGATTAAAATGGTCTGCAGAGGGCTATCTGGTGAAAGGTTGGCAACTTTCCTACTTTACTACATCCCCAAATGCAAAGACAGCAGTGTAGTGAGAGAAAGGTCACTCCCTACAGTCAAGAGCCCACATAGACCCTCAGCAGACTCCCTGGTTCAAAAACATCAATAGTGTGTTCAGATGTGAAAAGAGGAGCCTTTTGTTCGCTAAACTTGATTGAGTCAGTAACAATCTGTTCTTCCCTCGGAAGCAGAGTAACTTTGGGGCTACTCTGAAGAGCCTTTGAATGTTGCAGATACTCCCAGAGCAACTTTCAACACCTGGTTGTAACCCACTAACTGCAGCAGGTAGGCTTGCAAGGAAAAGGATACTCACTACTTATTTAGTTCAAAACTTAAAGAGGGTTTTCTTCCACATGTTACTTTCTGAGGGGAGGGTGTCCCTGTCGCAGCAGTGAGCTTTACAGGCTCACAAAACCCATGGGTGCATTTAAAGCCCTTGGAGGGTTGACAGTGGTACCCAAGCAGAGGGAACCTGTGCATCTGTCGCTCCCTCCTGTTGCTGCTGCAGTGAGTCATGCACTGATTTATTCAATTTACAGCAGACTATCAGCAGTGAGACATTAATGGGACAATTTATGTCTCCCTTAATTCACCTGATGTTTGTAGCAGGAGCAAACAATGACACAATGCAGCGAAAATGAAAAAAAAAAAAAAAAGAAAATAAAAGCAGAGGAGAAGCAGGAGACAAACAAAAAGTGAAATCATGACTGAGAAGCAGAGTGACTCCTCTAGTACACGGACCAAAACTTTTGATATATTTGCTGGGCTTCTGAGAATAACAGAATGGTGTGTTGTTCCTAATGCAAACATCGTTCTGAGGCTGTTCATTTTCATATTTAGTCATATCACAGCAAAGCTAAGGGAGTGTCAATCACGCTCAGTACATCTGACTGGGACAGCACTCCCTTCACAGCTGCATCTGGCAGAATACACTCCTTATTTATTATATTTTTAGTAAGGCATGCTATCTTGTTCATGTGTGAGAAACTGTAATGCATCTTTCACATTTAAAGTGCCCTCTGAAGCTTTCTGCCTCGCAACCTCCTGCCTACTTTCACTGTTTCCACTAAATTTTTTATATTGTCTTGAGCATCTCTGAAAGAATTGCAAATTCCAGATAGAACATGATTAATTTAGCACTGTCGTCTCCTACAATATAGTGTACAGCCGTCCATCCTTCTTCAGCATGGCTATGTCTTATCTTGGCTCTTAGTGAAAAACTAAATTAAGGCAAAGGCTGAAGTCACTCATGTGTGCTACTTTTAAAATTAATTTTTGCTGACAGCATCACAGAGTCAAAAGCATGTAGTTGCATTATGGAAGCCAGAACAGAGATTAAAATATATGTGTATTTTTATTATTCCAGGAAAGGTAGTCTTTTGCTCCTTCTACATTAGTCATTTTCCCAAAGGACTCTACATTCTTCCTTATTTGGGGAGTAAAAGTCAAAACATCAGTCTCCTTTCCATTTGCTAAAGATTTCTGCTTCTTACTCTGTTTAACTCCTTATACTTACTGTCTTCTTTACAAGATGCGAGTGAAGTTTTATGATGGGCAATTTGGGTGACGGAGATGAAGGACAATTTGGAGACACTAACATTTTTTACAGTGTGTCTCATTTTCAACAAATGACAGTTGAGAGGAATTCTCCTTGGTTTCTAAAAGCTTAAAATGGTTCTGGTCCATGCACTTGAAACAATTCTGCACCCAAAAATTTACTTTTGTTTTAACTTTAAAACTTGTAAAATGCTCAGAATTGAAACTATTTTTTTTAAACTGAGCTTTATATTCTTTCAACTTTTTCACTATCTAGGAATAAAACACTTCTCTCTTACCTTGGCCCATAGCAAGTTCTTCATTGTAGTTTTTAAAACTATGGCAAGGCCCATATCTGTATTTCCATTCTATTTTCTTTTTCTCTCCTTGGTGTTATCCAGAGCTGTTTTTCACCTCTGTCATGCAGAGGTGAAACTGAAGGAATAATAGTGTTTTCTATGCTGAAGCTGCTTCCCCAAACCTGTACCACTGTTCAAGCTGGTGTGAAGTGCAGCAGAGGCAGATTCTGCCATCCCTTGTTTACTGCTCTCTGAAATGAGGTGAACTATGTTCACTATTTTCCAGATTACCAGAGAGGTAGAGTTGATGCTTCTGTATCAGATCAAAGACAAAGAGAACAGGGACAAGCTCAGCAGCAGCCTTGCTCATCCAGCATTCCCTTTTAACGTGACTAACATTAGGCAATAGTCTGACTTTTCTCACAGTGACCATACTTACAATAAGCCTTTGCAACAACTCTGAAGCATGTCTCTTCCAGGATGCTACAGCAAAAACAGGCCCTTTGAAAAGACGTTTGAAAGCAGGGAGTGATGTGCCATCAAGCTGAGCTCCTCACAATACAGGTATCAAAGGGAGCAGTTATAACAGTGAGAAGACAGTGTTGTGATGGCTTAACATAACTGCATGGACTCCCTGCAAGGCAATTTCACTTGTCAAGGGACATTAAAAATTGTATCTAAAGGTAGGCCAGTGCATGAGACTTTATGTGTGGCTATCACAGAAAACGACTTTTAGGAAAAAGTAGGGAGGCAGAATTAGTTTGATGAATGGGTAACATCCTATATAAGATCTAGGAAACTAGTTATAAACTAGAATTTATAATGGATCACAAACTAAATATGATTGAAAATATTACACCTTTAGAAAGGCAAAAATTCTCAATGTGATCTGTCAATAGGAAAATGAAAATCAAGACACATGAGTATGATCTTCTGGTCTTGAGAGCCTTGACAACATCTCCACTGTAAATTTTGTCCTGTTGTGGTTTCTGTATGTTAAGGCAGATGTGGGCTACAGCAAGAAATCCAGAGAGTTGTAAGAATTATAAGAGATTTAGAAAGCTTTTTTACTTTTAGAATTGGGGTTGTTTAATCTAAAGAACAGTAGTTCAAGTGGGAATTGGTACAAATTTCCAAGAACATGAAATTTATTCTCAAAGAGGAAAAAAACTCACATTTTTTCACATTCATGTGATAAGGAAAAGAAGCAATACACTGAAATTAGGAAAAATAGAGTCGTGCTGGATAACAGAAGAAACTTTTAATCACAAGGAATTTTGAAACATTGGGATAGTCTCTGTGCATCGATTAAGGATTGTTTCTCATTGCAGAGCATGTTAGAGAAAGAGGGATCAGGAGTGATGGGAACAGAGCTGTTCCTGTACTGAAAAAGTTCACTGGACAAGATAAACCCACTAGGACCTTTTCCTATCTACTTTTTAGTATCTTAACTCCAGTCCACAAGACAGACTGAAAACTAGGTGTGAGGGTTTAATATAACTTTATGCCTCTTCCAATAGGTACATGAGCACGTCAAAGGTGACTGGAAAAAGTCTGCTGACAGAAAGCTTATGTTATTTTGGATGAGATTCTTTTGTATTTTTTTCTAAAATGCACATCAGATTATGTCCCTGCCTCTAATGGATAAAAGCATTATCCATGGAGAATGGATGGATAAAATAACTTGCCCAAAAAGGAAGTTTTTGCCGCATACTCTAATCATAAGACATTAAGCAGCACATGCAGAGGAGCACAGATCAGTAACAAAGGCCTCCATTTTTTTTTAGGAAGCTTTGAACAAAGAATGAAGGTACCTTGAAACAACCAAGAGACTAAAAGCTCTGTTCTGGTAAAGTGCTCTTCTGGTAGACACACATCTCTGCACAGCTCCTTGGCTTCTGCCAAAGTCCATGCATGGATATCTTCTAGACCTAGACATAAAGGAAAGAAATAACTTAAGCCAGAATTACTAGGGATAAAACCTTGCATTGTGTAGGTATGGGGCAGGAGGTGTGTGACTCATATATTGATCTTTGTGACAACTGCAATATATCAAGGATACACAGAAATCAAAACATAAGACAGAAGATTATTTTGAAAGAAGCTTGAAATTTTTACTAATTAACCATGACTGACAGTTCATTTCTGAGAGCTAAGATCTCAGTGGAAAACTGAAAACACTGTTTGTAGAGAAAGCTCACTGAAATAAGCACAACATCAGAGGTCTCATTGAACTAATTCTTTTAAAAGTATGATTAGAAACCATAGCTTTTTCTTGTGGATTTTTTTCTTCTGTTAACAATTATCCACAAAACCATATTGGATTGTTTTGTAATACTGTCACAATTTTGTTAAGATACTAACATGATTTGGTAGCCTAACTCTCATCCTCAAATGCAGTGAAGCAATAATTAAAAAAATGGACTCAGCTTCTTATTAGCTTGTCAGGCCACACATACAGCTTTACTTGATAAAGACTCAGAGGGGTGATCAGGTGATTTGCCTATGGAAAGATATTTGGTATTGTAGTTAGGATTTAGGAGATCTGTTTCAGTTCTTAATTTTACCTCCAAATTGATAGTAAGACTTTAAGAAGTATGTAATGAAACTTAAGGGTCCACAATTAACTTTCAAATGCCTGAGGGGTCATATTTGGTGAAGAAACAGACATACATAATTAGTTGGAATAATTGTGTTGCTGTACTGATCATGCTTCTATGTAAGATGTGTCGCTATTGGGAAAAAGAGAAGGGATTCTTAAAATTAAACCATAGCAAGATTAATGGGATAAATATGAATGACAGACTTTTTTAGACTGCCAAATATGTAGAGAAAAAAAAAAAAGACATTCAAGGAAATAAAAAACCTTTTATTTTTCTTCAGGCTGAAAAACAAAACCAAGAAATTTCCTTTCAGGTACACTTGAAAAGATTTTTGACTGAAAAGATTCAAATTAAGAAACAAAAATATTTCACCCTAAAATTGCTGAAATGAAAACTTCTCACTTGATAATTTATTTACTGATTGCCTCATTTTTCTATTTATTTGCATCACAGCTATTTGCCAAATTCACAAGGAGCTATGCTGTATATTGAACTATATTTTTTTGCTGGTGTTTTGCAAAGCCACAAGTCAAGGTAACTTATTCCTAAATTTTTGCCCATATATTTGGTAACACTAATGTGCACGGTTTTCACTACCCCACAAAAAAACCCGACTTTGTCCATCAATTTCCTTGCAAAGCCTGGCTTTAAATACAGCTTCCCTGAAAGTCAGTAAGACTTAAAGAGTCTATGTCACTTCAGCATTTTAGTAAATTGCCCTCCAACCTCCTATTCCCACACATACATATGTGTATGGATTTCTCTATACTGCATGTATTATACATATATTAATAGTAAAACAGTATTATAAAAAAGCAAAAATAAAAGGAAATTCAGAGATTTAACTATTGTCTCCTTTCTACACTCTGAGCTTTAAAAGGAATGAAATATACAAATGAGAGGAAACTGCTACCACAAGCACCTCAGTATTAACTTCTAGGGTGCCAGATCATTTTTAAATAGCTCTCTACAACCTCCTGCCCATGTTCACATTATTCTCCCCGGGTAAACAACTACATAAGAGAAATAGCAGCAGTTTACCCACTGAGTTTGTGATTTCACAAACTCTAAAGAAAATATTATAAATGACAAATGTCTAGAGTGAATTAAGAGTAGTATTTGCACATTTTTCTGCTTGGTTGAGCTCATATTGTTTCTTTGGGAATAAGCTATCACTTTTTAACATTTCCTTTGCCTTATTCCCCTAGCACAGCATCACTCATCTTTTACATTTTCTGCTGTTTTATCTCTGTAAGAAAGAGGTGTAAGTTAATTTTGCTCTTGGGATAGAGATGTGTAAGAAGCAAAATTTCCAAACTTCCAATTAATGGCTGGAGGCAACCAAAGGATCCTCTTTGTCCCAAGATTAAAAGATGATTGGATGCTGAGCGATGCTTTCAGGCTCTTGAAGTTTGTACCTGAAGCCTGTTGTTTAAAATACTGGTACCAAATAGACTGGTTGAAAGAGAAAAGCCTGCACCACTTCCCCACCCTTCACTTGAATCCATGAAGAAATTCCTCCGTGTCTGCAGAAAAGCCAGGTACCACTTCTTTCACAATGCCTGTCTTCTCCTCCATAGTGCTATTACAACATGTTGTTCTGTAGCTCGGTGAAAACTGTTTGGTACCTTTCACTTATGTCTTCCTTTCCACTAATAATGTTTTTTGGGATGACATCGGCACAGAGAAAAAGGTGGCACAAACACATGGGTTAGAGGAGAGGGCATCTTTCCACTGCAGGGTGCAAGAGTGGATTATTCTTGCTTAAGTGTAATATGCTAAAAGGAGCAAAGGATCATGTCACTTGGGAAGGCCATAATGTATTTTTGCTCCCTTGCTTATCCCCTCACACACTTTTCTAAGGCTTTCTTTTGTGGCCAATTCATGTGACTAGGGCATCAAGATGTGAGTTACTTCCCAAGTTACTACTGTCTGCGCACTTTCTGTGCACAGAAACGACGCAGGACGCAGGAGTCCACAGCCTTTTGGCCTCTTCCCCCATTCAGCAAGTCCATTCACACACCATCAAAAGTTCCCAGCCTGGGGTAGGCAGCAGAGATACTAAGGCAGAACTACATCAGTTCTCAGCATATTTCTAGCACAGCAAAATGTCAGAGGAGGACTTTTTTGGTTGAATTTCAATCACAGGGACTGCGACTCTCACGCAAGACACCACCTCTCAGTCTCAGCAACTGGAAAATAGTACATGGCGATGATTTTGCTCAGCTCATATTTTAAAAATGAGCCTGTATGTAATAGCTTTCAACTTGCTGCTGGAGGAAATGTAGGAGCCCTCGGTGGATAGAAAGGAGAAACTAAAACCACAGACTGTAGGCACTGTGCCAGGAGAGGTTGCCCTTTCTCAACATGGGTCCATTATCACTGCAGCAGCCTCTGAAAGCCCTCATTTCACTCCAAGCAGCAAAACTTCAAGTATGGGTTGACTTTAAGGACTTCTTCACTTTGTCCTGTGCTGCAGGAATAGTCTGTGCCTTTTCAGCATCTAGTAGAGGCTGTGAGTGAGAGTGTCAGGATTTTAGCTGACGGTCCTTGTGAGAAGCATGTCTGGGATAACAAGTACCTCATTACCAGGTGACCTTATCTTGCAGGTCTTCAACTCTGTAACAGGACCTGTTTGTGATGACAATATCTAACACAACCTCTGCAAAACCTAGTAGAAAACCAATTTGTGCTCTAAAAAGTTTACTGTTTAGGCTAATGACAAGGCAACAGATGTGTGACAAAGTTGCATGTAAGAATGATGATAAAATGGAGCTTGCCATATACCCATGGCAACAAACAGGCATTTCTCTGCAGGCAACCCAGAAAGAAACTCCAGAAGCCTGAGGTGGTGTAACTGAAAATGCTGATGTTAATTTTTCCACACCTTTCAATATGATATACAAGAAAAGTATGGAAATGCACATGTGATATTTAGGTTAGCGAAGAAGATAGGTGGTGCCCCCTGTGAAGCTGTGGTGATGGTCAATCAAAACACACTGTATTAAACCTGGCAAGTTTTATATGAACGTATTCTGGAAAACTTTGAAGAAAGAAATCAAGAGAAAAATAAGTATATCTCCATCACTTAAAACTGACATGACAAGGTACTTTCTGTAAGAATGGATGTTTGCTGAAGCACAATGATTAATTTTGCATAGTTATGTGTCTTTTTAGGAGAAAAAGAAACCTGCTTCTCTCTGATGAGCAAAAAAATCCGTTTCTGTAACTGCAGACATGGAATGGTAATTTCAGTACAGATACTACTAGATGTAAAACTGTTTGTGGAGCATAGTGGGGGGTTACTGCAGTTAGAGTTAATATGTAATGCAAAGAAAGTAGAGGTGTCTGTGAGCAGCCAGCTTTGAATGGTTGCTCTCCTCTGAAAAGGTTTGGCAACTCAGAGTCTTCTTTGTAGTGTTTATTAATGGCTATACAGCAAAAAGAAGCACCTTACACCACCATCTTATCCCACCTTGCTAATAGGGTTGATAGATCAAATGTTACTTGTTTCATTAAAATTGAAATGATGCATCCCCAAAATAAGTTTGGCCTCTTTGATCTGAAGGAATTGTTCAGAAATACATTTTTCCCCCAGACTTTGAACAGAAAGAAAACATAGCAACATTTTTGTACTAAAAATGCAATCACAAAAGGAAATAATTTATGAAATATTATACAGTAGACACTTTCAGCCTGAGAAGTTTGAGTCATCTTGCTTCATCTAGCTGTAGGTTCTCAGAAGGGACAAATTTAGAGATCTAACCACATAAGGATTTCCTGCATTTGTATCTCTCCACAGGAGGAACTAGAGAGTACTGCCTGTTAGACTGAGGTGACTGCTACTACATGTAGAAAGATTTTCCTCATTACTATAGGAAAGTCACCATCTTCAATTCAGTCCCCTAAACTACAGCTGTACATTAGGTACACAGTGTTGCTGTGCTCCAAAAGAGAGTACCTAAGGTCTGGTACAGTTAGTAAAGAAAAGCAGGGGATTTGAGGACTTCTAAATGAACATGCATTTAGTTTGGGCGCCAAAGGTAAGTTCTCCTTGTGGAGCTTTCACCTGCGTTTTCACACAGAGTAGTTAGGGAACTTCTGCACCTCTAAAGTCCTGCTTCCCTGAGCATAGGCAGTTGAGACACAAATCAGGCATCCCAATTCAGCCAGAGAGAACAGATCTCATCTTTTGCCTCCTATGACACACATGGAACAGTTCTGAAGCTGTCACTGCCATGTGCAGTAAAAAGCAGGGGACCTTAACATCTACCAACTGTCGCACCTCAGTCAACCCAAATGTCACCTGTGCTGGCAACCTAATGATTCTCCTTTAGATCTGAGAACTGTCTTCCAAGGCCTGTTTCTACAATTAAGCAGAAATCCCAGTTTAGTGTTCTAGCTGAATTAAATTTCCTTCCCTTTCTTGCCTTTACAAGCCAATTAAAACACTACTCAAACACCACTTAAGCATCATGTTATATTTCTGAGGCAGCTAATCATCACTCCTCGTGCCAGGTGATTCATGAAAGAACAGATGGATCAGTTGTCTAACATGTCTCACCGAGACAGAGACATAACTTTGATTAGACCCAACAGCTTCTAACCCCACTGCTGTTAATATTTAGTATCTTCATTCCCACTCTCCCATCACTTGTGCTACTTAGCTGTATCATCTGCACTGAGTAACTATTGGCTTTATAGTCTTACTCCACAAGGACAAACACAGGTTTTCTTTGTGCATAGCAAAAGTTTTCCAAACTAAATTAACCCTGAGAGGGAAAGTCAAACTTGACCTTATGGCTTACATGAACCCCCACAGAGAAGACATGTCCTGAACATCCAGCAATGAAAAAAATCTTCAAATGGGGTTACATGTAGCAAAAGATCTGAATTCAAACATACTGTCCCATTCTGTAGTAAAAGTGGCTATTTCTTTTTAAGAAGTCCTGATAGGTCAGATCATTAATTTTTCTTAAAAATATATTTTAAAATTAATTACCTGATTATGCTTGTAAAGAAAAGCTTGAAGAACTAAGGCTGAAGGCTAAACAGCCATGAAGGAAAGAAATACCATCATGATCTGTGTGCCTGTGTTACAGTTTTATTTGCTTGCTTGAAATACACAGACTGCCAGCACAATTTCATTGATCATTTCTCATGCTGCTTCTTAACTAGATTAAATGGAGGACAAAGTCATTTGCTGCTGTTGCAGTACTGGAGAGGACTTTGGTGTGGCTTCATTCAGAAGAGATGTTGACCATTCTCAATTCCTTTCCTGAGAGCTAAAGTTCGAATTCTTGCCTGCACATTTCTAGACCATGCCCTAATTTCTGGGGAAATTTGAAAAACTGCGGATGTTACAGGAAATATCTTGCTGTTTTTTGTGCATTTTCGTCTGTACAAGTCAACTGATTTCAGGTAGCACAGGTATGAGCAAGATTAAGGTATGGCCTTCTGTATATGGCAATGATTTTAGAGTGGTCAAAAAAAAAGAATCTATCCTCAATTTACAATACTCAGTGATGGAAACAAAAGAGAGCTAAGCAAATTACAATTTTAAAAGTAAAAGGCTGACAAACTACTTTTTAAAAACATTGTATAATTCCAGACATAGCAGTTTAGCAAACATTGAATCCACTGATTTTTACTTCGGAGTAATCCCCCACAGCCTTTTTGGCTATTTATCTTTAGATTCTTAAAGAGATTATTCACTGACTTTTACATCCTTTCCTCCTGCCCTGTTTTCTATCTGTGAAGTGTGCCACCAGTGGTCATCATTTTACCCTAGCATACCTGGTCCCACTGCAACAACCAAGGCAGAATTATTTCAGAATATGTTATTACTATATCCTAGAAATATTTTGATGATCAAGCATCTTTCAGAATACTGTTTTGCAAGGGAAGAGATTCACAACACCTTAGGCTATTTTTGGAAAGAAAATACCATCAATGACCAAGTGGCTTTAGAAGATAATTTTTGGAAAGCCCTCCTAGAATTTAATGCTCCAGGTTAGAAATCAAATCAACAAATAAAATATACATGAGTCTTAAAACTCATTGTTCTAGGGAACCTTAACATTGTAGCCGTTGTTAGTTCTGTCTCAGCAGAATTAATTTCAAACTAAATTTTTCGTTTGCTTTTATTGGTGTAGCTTTTGCACTGACAACAGGTATTTGAGTTCAGTTGCCCTTTCCCTTGTTTTGTTTCATGAATACCTGTCACAAGTCCCCAGGTCCTTTATCTGTCTTCGCCTGAATAAATGTAACATTACTGTAGATTTTAAAAGATCATTTACCAAGCAGAGGTCAGCAGCAAAATAGGGAATTTTCTTCTAATGTCTTTCTCCCTCTTTTAAAAATCTTCATAGGGCATGTGCTATTCCCCACAGGAGTCATGAGCTCTACATAGAGTTTAATGAGCAAAGCACTTAAACCTGTATTATGCAGGAGATCACATTACATGATTATAATAGTCTCTTTCAGTTTTAAAAGTGTACAGTTTTGTTTTCAGCCTTCACCCTCAATCTGGTTTTGCCCTAGTGTCACCAAAAGAACTCCAGCAATTCACTCTGCATCAGCAGGCAGGTCTAGTTTGCTACCAAACTGACTACTTTAAATTAAGATTATATCTTTTCCTCCTTAGCTGTCTGTCCATCACTCAATTACAAATGAAAGTGACCACAGAAAGGTTTTGCCAAACATTTAACATATGGCAATTTCCTCTATTTAATGCAAAATCACAAGACAACAGTTCTTAAAAAGTCTGAATTTCCACATCTGGTTTGAGTCTTGGTAGACAGCAATGAAGAGTTCAGTAGATAAAAGAGCATTTACCTGGGTGGTTATTTAACTTTGCAAGCTCATTAATCAAGTAGGACAAACCTCATTCAACAAACAGGTGTTTAATTGAATAGGTTTTTTCATCCATCCAATTTATGTTAAAATACCCTGTGCTAATTAGTTCACAGTTACTCCCAAGTTAATTTACAATCAATTCATGTTCTTCACAAACATTGCTGATCTTTTCAGTTGAGAAGTACACAACAAATAAAGAAACTGTAGTACTTTGAACTGTTCTAAACTATTGTTAGGATACTGTATATGTTGAGGCAAAATACTACTCACAATGACCAAAGAGAGCAAGAACAAATGGAACAAACAATAGTGTTCCATTTGCAGAGAGGACAATGTTCTGCTTCGTTGGTGTTTTACTGGCTCCATGCAGAGTTTGTAGCAGGGGGTAAGGAAATTAATTTGAATGGTCTATGAGAAGAAAGGGAGCCAGAAGGGATTTTGAGGTCATGGATGAAGAAGATCATAGTATTCAGTACCTAAGTCTTGAATCAGCTTCAAAAAGACAGGCAGAGTTGTGGCAGGCCCCAGAAAGACTGAAAGACTGTCCTTAGCAATCAAAGAACAAGCAAAAAAAAAAAAAAGCCTGGCATGTATATAAAGGACACATAAAGTGACTACCTTGTAGGCATTTACATTGGAGGTAAGAGTTCTCTCAGACAGATTTCCTGGCACCTTCTTTAAACCTCCATCTTGCAAACTCCATTCTTCCTCTTTGTTTGTGGAAGGTTGTTGGATGTTACTCTATGAAAATATTCTCCATGATGGGATATCTCTAATATGTCAGAGTTTTTATAGGAAAATCAATTGGTTACAGAGAGAAAGGCCAGCTGCTATTGTGTTCTGGTTTTGAGAGCTGCATGGGGGGGATTATTAGCTCACTGAAAAATTATTCCCTGCTGAACACTGAATGAAACTCCCAATACTTTCTTTTAAAATTTATTTTGAGCGCAAACACATGAGAAACAACTGTTAAGTTACACTGTGATTGTAGGTTTCTTACCAACACTGTATTTTTGGACCTTGATTCCTTTTGGTTTTTAAGATGCTAACCTGTGATTTTAAAATGGTAGAGAAGTCTGTAGTTGCAGCATTCATCAATTTCCTGTTGTGGGAATCACAGATACATAACACTACCTTTAGAGATGAAGTAGTATAACAACTACCTACTGAAAAGCAATGTGCAAAAATGAGGAATTTGAAAGCTTTGTGTGGTGGGTGGTGAGGAGTCAGAATACCACAATGAGTGATTTTTAATTCATAACGTTTTTATTTTGGTAACTTTAAATATAACATGAGCAACCACTTTGAAATGTCAGCTGCGTTGGATGGAAAGTTAGGTGAGCAGAGAAGGGAAACCAGGAGGGCATGATTTCAATGTCAGCTTCACCTTAAGTTGTTTGGCATCCTGATCTTCAAGAATGAACATACGTGAAGTGGACTTCTAAAACCAAGATACATTGTTTTATGATACCAAAGTCCTCAACTTAACACAGGCTTTTGGAGCTGCTTTTTCAGCTCTGTAAATAAGAAATTATCTATGCTAAGAGAGAAGGAGACAAGTCATCTTTTCAAAGTAGCAGATGGCAGAAGCATTGGAGGCATCCTACTTCTTTCTTCTTCTGTGTAAATAAATATATTTTAAAATGCACAACCTGATATGAAGTTTATTTCAATAATTAATGTAAGTGGTATGCACTTGGAGTCTAGGAATTCCCATCACTTCTGGGCAGTGTCCACAGAGAGATCTTGGAACAGAAGAATTCTGTGCCCTTCAAACTGTCACAGATTTTTTTCATACAGAATGCATTCATTTGTTCTATCAGCATATTTGTGGAGATGCTAGAAAAATGTATAATGTAAAAACAACAACAACAAAAAAGCAGAAAAGCAATCTTTTCTGTTTTGAAACCTAAGAATCCCCCCAAGTCTTGGCTGTTGCTTTTTCCCCCTCTAACCCAGCTACACTTTGATCTGTCTCTTCCTAAGTGGATAAATATATTTTAAATTATTGCTAGCCCCAGGGGAACAGAACTGGTGTTAGCTAGCAAGGAGGTGCTTTTAGGAAATGCCACTAATGTAGGTGGCAAAAATGGCAAGAAACTGTTGAGGAGTGCAACAGCTCAGACAGATCTGAGCCGAACTTAGGGCTGCAATAAATAAGTGAAACATTTAGTGACTTCTCTGGATATTTACCCACTGAAGCTTTCTGAAAGTTCTTGATTGTGCTGCCTTCTCATTAGGAATCAGAGAACAGGGACTTCTAGGGGGGCAGTTTACTCTCATATGCAACTTTTGTTTTAAAAGATATAGGCTTATGAAAGCTAATCTCTATAGAAATGTGCTGTGTTCTCTAGCGTCTCTTCAGATCTGTAAAATTGCAACAAATGATAACAATTCAATTTTGTTGACTAGTTGTGTCACTTGGCCTAGTTAAGTCTAATTAGTACCAAAGTTTGAGTATAAAGAAGTTGAACAAATACTTGGTTTGGAGTCAGGGGGACAACTTCAGTGGCCACTGTAGGGACCTATCCACCATATTACAAACATTAAGAGTGGATTTCTGATCTCTGTAGAGTGATTAAGACCTCCAGAATTTAAAGCCTAGGTAGCTTACACAGTTAAAAGATGGAGGTCATGTTTCTGAAAACCAGTTAATGGACTGCAAGTCAGGAGCCTAGTTCACAGAAGGATCTCTGTAGTGGAACATAGTGAATCAGGAGACTGTCTGCAACAGCCTGTAGGTAACTTTCATGAATGGACAGATCCAAGGATGGTCAGAACACATTTCATAGAAGCATCTTCACTTGCTGGGGTGCAGAAACCTAAGGGCACGGTGGAGAGAGGAGGTTCTTTCCTCCACACAGAATTTATTAGTTAGTGAGGCTTCCCAGAAAACAGCCTTTTGTCTCCTGCTTCTATTGTTGACTATAGGAGAAGTGACTAACTCAGCGTTCCTTGGAGAAGTTGCTTGCCTATCAAGATACAGTTTCTCTGATTTTGCTCTCCTCATCTACCTTTATAAATCTGATATGACTTCCTACATACAAATCAGAATCACAGGGAACAGTAAAGATGCATCCATATAGGGTGGCATCCTTCTTGTCCTGCAGTCATATGTAAGCTGATGAGTAAAGTCTATTCCTGGCATTCAGAAATAAGGCTTAAGAATCAGTCAATCGGAGAAAATCCCCTGAATAGGAATAAAAAATAGACATTACCATATTATGTTATGTTATACTTTCCGAGATCAACACAGTACTATTTCAGTAATTTAGATAGAATCTGATTACGCTGAATAAATCAAACCCTGTAAGTGAAGTTCACCTGTCCCCAAATGCAGGTATTACTGAGCATGCATAACAAATATTGATCAGGTGCCTTGGAATTATCATGGCCTTTGAGGTGAGCTCTGACTGATTTTCAGATGTATTCAGAGGCCTGGATTTGTGCTGGACAAGCCAGTCAACTCTTTTCTGAGACTCACAGGACATAATTCATCTAACCTAATTTTAGATATCTCAAATTTAGATGACAACATCTAAGCCAGACCATGTGGGCCCTCTTTGTAGATAATGGAAAGAGTAATAGGCATTTGTAGAGTCCAGTTATTTTGGTGTAGTTTAGATATACACTCTATGATAATCTGACTCACAGAGTCACATAGGCTGCTGCTCCTCACGAGGGAGACTGACCAAATGCAGACATCTGCACTGAGCAACTGAAGACACTTTGAATTTTCTTTCATGCAATATAACCAACACAATCAAGAAAAAGCTTAGACTGGGTTTATAATTCTCACTGTCCTGAAGTTTGTTATGCTTTTTAAAATTTAGTGGTCAAGACAACTGTAAGGTAGGGAGTAAGCCAAGATGGCAGTTGGCCTTGCTCTTTATAGTACCATTAGTGGGACAGGACCATGTTTTTATACCCTGTAGATGTCCATATTTTAGTGAGGTTTCCCAAATACCATCTACTGGTGTCTGCTTATTTCTGACTTTTCCAGATGCCAAAACACACAGCTCTCTCTTCTCTTGCTTATGTTGAATGGCTATGCTAAATATGCATTAAAATTTTTGTGGTTTTCAGGGAAGAAATTTTACTAAATAAAAGACATTGATTTTAGAAATGAGATGGATTGAATATCTTATTGAGTTTAAGTGTCTGGCAATGTTAAATCATCTCACCTTCTGTAACCAAAAGCATTCAGTGACTAAAATCATATCCAGCCAGCTGGAAGTCACCTGAAACATTAAGGGTAAATCAAGCTTATGCCTTTGGATCAAAGCTGAAAGTGAGTTTTTACATTGAATTCAACCAATGATTTTGGTCAATCACAAATTACATGTCCTGTCCCAAAGCTCTGTCTCATAGCAGTTTATAGCACAGCATCCTCTCTTTGATTCTTTCTAACATTTCTAATAAATGAACACCTTTAATTTTTCAAGGGAAACAAAAGCCTCTGGTTGAAGTAACCCAATGATTCTTGTAAATTCATACAAAACCAGGCATTGATTATGAATTACAGCATTTACTCCTCTCTGCAAATGGATACCATTTTGGAATTTTGTGGTTTTAGTCAAATCAACTCCAGGAGCTGAACAATACTGCCATTTCAGAAGAAAAAGCTTTTTTTTTTAAAGAATAAACTGAGTAATAATCCCTTTGCCTATTATTATTTGGTTGTGTCTGACAGGTTTAGCAAGCTTTTCCAGTACATTTTCCAATCACTACATTTGTGATTTGATAAGATGTTCATGGTAAGGCAACATATTTTCCTTCATTCTTCAATGCATTAGCAGCACAAATGCTACTAAAACTAGACAGGAATGTATTATCAATTTGTTTTGTAGGTATTTATTTACTCAGTAAATAAATGCATATTGGAAGTTAAACACTTAAGCATTTAGTTACAAAATATGCTTGAAAGAGGAAATTACAATATTGTCGTGTTGTCAGAAGTGTATCTGCAAGGGGTTACAAAATACAAGTTCTCTGAGTTCTGGCAGAGGTAACAATATTTTTATAGATAGAATCCCAAAATGTGCTTTTTATACTTAATACAATATAACAATCCCTTGATATGTAGGATTTATTATAGATAACCATGTGCTAATTTTTTTTGTTTCTTGCAAGAATTGAGACACTAAGCTTTTATTTCCTTGATTCTTTAATACTTTGCAATTTTTTCTCCAATATGCAAAAAGTCTTAAGACTATCTTAAAACGTAAGGTGAAAAGCAATATTCATTTTTTTCATTGAGTTCTGCCATCAGTACTAGTTAAAGTGGCAACAGTTTTAAACCCCTCAGTTTCCCTGTAGGAAAAGATCCAATAGATCAAGGCTGGCAGTGTGCTGGATGATTCATTTGATATACAACGTGTTTTATGATATAGACAGCTATGCCACCATTCTGGAGAACTGCTATATCTTTTTGTAAATATCTTGTTCATGCATAAAAATGGATGATTTATCTGTCTTGTAAAGTTTATTTTGTCTGTCTGAAGGGCTTTCTAATGATCCATCAAGTACTTCACCAGTTTTCTTGAAAATGGATGTGGCTGGTGGTAATTCATCTTGCACAGAAAAATTAATTGGCATTTTCAAGTGATGATCAATCTAGAATGATGTGATTGGGAATATTTGCTTAAAACAGTATTTCACTTATTGACTGTGTGTGGTTTCTTTCATTAGTTTGATGTGTAGTGGCAGAATGCTCTAAATAAAGATAGCTGGAGCTGACTCTTACGGAAAATAGAAAAGGAGCTATACTCTGTTTGAAACCATGGGATGGTTTTTATTGTGTTCATCCAGCGGACTCCTGGACATAATTAAACAACATGCAGAATCCATAAGCTCACAAAGCTCCCTTCACAAAGCCATCGCCCTAAAATATGTAGTCTTAACTATCTTTAATGAAATCTTCAGAGCAACAAGTAACTCTCACTCCCTACAAGTGGATTATTACAGTCTTCACAGCCTCGTGCAAGTTTTAATTGAAGGGCACTACTTAAAGGGATGATGTGGGATGACTCTAAGGTAAGATTGATCAGTACAGGCAGAATTTTATTACAAGTGTCAATTAGATTGAAAAGTGTTATAAAAAAGATCATTTGCATAGCTTTAGGGGACAAGGAGACACATTATTCTGAAATCTCCTTTGCTGATTGTTTAGTGATTCTCTAAGGGTAACAGGGAGGAAATATTCCCTCCTGCAAGAGGAGACAGTAGCCACTTTCTGACTGGCTTTGATTTAAAGCTCGTTAATGAGATATGTGCAGCTAATTAAGAGCAGGGAGAATTTAGCTATATACCACAGTGGAGAACAGCATTTATCAGAGAGGATTGGACTATTGCCCTGTGGAAGTTCAGTGCTGCGCTACCAGGAACGATTCGGTTCCAATGCTGCAGAGAAGGGTGATATAGCAAATAGCTAAAGCTGGTTGAAGATAAGTTTTTCCCCCTAGAAAAATAAGGTTGCACAGACAATGCATTCTTTTAATGAAAAAACTAATTTTTGTTAATTCAACACAGTAAGGGCAAGCTCTTCCTTTTCATTTTCACCCTTTTTTTTTACTCTGGAGGGAAGGGACAAATTAGCAGACAGAAAGCCTTTGGCTGTTGCAACTACATCTTTTTTGTTACTTGAGCCAGATTGTGAGAGTGTCTACAATAGCATTTTAGTTGGAAGCAGGAGCATTCTTCCAAAACAAATCTTCCTGCAGCCCCTCACTTCTGGTATTTTTGTTTCCATCTCAGAAATGGAAATGTGATCAGAGAAATGACAGTGTGTGAATTAGACTTCTTTTCAGACTGAAACATGTCTGAAAGATATACCCCAGACATGCACCTAATCTGCTGCAGCTGCTAATGAGCACCCAGGCCCTGACCTAGTCTAGGGCTAATCCAAAAAAAAAAGCTTTGGTAATAATGTTGGGATCTCAGCACTATCTTTTTTTTGCTCTAGCTATCTGTTCTTTTTGGGCTACACTACTTGCTAATGCAGAATAACATATGTTTCTCTCCACAGCATTGTCACTCCTGGTGTGATTCATAGCCACATAGCCAGTAGTGCAGTTTGACTTGCCTTATGGCATTGGAAACATACCTGCACTGGCCTCACATATTGGACCCAAGTCAACATAAAATCTATCCCATGTGGCACAGTGAAGCCAAAGTTAGATATGACACAGTGCCTAAAAGGGTAGTAGGTGCCTCTGTTTAGGCCACGCAATCCTGCTCACTGTCTGGGAATTCATCTCCAGATTGTAGGCACCCAACCTTCAGACAATAAACATAGGCATCTGAATAGAAGCTTGTGTTTTTTATTCCGTTATAGTCAGCAGAAATAGGTGACTGAAATATAGTGCAATTTTTAGATGTCCTGGGCAGCTACCTGGCCTCCAGGACATCTGTTCTATCAGCTAGTATGGTGTAGATGTCACATATAACATCGAACAACTTAAGATGCTGAATCCCACCTTGAGACAGTACAGTTAGTGAAGCCTAGAGAGCCATTCAATTCACCTAAAAGTAGACGTAGACACAACTCCATTGTTTAGACATAAGCATGTGGTGTTGTATGAGATACCTCAATAACTGCACAGGGCTGGTAGCTCTGACACAGGATTTACGGGATATTCACAGCCTTCTGCAGCTGTACACCAAGGTGAGATACCCTGTAGTAGCTGAAACGAGGCAAGATGCCTGTGTTTAGCAATGGTCTCAGATAGGGCAGTACATTGTGGAAATGAGGATAACATATTTTGTCATTTGCTCTGTCACTTCCCTTCTCCATATCATCCAAAATTTTTTAACTTTGAGAAATGTGGTGAATATGTGTGGCAGGAACAGCTTCCCTGACAAAAATCTAACAAAGGTCTGGGCTTGCCAGAGACCTGATAAAGATCTGTGCAATGCCTCACAGCCAAACAGCCCCTCACGGCAATTAAATGGTGCCTCAAGGTTCAGGCCCTTAGCCTGCCTTTGTCCTGGGCTTGCCTGCAGCTAATTAATTAGAATGACTCCACTGCACACTTGACTAGGGTATAAATGGAGCCCTGCCAGAGAGCTAATTCTGTGTTGGTTCCCTTGGAGCAAGCAGACCTTGCAGTCATGAATCCTCCCCTTGGATATACAGGACACCATCCAAGGATGGAGTGAACCTCACCCCCACTTTGGTGGGTGAATATTCTTCTGGATATATTATTGAGTGAGCCCTCACCCACTTTGGGTGAGAGACCCTCTTTGGGTACCCTTGTGTGGGAGTTTTTCCCTTTATAAGTGAGTGTGCACACATTTTGGTTCATCTTTCTAGAAAGTATTTCTTAAAGCTTAGGAATAAGTTGTGTAATAGTATATTCCTGACTGACATCTGAACTCATAGTTTAACATTGTCAAAAGCAGTGCTGACTAGTTTTGGTTACAATAAATCTGCATTCTGGGTAGCTGCTGCTGTCCATTTTGTGGGTTCCCCTGTGACAGTATGCATTGCTAGGTGGAAATAGTATGAAAGTGAAGTATTTGGGGAAGAATATTCACAAGAAAAAAAATCAAACTTCTGTCTTCCGTCCTCCTCTTTCTGTGCCTTTTCCAATAGATGGGTTTCTCATAAGATACAGAAGTATGGTAAGAAAAAGTATGTTGCTCGGTATTGTGTGACTTTGGAACTTCTCTGTGCTAAGGAAACCTAGGCACATCTCATATTCCCTACTGTGGAATATGAATTACAACTAGAGATCTCTCTTAGAACTTTTCCAATACCATGTATATTCTATTTATTTCATTTCAGATTATATTTCAGTCATTTTTCAGGAGGAAGATTGCAGCTTATGGTAAGGACATATTTTAATAGAAGAAACTGTTTTATTGCGAATATCTGCAGTTTCTAAATTATACTTTTGGTTATTTGCCTAATCTCATGCAGTCCTATCTTCACCATGTGACCTGAAACTCTAAAACTACATTTAAAAAAACCAAACAGATAAATTAGAAATACCTCATTTGATGCATTATAGGTAGCAGAGGGACATAGTCATAATATGTGCTATTGCTACATACAGATCTCTTGCTTCTGCCATTTCTAGACAGCAAACTTACAGGTGTTAAAGCAGTTCTTGGTATTCATCCCCCAGTGCATCACTTTGCACTTTGTACAATTAATTTTATAACCTTTTTTTTTACTACAATCTCCAGAGTCATTTGCCTGTTTCTATAAAATATTGCAACACTCCTTTTTAATGATGTGTAATGAAATTCATGTCACCAGCAAATGTTATTTCAACACAGCTATTATTGTTAAGATTAAAATGTTAGGTAAGTTCAGTCTCAGATTTTGCAAGAATCTCCTTTTAGTCCAATAAAACTCCTTTGTAACACAATCCCTTCAGTTGCTTGTATTTTATCAAATATATAATTTTTTATTGTCTCTGTGAAAACTTACTCTTTCCTCAAGTTTCCATCTAGTAATGGACATAGTACAAAAATCAGTAGCTACCCAACAATATTTTCTCCTCTTAAATGCAGGAATAGATTTTGCTTTTCTCTCAAGTACAGTAACTCCTTCAACTTGACAGATTCATGAAAAATACTGTTTTGATGGTACAGCTTATTTAGCCATGCACATTCACTTGCTGTTGGTTTTGATCATTGACTAGAATGTAACATAAAGATCAGCGTTCGATTTTGTGGATGTGGAAATGTGTGCCTGTGTGTGTGGAAACTAACTTTGGAGTCACAGAATCAGGAAATCATAAAAATTTTGGTTAGAAGATCATCCAGGCCAACATCCTGCTTGGAGCAGGACTATGGTCAATGCTGGATAAGGTCAGATGTGGCTCTGTCTAGTTTTTGGTGGATACAATTTCCCATGTATTTGCTTGAATGCTTTTAACATTCAAGGAAAGCAAAAACAAATGGGTCATGAGTAAGGGCGATGTGAAATTCAGATTTGCATTTGAATGAATATTCGCAGATCTCTTTCATATTATTCCCTCAGGCCATGAAAAGAACAGGCACAGATTACTGAGAACTCTCTAGACTGACTGATTGATATGGTTTGTATTTGCCATGTAAATGTATAGTGTTTAATACTATATCTATACAAATATAATGCTGATTGACAAACTTACCCAGAAACAGACATCTCCTAGGAGGAGGAAGTCATTAACATTTTAAAAAGCAAAATCCTAAAGGAAGGCCATTCAGACACTGCAAAGGAAGGTGGTACTTTGAAATGTGCGAAGGTATGAGCAGTCAATATTAAAGATTCCTTTGTTTTTATTGGAACAAAATTCAAGGATTTCTTTTTTTTTTTTTTTCAATAAGAGAAACACTTGATATGCAAACTAGAAAAATTCAAAAAGGATTGAGGAATAATTAATTTCATGATATATATTGGAACATAAAAACAGAATTGTAAATTACATATTTAAATTTAATAAAATGAGAAAATGTACAACATGTTAAAGAAGCCTTTAGCATTTGAGCTCCACAGAGTTCTATAAAAAGGAAGGACACTAGCTCTGAATATAGCCTACTTGTTCACAAGTTTCCAGAGAGCGATCCTCTAAGTCAAACAATACGCTGTTGTTCAGGGGGAAAAGTACCTTTTAGTAGGTAAGTTTTTTTACCTAGGTAACTTACAGCACACGAGTAAGATATCACTTGAGGTAGTTAGATTTATTGTAGTGCCCTGCCTTGAGGAGTAAGAAAGTACTTTCCATTTTAGTAAGCAGTTGTAAAGGAGGATGATAGTTCACACAGAATCAGGGAGAGAATTGCTGACAGCATGAACGAGTATAATGAGTTTTGTTTTTGTCAACAAAGTTTGCTGCATCTTCCAGTTTCCTTTTCAGTTTCTATGCAC
>VZZY01006598.1:0-87440 GCA_013400335.1 Eurystomus gularis | reverse complement strand
TAGAGCAATGCATAAAAGGTGACACAGGCTATATTTGAAGGTAAGCTCTCATCCTTGTAGTTCATCTGCAGATAACCAAATGTTTTAAAATACAGCAACCTGGGGTACTAGAAATGCAATTTCTAGCAGGCAACTTCACCTCTTTTCTCTCTAGGCCTATAGCACTAGGATTTCTCCCTCATTTCCAGTATAATCAATGTGATGACTTACAGATAAGGTTGATAATTCTACTTCTCAGTCTTGCCTGAGAGTCACTACATTTCCTGAAATCACAGCTTTCTTATCAGGAAGTCACTGAAGGTGCAATTCTGGCTCATGATGTCTCAATTAGCAAGGGAGTTCCCAGAGCCAGTCTACTTGCTTTCCTCTCCCACTTGCTACCAGTTATTGCCTATGCAGCAGTGCTTGTTCAACTGCTTCTGTATTTATGACCTAAAATTCGTCATTGTAGTGATCCCAAGTTTTATATGCATTCCAAAAATATTTTCTCAGTTATGGTGACTAGCACATGCATTCAATATTATCTGATACTTAGAACCCTACACACCAACAGGAGACCTTGCCAGCTGCCTGCTGGTCACAGGCTCTCATGGGCACTTACAATAAGTTTTCCATCCCATTCCTGCTTATTCCTTCAGCCTCTCCCTCTCCCCTTCTCTGCCTTTCTCCCCCTTTTCCTCTCATCTGCTTTTAACTACGTACTCCTTCTTCTTGAAATTCAGTAAAGGTCTTCCACTTTCTAGAGGAAATTGTATGAAGTTTTAGTGCCCTGATCTTCTCTTTGACCAGATATGCAAGCCTGGCACAGGGGAAAAAACAAGCAGTGTTTTCCTGTAGGCAAGACTGAACTCACAAAGGAGACTGCAACTTCTTTTTCCACCAGGAGATTGGTCCTTGGCAACAGGCAGCATTACTTATATCTTTCATATGGCACCATTTTTATAGTGGCATTTATTGTTATATGTAGAGAAATTTATAAAGATGTAAATCACTGAAATGTTCCATTGATTTAATTAAGACAGAGCTCCTCAGAGGTCTGTGGGCATGAACATAAAGTTCCTCCCAAGACCACTTTATGGTCAAACTCAAAGCCTAGTGGAGGTAGCTGGAATCTCGCAATAGGTCTAGGATCAATTGTGGCAGAGGACAAATCTTTGTTTCTCTTGGTCTATCTGCTCTATTTATAATTACAGATGCAGTGGAATAGTCTTGCAGTGTTTGATTACTCACTACAAACACAGGTATTTTAAATCTGTGGGTGAAAATGTATTAATCCTGTAGCAGGTTGTTCAGTTTATTGTGATACGCAATTACAAAATATAAAAGCAATTAAAAAGTTGTTGATGTTTATTCTATAATAATGAATCACTTAAAGAGGTAAGTTTTCTTAGGAACTATTTGCTGCAGGAAGCTTAGTATAGCAGGTCTAATCCTGCTTAATGTGAATCACACACATAACCATAGATATACCAAATATATTTTAAATACAATGTGAGTACCTATTGAAATATGAAATCAATTGCTCTTCCTTGCAATTTCAGTCACTCATATAATCTAATTCCAGGATCTGTGTTTTTCATAGTACTGAGGTTTTTCTCTCAGTCCCTCCCTCAGAGTACTGGTATTATATATTATTTTAAACAGAAAATCTTAGTAGATGCCATTAGATTTTGCAAAAAATTAAACTGTTACTTGGTTTAAGTGAGCTGTTAATGACTTTTATCTGTGTGTGGAATACACATTTGTTTGTTTTCTAGGATCATCACATTTTACAAGGTTGAAAAGTGCATAAAAATAATTGTAATTAGTTTTTAAAGGACAAGTTGATTTTACATTTTTGCTTGCTGTCTTAGAATATTGTTCTCATTTCGATGGGACAGATAGTCAAACAGCTCTTCCCTAATAAGGTGAAAGTTGTAGAAAACATACATTTGAGATTTGAGTACAGTTACGAATGCCAGAGGTAATGATTCTTTGAAGTTTATCGTTCATAGTAATCTTTTCACACTACAAAAAAGACAAGTAATACTGTGACCAAACAAAATTAGAGCCATAAATCAGATTAGCCCTTTGCTTAGTTTTTCACCAAACAACCAGTTCAATAAATCACTCTGCGTGGTCTATACATTATACTTACTGCTTTTCTTGTATCTACATCAGCACAACAGTGTGCCATAAAATGTTATTTGATATATGCAAAGTGAGTCAATAGATATTTTAAAAAGGAGAAAGAGAATTTTTTACTATTTTAAATCCAGTACTGTTTCCATAGGATATTTGGTTGGACAATATAAACTGGCTGTAGCAGTGCAGTAGGAGCATGCAGTAAATTTCTGCAATGTTGTGCACCTATAGCTACGGTCAGTTACTGGCAGCTATCCTACGTGACAGGGTCAGCTTCACACTTTGAAATGTGAAGGGTAAAACGGTGTGATTCCTTTAGGTACACCTGAAATGACACATCTACATTTTCCCTTGAAGTTCTCTATATGTGGTATGTTCCTATCTATCTCTGGTCTCACTGGTGGAGCTGGTCCATGAGTGTACTCCTCCTCTTCCATTTTGCAGTCTTTCACAAATGACCGGCATGCTTGCATTTCCCCCAGCTTTGCAACACCGCCCTGCGCAAAGCTCCACGTGTTTCAGCTCACATATTTTGCCAAAATGCAGTAAATCTATGCATGCATTCTCATGGTATGGTCTAGAGACAGCAGGAGTGTGAGTCAGCCTGATTTGTAATGTTCAGAGAAAGAGAGGCGAGGTAGTACTGGAAATGTTATTGCAGTCAAAAGCGAAGAAAATCTCTTTTCTATTCCCCATGCTTCTAAGAGTGAGCAAACTGCAAAGAACTCAAATTTAACTGGCAATAAGGAGAGTTGATAAATGAGTGTCTCTTAACCAAGGTAATAATAATGGATAAACAAATGAATAAAGAAATAAGAATTGGTCCTTGATGCACCATTGATTAGATCCGTCATCTCCTGGCTCTATTTCTATGCTTTTTATGTTATCTATTCAGTACCTCTAAATAGTTGGAAACAATAGTAGACACAACCTAAGTACAACTTGGAATGATGAGTACCTCAGTTATTTCAATTAACATTCCTCCTCTTTGAAGCTGAGACAGTGAAACTGCTTAGCACAGAATATTTTTAAAGTACTGATCTTTATGTGAAAATGCTTTTTTGCTGAAATCAAAACTATTAGTAGGAACAGTTGTTCTGACATAACTTTGGTTGGAAGGGTAGCAAGGTGGAGCTTGACACTGTAAGGTAACTAAGTACATGCAGGCTAGCTAATATTAGTGATATTAGCTATAACCCACTATTAGCTACTGATCACTGCTCATAGCAGTGGTAAATTGTTTATCTAGATCACAGCAGAACCTTAATCTGCATTTGTCAAAACAGGGACATACTTGACAAAATGCAGCCTGTGTTTTCCTGTTAGCTTTACCTGTAATTTGTGCCAGAGAGAGAATAGATACTATGAAAAATAGAGGATCTTCTCCTTCTCTTTAGAATGCCTTTTGACTTACTGAAGATATTTGTAACTGGAGATTGGAGTATTGAACAGCCTGCACACCCTCTCTTATATGAAATGTTTTTGTTAACCACACTACTTTTATAAGTAAGCTGCACAGGTTCTCTATGAACCAGTCAGTGGCCTTGCCTTTCATTTACAAATGAGATAGCTGGGAAGTTGTTCACTCTTGGCTTGGTCCTGGCTGGGAATAGAAGCCAAATCTGCAAAAGAGCTGACCTTTGTGTCAAGGGGAGTCGTGTTGCTTTAAGTTGGGTCTGCTAAATCTTAGTACTATTGATAACTAATTTTTTAACTGCTGGACTTCGGAGAGTGAAGCCTGAATGTATTCTTCTTCTACCTTAGTATAGCTTCCCATAAATTAAATGCTACATGAGCACAGAGGACACCTGTCTTCTGGTATTTTTGCTAAAGTCAAAGAGCTGAACCTATTGACAAGTCTTATACTTCTAATACATTATTTTAATGTTTTGTAATATAACCTTTGTAATATAAATGCGTATTTATAAGACTCATTGGTGCTTACTTGGGGAACTCGGATTTGTTGACATATACTGATTTATCCAAACTAATTTTTGTAGTCCTTCAGTTCCTTCATCACCAGAAGGTGATGCAGTCCATTTGAGATTTGAGATTTGAAATTAATCCTTTCTAGCGAGATATCTTTGGTCACTGGGACCTCTTCAGAAAACAAATTCGCTACCTTCTGATTTTGGGCCTTGTGGCCTAAACTCACTGCCATGATTGAGAAATTTGCCACAGTGCTGCTCTGCACACAAACAAGCAAGTTAATTTACCAGGGATGCCATTTCATTCCTTCCTCTAAAGTTAAATTTTTACTTTAAAAATCAGATGTTTATATGCAGGTTATTTGTTAACATAGTATAGTATTTAACAATATTATACACTGAGAGCCTCAAAATTTGTGAGCTGTGAAAATGAACAGACCACAAAAGTATAGTATAGCAGGTTCTTAGTGACATTGTATATTCCTTCTGGTATTATAAAGCACTAGGTAGGTTGGGCATAAAACTGTCTGAATAAGGAAAGGATTCTTTATCCTTATTTTGATTTTTTCATGTATTTGTATAAGGCAAAAAACTACCAATTATACACTCCCAAGGAAAAAAAAAAAAAAGAAATATGTGAATATTGTTACTGAAATAATTTTAAAAACATGAGATCTTGTTGTCTAATATTACCTAGATTCTCAGGTACTTGACTTTATCTCTCAGCCAGCCAACGTGAGCCAAAAAGTGGCCTAAAGGCTTAGATGTTCCAGTGGTTACTCCAGCATAATCTCATCTGTGACCTCTATTCCTTTGGTTTTTATAATGTCCTTATAAAAACATAGTACATTTAAGTATGCTTAAAGTGCTACTGGCTATAATTAAAGTTCTGTCAGCCTTTCCATTATAAATCCCTCTTTTCAAGGTTTAATATCTCAGCGGTTTCAATTCCCACTGGGCTAAACTTGATACAGAAGCTGTCAGCATGAATGCAAATCCCTCCTACCTTCAAAAACATTTTCAATTCATAAAGTTACTGTGTTTTATTGAGTCCTACCGTCTGCAAAAGTATTTCTGATTAGCTCCCCTCCCAAAGTCTCTCACACTGTCTTATCCCATCTTACATAAATCAAGAAATAAATGTGTCCTGACTTTGAAATGCAGAAACACACTGATGGAGTTTCCTTTTTTCTTGTTCTAGGCTATAGGTTGAGTGCAGCTTCTACCCATACAGAAAACTGCTGACTTCAGGTTAGATCCACAGACTCTTCCGGACTGCATCTGCTAGGATGTGGAAAGTGAAAGTTAATTACCTTGGCCATAAAGTAGTTTACCTCCTATCTACCTTTCCCATCTTTATTTCTTAATACTGGACTATATTTATTAAACATTTTATTAGAAGGAAGTAGGTGACTCTTGGAGAAATTAGCAGATATCCTGGTCAATGAATTTCTGCCTGGAGATAAGTCTAGAGCTGCTCAGTACCACTCTGCCTGACCATATTCTACTTCCATAATGAAAGTTGTATTTTTAGATAGGAAGGAGAATGACTATTCTTGGTCTCCAATATCAGGAAAAGAGTATCTTGAAAGCTGGAGTGACTCATGCTGAGTACCTTGGAACTGGCCTAAATCAGAAAGAAAATCATAGAATCATAGAATCATAGAATGGCCTAGTTGGAAGGGACCTTAGAGGTCATTTAATCCAACCTCCCTGTCATGGGCAGGGACGTCTCTCAACTAGATCAGGCTACTCAAGGCTCTGTCCAACCTGGCCTTGAACACCTCCAGGGAGGGGGCAGCCACAACATCTCTGGGCAATTTATTCCAAAGTCTTGCCACCCTCATACTGAAGAATTTCTTCCTAAGATCTAATCTAAATCTATTCTCCTTCAACTTATACCCATTACCCCTTGTCCTATCAGTGGACGCTCTTGTAAAAAGTCCCTCCCCAGCCTTCCTGTAGGTTCCCTTCAGGTATTGGAAGGCAGCTATTAGGTCCCCCCCGAAGTCTTCTCTTTTCAAGACTGAACAACCCCAGCTCCCGCAGCCTGTCCTTGTAGCAAAGGTGCTCCAGCCCTTGGATCATCTTTGTGGCCCTCTTCTGAACACGCTCCAACAGATCTATGTCTCTCTTCTGGTGGGGACACCAGAACTGGACGCAGTATTCGAGGTGGGGTCTCACAAGAGCAGAGTAAAGGGGGAGAATCACCTCTCTTGACCTGCTGGCTACACTTCTCTTGATACATCCCAGGATGCGGTTGGCCTTCTGGGCTGCACAAGCGCACTGCCGGCTCATGTTGAGCTTCTCATCTATCAACACCCCCAAATCCTTCTCTTCAGGGCTACTCTCAACCCACTCTGTACCCAGTTTGTATTTGTGCCTAGGGTTGGCCCGACCCAGGTGAAGGACCTTGCATTTTGACTTGTTGAAGCTCATGCAGTTTGCACTGGCCCATTTCTCAAGCCTATCAAGGTCCCTCTGGATGGCATCTCTTCCCTCAAGTGAGTCCACGGCACCACAAAGTTTAGTATCGTCAGCAAACTTAGTGAGGGTGCACTCAATGCCGTCGTCCATGTCGCTGACAAAGATGTTGAACAGCACTGGACCCAGAACAGAGCCCTGAGGAACACCGTCAACAGTTTGATATGTCCACATTTCAACTTCTTATGGAATATTACAGAAAAAAAGCATTGGTATTTCCCTAATTCTTACAAATTAAATGTGTTCATTCTCTTTTAGATTTGCTCTCTTACACAGACTTTCAAGTAATTGATGTCTTAATAAAAAAGTATTGTATCAGGTCTTCTCGATCTCTTCCATTCTGGGCCCATGAATATTGTATGCCTGCACAACAACCCCACTTTAGCCTCTGTCCTCCTCCCCTCTAGGCTTGTGACTAGAGCATATTTCTGGAAGTGAAGGTTATTTATGGGACTAAAGATCTTAGAAGTAAAAGGACTTTGGTCTTCCCGTTCTGGGTGGTTGTTTAAACATTGGGCTGTTACAAAAAAGGACCATCTGGCTGTCAAAGTAAGGGAGATAATTTCAGGGTTTGGAGCTCAGTTTCATAACCAAAAAAACGTAGCTGAATCTGCAACATAGGTATCACATATCTAGATTTTGAAACACATTATTTTAATTTGGTGTGCCCTTGGCATGACAGTGAGCATGGGTCCTGCTGCTCTGAAGCCCATTCTAGGCAATGTGTCCAGAGACACTGTGTCCACTGATGCGCAAAGTTTCATGGCTATTTGTGTAAGCTTAAGTTTTAGCATTGCAAAAAAACCCCAAAACCCCAAACCCCCAAACCTTGGTGTGTACATATATATACAGATCTATAGATATATAGATATATACAATGGTGAATATACCTTGATATACGCATACATATTTATACACATACACTTTGAAATATACTTTGCCATTGAGTTTGTTTATGCTGAGGCAGATTGGAAAAGGGAAAACACATATTGTCAAAATAACTGAGATATTACTGTTTTATCAGCAATAGCAGGAAAAAATGATGAGCTATTCATCACAGAAACTCTGTCAGGTCTGGACTAGACTTCAGTGCTATGTACCGCCTGGGAACAAAGGAGATGGCTATTTTGGTTCCTTATTAACATCCTCTTCCCCAGAGAAACCATCTGCCTTTTCTTTCAGAGATTTTTGTTATGGGTTAACCTTGGATAACAGCCAAACTTCCACCCAGCTGCTCACTCACTCTGCCTCCTCTATGGGACAAATGAGGGCATAGGATGATAAAGCTTGTGGTTTGAGTTGAAAAATGGGAGATTGCTTCCTAGTTACTGTTGTGGGCAAAACAGACTCAATTTAAGTTATTGCAAAACGAAGTGTTCTAGTAGTGGGAAACAAAAGAGACAAACATTAAAACAACACCTTTCCTTTCCCTGCCCTGTTCCCAGGCTCAACTTTACTCCTTCACTCCTGCCTCCTCTATCCCGCTCCCTGTGTGGCAGAGGGGGCTGGGGAGTGCAGAGAAGTTGTGGTCAGTATGTAACATCCTCTCTCTGCTAATCCTTCCCTCCAACAGTTTTCTTGTGCTCCAGCTTGGGTTTTCCATAGTCTGCAGTTATCTCCTTCCTGCAAACCTTTCCTTTCTTCATCTCTCTACAACATTGTAAGTACAATGGTTGTAGATCTCAAGAGTTCCAGGCTTCATGGAAATGTGCTTCTAGCTTATAGAACAATAACATCCATCTATGACATTTTTGTTATCATGAACCAAGGAACGAAGGCAATGAAAATAACCTCCTACCTTTCTTAAAAACCGTGAGGTACAGACATATATTGTCATGTCTACATAACAACATTTCTAATGCAGAGGGATTTACAATTAAATTTTGAAATGGACAATTGATTTTAATCTGTTTAATCCAGTTACGGTGTTATTAATACATATAGATGGAAAGAGCTATATTTCAACTTAAAGTGCTAATTTAGGTGGAGACGCATTGAGAAATGGTTCAGAGAGTAGAGTTTTCTAAATGTCGCATAAAAATATTTGATGAAACAGAATTATATATTTTCACACATAAAAGCAAAATGTTAGTGGAAGCATTCAAAAAGTCCACACAATAAACTATATATAACTAGAATTACTCTTAGCACTAAACATTTAGTACTGCAGCATTGGTTTTCCTGTCAGTTTATTTTTTTATCTAGCTTTGGCTATAAAGCACTGCCTGCTGTAAGCATGTAAGTGGAACGTATCAATGGTGATGTAAGGACTTAGTCTAAGTAGCAGTTCTATTTGCAAAGGGAATATAGAGGTTATAAATGGGGGAAGTGGTCTATAGCTCTACTCTAAATTGACTCATCCTTTGGGATTTCACTTTTGTCACCATCATTTCCTATATTATTTTGTAATTTACTGTGATATTAAATAACACAGCAAGAATCATGTGGAAAATAATCTGATACACTTTTGTCATGTTACCATGTTTCATTTTTGTGACTCTCTTAGATCCAGTAAGTACCCACAACTTTGACTAAAACTATACACTAAAATGAAAAGAACACTTCTTTGCAAAAAAACCCTATAGATTTTCCTTCATTGCAAATCAGGATATTTGGTGCCCTTTCACCTTTTCATTCATGGGCCAAACTCAAGCATGTAGTATATAGTAATATAAATTATCTTTTTGAGAAATGGTAGGGTATTCTGCTAGAAGCCAAAGACACTAGATACTCCTGAATAAAAACTGGAACTAGCCTTTCATGTGGAGCCCAAATTAGCTGGGGAGCAGCACTGGTAAGAGGAAAAGATGCCAGAGATTAAAAGATGCAGAGACCATAAAATAGTAAGGAGTAAAAATGAGTCAGAGAAACAGTCAGGCCAGTTAGAACTAATCCTTCTTAAATCTCAAATAAAATATGCAATCAAGAAAAGTTCAGCGTCCTACTTTTGTGAAAGAAAAGTTGAATGCAAAGTGTTGCTTTTGGTCTAGTTCGAGTACAGCCTGGTGCAAGAATACATAGGCACTTTGTCTGCTCAGAAGCCTACAGCTGTTGTGCTTTTCAGTTTGGTTCACTTGAGTTCTTTTGTCATTCAGGTACACTGCCTTATTGAACTAAATCCCCATGTATTTGGAAGTCACTGAAAAGAGGCTACATTTGTAGGCATTCTAACTGTGCTTGTTATTGTTTGTGACTTGAAGTGGATTCGTAAGATGGTGGAATAAAATATTAATGAAAATGCATTGGAAATGTGTTAAAGCAACCATTTCTGAAATACCTAAAAAGAGAGCTTTTTTTGAGGGGAAGAAAGCACTTTAGGTTTGGTTTTTAAATATATTTATATACATATAAATATAAATACACACAAAAATGAATGCGTATCTTTCTAAACAGTGATACTTTTTAATGTATCCATAGATACACAAAATCACAAAACTTTGCAATAAACCATCTCATTTTATTTACTGGACAGATTAATTTTCTGATCTGGAAATAATTTAATAATGATCATAATATGGGGGAGAAATGTGCTATACCAAACACACTGGATTTTTGTAAATCTGTTTAATATTGGCAAGATCTAACAAAGATGCATGCTCCTATTACAGGATTTACACAATGCTAAATATTTTTAGATTGATTTCAGCAGAAGTACTCAGAGATGATTCTTCCAAGACTCTCAAGAGGATCTAATTTAACATTAATTTTATACAGATGAAAAAATACAACAAATATAATATAATTTGAACATTTAATCTGTTTACTTTTTAACCTTTATGAAATGGTAGACCTTGAATTTTCAGTGTAATAAATGATTTGCAGAAATTCTTTCCTAATGTAAATCTAAGATTTTTTTATTATAAAAATTGATTCTGTTCTTGATCAAAGTTCAAAACATAAATTCTTGGCCTCACTGACTGCTCTGAATCACCTCCTATCCACATTGTTAAATGCCTTAAGCAAGGTTATGTGATGCACACCTGGGTTCTCAGGACCCCCATGGGCAGTGAAAAGCTAAGGTAAAGCAGCAATAGCTAACTTTGTTCTTTCTGTAGCATAACTAGATCAACATGAAGTCATGGTCTCTGTTGTTTTGGGTTTTTTTTAAGAAATGGAACTAAGAATAACGTTTTCTGTTTTCTGGGACAGCTTTCGAACTGTTGGGGACAGATGAATTAGCACTCAACGGCTGAGATAAAGTTATCAGATGAGATAAAGTCTATTTGCTCAGAGCTCTTCACTGACCTCTGTCTTTTCTGTGGGCACATATGGTCAGTGTATAAGGGACATCTATGTACCTCGCCTCCTCTCCCTCCCCCGTGCCCCCTTTGGTGTTTCAGTATCTGTACTTCAGATTTGGCTGTAGAGGCTTTGATGTGATAACACTTCTATAGGTAAACCTGACACATTAGAGCATGAGGTTATATTCTCTGTAGAGAAATTTATGGTGATTAGGATTTCTCTAGTGAATACAGTTTGTGGAACTGTGTTTCTAATATTTCATTTCTACCTGCTGATACTGTGTGGTGTAGAAAACTTGAATGCTGCTTGATTCCCCTATAAGCTGAAAGTGTATCAGGTGCTCTTAAGCCTTACAGCCATACGTGGTTTCCATCTAGTCACTTACATTGGGCTTATCATCATGATGGTGCAGTGTTTTGCCAGTGTGTGTCCAGAAGTTCACTGTGCTCGTAATTCTAGACAAGGTATTTAGCAGTTACCAAGGCTTTTGAAATGTTCCAGATAAGAAATAGTTAGAAATCATAAACTGATGCTTGTCTTCATATAAACTCTGAAGGCGATTTGAGTCTTCAAATTATGTTTGAGATAACACTGAACACATAAAGACACTGATGTATTTTAACACTGTTGCTAGAAATCATAAAAAACTTTTATTGCCCTAGCTCAGTGATAGAAAAGAATCAGCCAACTTGTTTGCCCCCAGGTCATGGTAAAGTGTTATGTAAGGCTCACAAAATTAAAAATGGCAATGAATAAACAACTGAGTCATTTTTCCTCTGTTTCCAGAAATTAAAAGTAGTTTCTTTTCACCAGCCTAATTTTTACCCTCCATTTGTTCACTTAAATGCCTCTCTGACAGATAGTGCTTCATAGCTTCATAGATGTGGCCGCATTTTTTTCTGATAGGCTCAAGCTAACTGCAGCTGCAATTTTTATTGTGAACTGCAGCAAAGCATATGGTTTGGGTTCCTAATGAAACTGCATGCAATTTGCTAAGATGTAAAGAGGTAAGAGCACAAGGAAATGCAAAGTTGTCTGGACACAAAGACCCTGTTCCTGGGTTAACTGAAAGAGTGATAAAAGAGTAAGAACATGTTTTAAAGAGAATGAAAAGGAAAAACATAAAAAATTAAACAAACAAAAAAAGATATATGTTATCAACTGTAAGAGATGAAAAGGCTCAGGGCACTTTTTTTAACCAGGTAAACTCTTTATAGAGAAGAATCATCTTTCACTGTACAAAAATTTTCTCAGGACAGAAAATATTTTTTCCTTAAACCAAAAGAGTGCTCCATCTAATAGTTATCTCTCATGATACTGCTGGATTCCAGGGCGCAACAGGAACATGGATCTTGTGGAAAGATGCACACATACTGTTAAATAAGACCCCAGATATAAATCTGCTTTTCAGTTAAGAAAATCACACAAATGTTCTGCAAGGTGACACGATTGTACAATTTTGCATTGCATTTTTCAACAGAATAATTAAAAATGTCGGTAGTATGATGTCTCTGATAGCTTTTTGCTAAAATATTTTGCAGCTCCTTTAAAATTTATAATAAATGCTTATAATCCATTGCTATTAATCGTCCATTGTCTGCAAATAAGGGAAAATATTTTATTGGCATAATTCCTTGTTCTATGAAAATGAGAGCAATAATGAGGAATCTGGTGCCTTGAATGCTGATCTCTTATCATGCCTTCTTGCATACCCTTGGCCACTTTTGCCATTGCTTTTTTCAAATTGACTAACCAGCCAAAGATTCAGGATCTTTCTGGTTGTTCTTGTAAGGAGGTAATTAATCTTAGAGTCATGTTTTTCTTTAGTGCAATTCTGTTCATTTGATTTTCTGTGTGGAAAGAAACACTGAACCACAGCTCATAACTTTACATTCATTTTGGTTAACAAGCTCCAAAAGGTTTACTCTGTAGGCTTTTTCTCCTAGGGTTTTTCCATACTCTCTCTGGTCTCATGATCATGCTTCTTCCAGTCTTGGAGTCAATTCCTTCATATGTGTTTCAGCTTATGAATTCCAGCACAATTTCACACCTCAAGAGATCGAATTCTTGAGCAGGCATGGTGAAATGGACTGTGGGCAAATGAGAGAGAGAGGGAAGTAAACTGACATAAATTTGTCTTTAGAAGTATTTTCAATGAAGATGGGTCTTCCTGACCTCAAAATGTCAGAGTGAGAGCAGGTCAATGGAGAGGCCACCAGCTCCTTTGGTCCCAGGGCTTGACTAAAATGCTGTACAGATGTTTTCCTGACTTAGAGACCAGCATATCCACAGCCATGGGGACCCCGCAGCCACAGCGTGTGTTAGCCATGAACTGGTGAAGCACCATTTCAGCTACTTTGGATTCCAGGAGTATAAGTCTGTGGGTTTAGTGAGGGTGGAGAGAATTTCCTTCACTTGCTGGTGGTTTGAAAAGCCACTGTGCAGTCCTAAAGAGAATAGGCATTTTACATTTAAAAAACAGGGAAGAAATTATGAGTTTTAGCATACTTTTGACCATTCTGTTCAAAATGAGTTAATTAAACTCCAGAGATGAGGAAGACCTATTGAAATGTTGGGAACATTGACCTTTCCTTTGACTGTCACCTTATTTAAATAATTCCAGGTTTAATTAACTAACTAGGAATGAATTGATAAAGGGTTACTGTCACTTACAATTTCTTTTCTTTGAAATGCACTAATTCTATGCAATTTCTATGTTCACCCTAATTATTAAAGTGAATAGTTTTAAAAGTTGCATTTTTACTTTCAGTGTCAAATACCTGGATTATAAATGCAACTGAAAATAATTAATAGCATAAATCATACATAACATATACAGAAACACAAATACATATGCAACATTTGTCTAGATCAGTCATTCTTTAAAAAGTAAGGATTTTTGTTTAAGATGTCCATAAATATACAGAAAAGGTGTTGGCATTGGTATATTTTACCATGAACTGTAATAGTACTTTATGGGGATTTAAAAGCTCCAGCTTCTCAAGTCAGGTAAGAATCCTAGCTCAAGATCCTGTGAGTTGAGAAGTACCTTCAAAATACCTGAGACAAGAATTCATTTATGTTGATCAAGACAGTCTGCAGGATGAGGTTACAAATTTATCAGAAAAAAAAAAAAAAAGTATTTTCCTTTTGAACCTACCTATTCTAATACACTCACAATAGTCTTTAGCTAGGAAGCCAAGGGATGACTGAGAAATGGAAAATTCATTACTCTTGGAGAGGTGAAGGAATATCTTTCCAAAACACAGGAATGATGCAGCCCTGGGATATTGGACTCCGAGACTGGCAAAGCTCTGCTGGCAAAAAAAACCTCCAGTGTATTCATAACAACACAACTGCACTTCTGATTTCCTGTATTTCGCTTTCTTATTGAGAGACTGTAAAGTGCTGTTAAGCTGCTTTCACTGGCATAAATAATACTCACAGGCCAACTGTTCACAGGTAGGGATCCTCACATTGTACACTGCCAATGTGCTCATAATGAAGATTTGGGCTAAGGCACCAAATTAAGTAATCTGTTACTGAAATCCGCAGTAGAGACAGTGGAATATTTTAGTCTGAATCTCTAAGGACAAACAATGTCTTCATATTTTGGGTCATAGATAGGACCATTGCAAAAAATGTATCCAGAACCAATATCTGAAAAGGATTCAACACATGTAGCTGCTGCTAAAGCTGAATGGTCCATTTAGAGTAAAACCCTGTGGCCTTGTGTGAAGATATATGCCACACATCTCTTCCTGTACTTATGGCAGACATACTTTTGGGATGCCTGTCAGCTCAGAGAGGTTGAAGCTTGCAAAAACAGTTCCTATACGTATGCAAGAGATGTACAGAAAGCCAGATCTAAATGTGTCAGATCTATTACCTTTTCACTGAGTATACTGCTTGTGTAGTGACGTGAACTGGGCTTTTTTGATGCAATTCATAAAGAGTGCTCTATAGGACTTTCTGTGTTTTTTCTCCACTGCTATAAAAAAGACGACTTCTCCCTGGCCCTAGAACCAAGTGGCGTGAACAAGACAACACTCACACTGCTGAGAGATGGATGTCAGAGCAGAATGCCACTCACACTGCTCGGAGTTAACACCCTCCAGAGCAGCCTGGCCATGGCCACAATAGACAGCCCTGTGTTTTCCCTTGACTCCACGTGATGCCTCTTGGACCATAAACCAGAAGTTTTTTCTATGCATTTATTTATTTTCTGTATAGAGCACCAGAGTTACTATGGAGGCTGTATTGCAGCTTACGGACAAAAGAAAAATGAGAACAGAGCCGAGGGTAAGTAGAATACACAGGGTGTCTACAAGTAAAAAGCCTGCTAAGATATTGTGGTAGGAAGATAAAGGTGATTAAACAGATCTAGCCCTGTCCAAGTTACCTTTGGGGTTGATTTCTAGAGTAAGCCATTCCCCGAATTGTTGTTGGAAGAGAAGTAGTCTGAGTAACCGAAAACATGTTTGGGATGCAGGTGACAATTTACAGTGTGGGCAGCTACCAGCAGAGTGCCCCTGTCCCTCTGTTCCTTGGAACTCTTTTATTTAACTGTGCTGGCAAAGCTTGTCAGCACAGTAGTCAAGATTTCTGAAATAATTTAAAACAATCCTCCTCACTTTCTTTCACTCTTTTGTGTTCTTTGAATATATGTATATGACAGCATGTGTACATACGTATAACTATGTTAAATACTATATGTAAATAATACCATATATGTGCATACTATTATGTATGTATGTGTTGATGTATCTGCATGCATATGTGTGTAATTTGCGAAATTACTTTGAACTGTCAAATAAAGGTGCTTGTGTTCATTATTCATGACTCAGAAAGGCAAAGAAATAGCCTAAGGAAAAGCAAAGAGAAATGCAGAGCTTACAGAAAACACATCTCAATTTTATAGATGAGGATTTCAAAACATACTACTTGCTTTATAGTATATCCATATCATGAACCATCAATTACAATAGTCAGGAAAGTGATACCGCAGCTTAATGACATAGCACATTATTATCTGACCTAAAGAGCTGTGAGACATAACCTCCATCAAACCTGCTCTTATTACCACTTTGTACTTTCTGATCATGTGGAATGGATTCTCTGTCTCCTTGTATAACTTGCAGGGGTTATTTTGTAATTTGCTGGTGTCATTTGTTGTACCTCATCTTTTGCCCAATGAAAAAAAACAGAAAACCAACTTCATTAAACAGTAAGTAAAACTCAGAATGAAGGGAAAATATCTAGTGTGGGTGCTGATAATTAGTTTTGTGTTACAAATGAATGTTCTTAAGAAATGGCTTAATCATTAGTAATGGTTAGGTTTGGGATTTTTTTTTTTTCATTTTCTCTTTGAGATTTTTCTGGATGTGAATACTGATGGGGTTTGAAGTTGTAAGGACTTCCATTCTGCATCTTTGGCCAGTGCTGAAAACAACAATATTACAATTTATTCTTTACTACAGTGCTTAACACCTTTGGTTGCAATCCTTCCAGATAATGTACAATACAAATTAAGCCCTGATCATGACTGGGATTTGTGACTCTTGGAATGGGATTTAGTTGCCCAAATATAGGTTTTCAATGACATGCTATGTGCACAGGGTATCTTTCTTGACCTCCACATAGTAGTATTGTAGGTCTTATGTCATATCTGATAGCCTAGGTGCCTATCTTGACAACTTGAAATAGCAGACTGCTATTTTTAGGTTCCTAATCACTCCTCAAGAGTATTTTATACATTCTTAAAATGAGAAAAGTAAAGATTCATCCCTAATGCAATGTTACGTGCAAAGCTCCAACTGATAAAAGGAGCTCTTCTGGACAGTGAGATGAGTTCTCTCACAAATCTAAATTCAAAAAGGAGATCCCCTGGCTACAGCTGCATTACAAGTCTACCTGAGTTGGCCAGAATCATGGGAGACCAGCTGCAATATTAGTTACTAGCACAACCACGCATATTAGTTGTGAAATGGGCACTAAGAGAAAGGTAGTAGTGAAGTTAATTCTACCATGATAATATGATCACGACTGGCTGGTGCTGCTTCTTCTTCAAGCAAGCCCACACCGAAGAAAGAAGGAGAAAGAGGAGACTATTCATTCACAAGTTCTTGACTCCGGGGTCAGATCTCTTCTTTTATTCTGTATCTTTTCCCTCTGCCCCAAGGAAAGTAAGACATTTCTGCATTTTCAGCTTTATTTTATGAATGTCTCTTCCTTGCTACACCAAAGCGTTTAAAGGCACAGCAGCAGGCAAAAGGCTGCAGAGAAGCATGATATTTGGAGCAGTCACAGTGGTGTTACAGCTGCATGAAACTGCTTCTTGGGTTTGACAGAAAAAATGAGGAATTTAAAATGTTCTTTTGTGTCTGTATTGTATCAAGTTTATATCTACTCCATTTGTCTAGGCCAGAGGAACCTCTTTGCTGCAGTAGTTTTCCTCAAACTGAAATCTAAATGAAGGGATTAGGTAATTTTAAGAAAGATCTTCACTCTCAGATACTTCTTGGACAGAAACAGTACTGCCAGCAAGAGATGAGATTCCGAACGGGTTCCTGGTGACCTGGCCTCATTAACCAAGTTGTAAAATACTGTGATGGGGGGATCAGAGTCTCTCCTGCAGAGGCAGTTCTGTTCTGATGACTAATTAGTCAGTCACTGGGGGAAGAGCTGAGGCACCCAACCTTTTGCACAGACATCTCAGGAACTAGGCTGGCAGGTTCATTCTTAGTCTTTTGGATCCCTCAGTCAAACTATTGGAAAACAGGATAAGTATATCCTCTTTCTATTTCAGGAATAAGAATCTGAAGGTTAACATGAGGCCAAAAGGTTTCCAATAAACTTTAATGCTACTGCATAACTTTTCCCTATTTTGTGACCATCTTGTTTCAATTTTTTACTGAGAACTATCACTGCTGCTGGGCTCCTGTTGGCGGCTTTCTTACATATGTCATTACTTCAACAGAAGCCCTTAACTAGCCTGATACAATCTTCATGTGCACGATCCTAAAGCAAAAGTGGGGTTTTTTTCTTTGGTGATCCCTTTACTTATCAGCAAGCTGAGCAATGAGACAAGCAAGTACTCCTTTTTCCTCCTGGGCAACCTGTACTCCATTTCTGCAGGAACTTGGGTGATATGTTTGGATACCATCAGGTGCAGGTATTCTTCTACAGTTATTTGGCACAGGCATGCACTGGGTCACATGGCAATGTGTGCCTGTGTGCGTTAGGCAGTACACAGAACTAGTTATACTGGATGACTCTGTGGGGTTTAATAGATCAATTGCCATTTTCATTTGGGACAGCACTTGAAATCCTAATGAGAATAACAACACTTGTAATTAGAAGTCTACAAAATCTTCTAAAATAATCACTTAATTTTAAAATGTAAATGTGACGGTAATTAATTAGTCTATTTAGAATAAAGCTTTCTAATTAACAAATGTAAATTGGGAATTTTCTCGAGATTTCATAAGGACAAAAGTGTTTCTCATGAGAGCTGAAAGGAGACGCATTTCCATGTAAATGCATATTAAACCCTGGTGGCTCACACCTCTGCATAAGCCTGTAGCAGTAAGAGGGACTGTCGTGTGAAAGGGTCATATTAACAGCAGCGTCATAGAGATTTTCTTATGACCTGTAATACAAAATTCTACTTTTTGAAATAAGAATGTTTTAAACTAATGGTTATGTTTTTCAAAGCTGAAAACATGACCGATCTGAAACTGACTTCCCCAATAAAGGTACAAGAAAGATCCTGAATTAATACTGTATTAAACTCTGATCAGAAAGGTTGAATTGGCATCAGCTTTCTATTGAAGCCAGTCATTGATTTCATAAGTAAATAAAAAAAAATCCTCAGGAAATTTAAACTTTTGAAATTTTATTTCATTACACATCAGGACCATGCAGAGAATGAAACCTAACAGACCCAAAGTTATTTTAGTACTTAGTGCATACTAGAACCCTGAAATTCTACTTGGGGTTTAAGATATATTTATATTTCTTTTTCAATTTAATTAGATTTAAATCCTTTTACAACATTTCAGAAATACTGAGTCAGTGGTTACCCTGTTTCAGTCCAACACAGACAGAAGAATTGAATCTGCAGACTGCCAAGTATACTACATTCCTGAGAAGTAAGATAAACTATGTGTAGCTCCATACTGCCATGGTATTGAGTACTTTCAGACTGCACAAGGTGTCTGCATATGGGCAATGAACTAGTCAGTACAGTCAATATTCATCTTCTACGTATGGTCAGCTGAATAGCTTTCCAGACTCGTCTGACTGTGACTTGGTCCCAACTGACCACAATAAGAGCTTAGATATAAAACTCTCATTGAATGCATGACTTGTAGATACCTAAATATGTCTAAATGTAGATGTCACAATCTGCAGCTGCGTCCCAATGTCTCTGACTGTCCATAAAATAATGTCAGCATGAAAAAGATATAAAGCCCAAAATCTCTGAACCGGAATACATCTGAAACATTTTCCTCCTGCAGTTTTTGGCATCAGTATGAGTGCTTCATTCCAGCAGTTGTTCATGCTGAAACAACTTAGGAAGAAAGCAGGAAAGAGGGAAGAAGAGAGGAAGGAGGAAGAAGGGGGAGGGAGAGAGGGAGAGAGAGACCGCCAACAAAATTTTTCCAACTAATATGATGATTATACACTATATATGGTGATAATACTGTTTGGTGGACTTGCTGTGTTCTCTTTAACAGATAATTTTTCCTGTTCATTTGAGTTAGGCAGCCAACTGCCTTTCTGAAGACAATGATTCCCAGTTGTTACTGGCTAGAATCAAATTAAAACAGTTCTATAGAGAGAATGGTACATCTCCCATTATTGTTTCCCTTAGTTTTGGCATGGCAGTCCACTAACTAATACATAACTTTAAAGTGGTATCATCCTAGTGATTGTAGTGTGGTATAATAAACAGATACACATCAGGTAGAAAGATCAAACCAGGTAAATGAAAGCATCTTTCATTGAAGAAAATGCATTTAAGTTCAAATATGGGCCTCATTTTAGCTCTCTGAAGCAGATGGACATTTTTTCCCTTTTCTTGTGCAATGGGAGTGTACCACAGTATTTCCAATATCACATTGTCCAACAGTACAGGTTTTTGTCTACTGACTGAGTGCTATTGCAGGAGTCTTAGGTTAATTCTTTAAAAATAAGTCACAACATAGAAAATATTACTCATTTTTAATACTGCTTAACTGGGACTTCAGCAGTATAAGAAATTTAGTCACTTGAACATATTGGAAGTATGATTGTGGTATATCTGCAAGGCTCAAAAATTCCCACGTGAAAAGTAAAGATTAATTGTACAGTATTTACACCTTTTTATTGATAACTAACACCATAAAACTGTACAAATTGCAATTTGTTTCTTTTCCCCACAATCCCTTTGGCTTTTAAGGGATGTTCCTCAATTAGTTGAACTGTGTTTCCTCTTGCTTGCTAAGCACTTTTGGTCAAACAAGGAATGGCAGAGGTCCACAATTAGATCAAAAGATCAATCCTAATGTACCATTTTCTCCTCACCCTCCTGCTTTAATAAAGTGGCTGCAGTTCTCCGGGGGACAACTCAAAATCCGAGTACTGATATTTCTAAATTAGCTGACTCTGTGACCTTGCTAGTAATTGCGTTAGTTTATCAATGTTCAACACAATTTATTACTCTCCAATATGTACCAAAGCGTTTATCTCTCAACACTAACAATATTAAAAATCTAAACTATCTGTTGAGAAACAAAGGACTATTCAATAAGAAAAATGCATAATAAAGTGGAAAACGCTACACTGATGGGTAAAAAGGATTAAACTAGTAACTAGTCATAAGTGAAATAAGGGAAGAATGTTTATGCTGTATTACATTTAGGGCGCTTTTTAAATCTCCAAAGAGCAGATAATTTAAATAAAACCTTTCTTTTTCTTTCATTCATTCTTTCTTTTTTTTTTTTTTTCTTTCTTTTAAAACCAGGAATGAGCTACAGCTTTTCTATATATCTCTGAACATTATTACCCAGGCTCCAAAGAGAAAAATGAAGACTGATAAAACCTTATCTAAGCATTTAAAAGTCATTTGGACACATTGATCAAAACTCACTCTGAAATTAAACATATTAAATTTAGATGGAGGAAAAAAGGCATTAAGTTGATGGAACCCAATTTTTGTATGAAGCAAACAAATGGCATCATTTCACCAACCTTCTCATCTTGATCACATTGCTATGCATTATTTAAAATATGCACTTGATTTGGGTAGTTAATAAGCTATCTGTAAACTTGGAGTAAATTTGATTGTGGGCAGTGCTCTTCTAGTTCCTACAGAAGGATTATTGATTTGTTTTTACTTCTGTGAGATGTGAGTTTGTGGCATGGTGCCACCAACCATGAATCAGTGTAACTATCTCTGCTCATGGTGAGATAAGAACGATAAAGAGCAGAAATGCACAGAGTATATGTGATCTTTTAAATGATTCCGTTTACTTAGAGCTGTCAGCAGCTCAGGAGTTCTGTTCATCATCGGCATGCATATATGGTTCTGCTGTTTTGGGCATTCAATCTCCTTTCCTTTGGGGGTTTCAACTGAACCTCCAAATCAAATGGAAGAAAACAGCTAAAATTTGCCCTAATCCAGAGGTAAACAGTGGAAACAGCCAATGTAGTGATCTAATTTCTGCCATAGAGAAGCACTGATTAAGTCTCCTGAAAACTTGCAAGCTTCTGTATTCGTCTTGAAATTAGTCATCTTCATCTACTTTGATAAGACCAGTACTTTGTCTTTTTAGGTTCACGAGGGCTACACCTGAATTAGAAGAGGTGTGGAACAACAGGATCAAACCCACAGGGAAAACTGTTTCAGATGACCACCTTCAATGATGTCCACAATTCCCCATTTTGGAGCGGAGGGTGACTTAGGGCTAGCTCTGTTATCATCCTGGGGGTTGCCCACCTCACCTGTCAGAGGTTAGCTGGTTCCTGAAGAACGGCTTGGGGTTAAGCTCCATCTGAAAGGATGCAATTCCCTGAGGCCACATCATGGTGTGAACCAAGACAGCAAGTGAGGATGACCACGGAGTTCACTTCAACAACAGATTCTTGATCTGACCTAGAACAGTAACATAGCCAATGAAACCTTATAGTAGATGAGTTTTGCTAAATACTACCATGAAATCTGTCAAAGCCACTGTGAAGGAAAAGGTTGTTAACCACATATCATGCAATCTTTCTGAATTGAAGTGCTAGGGCCCAAGTTATGGGCCCCAAGTTGGAGTTGACCTATGAATGAGTCACAACCTAGCAGAATGTTTTGTTTTTCTTATTGGCTTCATGTTCCAGAGGCAGAACCTGGCCCATCTGTGTCTTCATGGCTCTGTCCTCACCCAGGTGGTTGTGGCTGGCGTGGTTGGCAAGGCCAGAGCTATATTATCCAGGAGCCAATGAGTTGGAAGAACTTCCTGTTGGGTGTGGCTTCTATTGGGGCTGGTTACCTCTTGCTGAGCTGTCTCAGTGGTGTCCTTCCATGTGAAGGGCCACTGAGGGAGCCATCTCTGTCTGTTGTGTCCAGCAGGTGATGCTGGCACCACAGTGGGCAGTGGAGGAGGTGGGCCCACAGAAACCTATGGCAGGATTCTTTGAAAGAAGACTTCCGAGGGGATGTTGTTGAGTTCAGCATTTGCCTGTGTGATCAGGAAACTGATGGCAGCATAAAATGATGATGGCTGAACTAGCACAACAAGAAAAAAGGTGGTAGTTTTTTACAAGCTTCGTAATATTTTCACAGGAAACCCTATGTCTGAAGAATGTTTTGAAAGTGGTATGTTATCCATTTATTTATTATCAGGTTGAGGACTAGGTTCTTAGAACAAGAGTAGTGGTACTTCACATGATTGTGTACTTTCCCATTTTTGCAGGAAATTCAAGGAGAACAGAGTGTTATGAGGCACAGTGGTAGACCTCCATCCCAGTTTGAATTTCACTCTCAACTCAGATGGATCTGAATCCACTTCTAAACCATTTAGAAAAAAAAAATCTTTTAGTTGTAAGGGCACGGGACTAATCTGTAGGGTGAAATGAATATAAGCTAACTCTAGGTTTCTAAGATGGACAATATGAGCTGAACCCCAGAGGTGCTCATTTCCCTTCATAGACTGTAAAAGAATCCTATATAATTGACTTAAATGTCAATAAATCAATTTTAAATAGTGAGATGAATCCTGTACTACAGGGAAGTGGAAGAACCTTCAAAACAGGCATAGTTATTCCTACCTCCAGTAGCCTCAGAGATCTTTATGCACACCAGTTTAATTATATGTTTTTGTTTTCTCATACTACTTTAAAATAGAATTTATTTTGAAGAATTTGCACAATTCTTAAGTGATTCAATACACTGTTTTATATGTGTGCTAAGGAAAATTCTTCTTTTACTCAGAATACTTATTTTTGCTCAGTATCTATCTTTCTTCTGTGAATGAAAATGATTTCTTAGTCTAAAACTCCACCAGTTAACAGTGTGGCACACAGCCTTCTTCATACACCATCTTTTTCTGCTGTTTTGTGTTACTCTAGCTTAAGATCAGTTATTTTCTCCATTCTGTTTGAAGTCTGTTGGTCACATTAGGTTACTGTGACTGGACATAATAGGACATGACATATTTGAGAAACACAACACATTTAAGAAATGCACTGAATGCAAATGTGGGTTTTTTTGAGATAAAAGCCTCATGCTCTGTTATTTCAGTTTGTTCTTTACTTGCATTGCCATACTTACTGATACGGCACCAGGACTCCAATGTTCTAACTCCTCACAAACAGAACAAAAGCATATATCCTGCTACAAATACCTCTAGTAAAGAATAATTTTCAGGATTCATCACACCACAGTTTAGGCAATTAGATTAAGTACCCGGGTTTCTAATCACCCTAATGTCTTCAAACAATTCCTGTCAAAGACTGATGAATCATCATCTCTGGAGAGCTGCTATGACCTGGTCTAACTCCTTCTATTAATGATGGGAATAAATACTCTGGCTTTGTGCAAGCACTAAAGAAAATTCTTGAATAACTCTTGAGAAAGCCATTCATTATAAGAATGAAGAAACTGCTGAGATGTCAGCTGAGGTGGTCATTGAAAATAGACTTTTGACAGTTTAAACTCCTTCAGTCTGATTTGCTTGAGCAAGTCAGGATACTTTGTGGGTTGCACAGTGTTTGTATCTTTCTGTGTCCTATAAAAGCTGTAAGATTTTGAGCGATACCTTCAAGGTCACACAATCACTTCATGCATCTTGTTGGCTTTGATGAAGATAAAATCACTAGAAAGTATGAAAGGACCAGAGTAGAATTTGACTGGCAGATACTGTTTGGGAAATTTGTGAAATCTCCATCACTGAAAATTTTAAAAATAAATTGGACTACTGACAGTCAGGGGTGGATTCACCCAGTACAATTCATCCAGTCCTGCCTTCAGTCATGGCTGTGGGTCCATAAATGTTGGAATTCATTCTAGCTGTTGCTATATAAAAGCCTGCCTCTTTTTAATAGAAAATAAATTGTAGCCTGGATAATCTAAAACTTGACTTAGGGAGTTAACATCATACTTGTGAAAGAGATTGGAAAAAAAAAAGTAAAGCTATGTGGATGTATAAAAACAGTTTTGTTATTCTTCTTATGCGGAAAGTGACACAGGTATCCCAAGTAGATTTATATTATTGTACCCTTCCCCAATTGTCAGATGGCACAGACTGATTTGTATTACACTGCTGAGAGCCAGCTGCCTCTGAAGTTAAGCAGAACATTCACACCACACTGTGTTTTTCCTTGGATCGTCTTCGGATTTGTGTGGTGCCCATGGGATCCACACTTACATAAATATCTTNTTTGGGGGGGGACAGGGAGTATTCAGTTCAAGGGTTCATAAAAAGTGTAGAACTACATGTCCTGGAACAGGTGTGGGATGTCTACAATTGCAAAATCTGCTGACATAATGCTGGAGGACTCTGGGGGGAGAAAGAAGGCAAGCCTGGTGCATACTGACTCTTGGAGCTCTTTCTGAGGTCAGCTATCCACCAGACTGTCTACATATTTTATCTTGGAGAGAGCTAGTTGGAGGACTCCACAACAGAGGCAGGGAACAAGTTAATGGTTAAGACACCCACTGCCTGAGGTCACCTCATGGTCCTCTGTTATTTGTCAGTAAATGCATAGCCCCAGTGTATTTCAAGGCTCGTGACAGTCCCTGCTCCCGATTCCTTACCCTCCCGCTGTCAGTTCTTTGATCAGCTAAGGAAATAATTTCCACATTCCTTCCAAATAAACAAAACGCAACCCCACAATGCTTCGAGAAAAGTGTACCCTGTGTTGATTTGCTAATTATGAATATTACTTCATCTCAAATCTGAAATTCTGCAGGGAAAACTTAAGCTAACAGTAGCCTATGGGTACTCCTCCACTCCTCCACTTTGCAATCCATACAGAGCAACAGATCTCTTTCAAGGCAATACAGACAATGAACTCAGACATCCTTGTCTCTCTCCTTCATCTCCGTTCCATTGTGAATGACTGGAAAAGGTCTGGTTATTTCTGGCAGACGTTGGATAAAACTAATTATGTTCTTTGTGTCCTCAGTCAGCATTTCAGTCATGGGTTAAGAGATTTTGGGTTGTTATGAAGTGTGAACCACTTCTTAATCACAAATGCTAGTTCTGTGTTTCCCTCTAGTACTTGTCTGCAAGAATTGCAAAGTTTCTCTCATCATCTTCCACGCATGTCAGGTCTACTGAATGTACCAGTAATACCTAAATGTATTTCAGATTTCACAGGTGGAACTGCTGAGAGCATGTAGTGGGGACATGACTGCTCCTGTGGAAGTCAATAACAGTTTCACAGTTGACTTCACTTGAAAGAGAGCTCAAGCCAAACCTCAGTGCTTTTGAAAACTGTACTCTACATATTTAAATTCTTTCTTAATGAACTTGATTTTTGTAACAGTTTTCCTTCTTTCTCTGAGAGTACAATATCTACTATCTCCACAAAATACTGTAATAAAACAATTTTAAAAATAATGATTTGTGTCCTTTTATCACCACTTCAATTTATAAATGATTTCTGCTATGTCTTGAACTCTATACTCTCTAATAATGTTGTGCCTTGCCATTGGTTTATTTCATTACTTCCCTGAGTGTATGAAGAGATATATATATATTAATATAATGAACTTCATACTTTGGAGTGCTTACTACTGAACTGTTTGGAAACAAAACCAGTATACAATCATAATTAATCAGATACTTCAGAAAAATGCTTGATACACTAAAATACTAATGTTGCAAGTTTCATTCACTTGGCTAGTAGCATGACACTAGGCACAAGAAGACATACAGCATTCATTTTCTTCTGATGTAAATAAAAGCACAATAATGCCACATTAGTGACTAAATTAATCCTAGCTGAAAGTATTGTTACATTTTGTGTTAATTCATAAATAGGTAAACGTAGTTCGGGTACCTTCACATTTCTTCCTTGCTAAAGAAAACGTTATGTCATAGCCTTTAAGTTTGTTTTCATTGGTCTCCTGAGAGTCAATAAGAACAGCCTCAATACAGCCTGTGTTACGCTCCCTGGGAAATCACAGAGGCAAGTGCCCTATGCTGGTGTCTCTTGGTCAAATTGTAGAATGAGACTGAAATAGCTGAGTTTGTGCTCATGAAAAATACAGAAGCTTCTCTGCTCTTCACCCACCTGGCATCTCATGCTGCAGGGGTAAGCTGTTAACTTGCAGCTTAATTTGATGTGGAGGTTACAGCTGCTGTGATTTAACCTGAAAAGCAATTGGATTAACTACTTAATATATTTGATACTTAATACATTGCATGTTGTGAGTGGCTCACTGCAGCTGAACCCGTCTGAAGTCTGAGTAGCAAAACAATGGCAGAAGGACCAGAAGCTCTTTGATGGGTTGGAGGGTGGTGTGCTCACTTCAGCCTCAACATCCTGTCTGCAGAACTCAATGAACACTACAGGCTTAGGGAAGAGCGGTTGGAAAGCTGGCTGTTGGAAAAGGACTTGCTAGCTGAATATGAGCCAACAGTGTGCCCAGGTGACCAAGAAGGCCAACAGCATGCTGGATTGTATCAGAAATAGTGTGGTCAGCAGGACTAGGAAAGTGACCATGTCACTGTATTTGGCACTGGTAAGTTTGCACCTCAAATACCACGTTTTGTTTTGGGCTCCTGTGTTGGTTTAGTAAGAGCTGCGGGGTAGCCAAGCCGTGTGGCCGGCCGCTTCTCCCCGCCCCCTCCCCTCTGCCGTGGGCCGTGGACAGAGAAAGGAAAAGAAGGTTTAAAAGTGCCTTTTTTCAGTTAAGGAAGGTTTAATATATATATAAAAGAAAGTAACATACAATGGGCACTTTGCAGTTAAAAAGAACAAATACTAAGCAGTAAGGAAAAGAGCAATACAAAAAAAACAATACCAGAGAACAACGGCGAGGGACTGAACCCGATCGAAGTTCAGGGCGAACTGAGCTCCAACTGAACCGCCCCCAACGGAACTGGCCCCTCCCCGGGGCTGGCCCCGGGGCATGACGTCAGCATGGTATAGAATTACCTGGCTCCACACAAAATTAACCCTGTCCTGGCCAAACCAGGACAGCTCCCCACTACAAGAAGAACATCAAGGTGCTGGAGCATGTCCAAAGAAGGACAATAAAGCTGATGAAGGGTCTGGAGAACAAGTCTTATGAGGAGGAGCAGCTAAGGGAACTGGGGTTGTTTAGTGTGGAGAAATGGAGGCTCAGGGGAGACCTTCTTGCTCTCTAAACTATTTGAAAGGAGGTTGTAACAAGGTGGGGGTTGGTATGCTCTCCCATGTAGCAAGTAATAGGACAAGACGGGACAGCCTCAAGTTACACCAGGGGAGGTTTAGATTAGATATTAGGAAAAAATTATTCACAGAAAGGGTTGTAAAGCACTGAAAGAAGCTGCTCAGGGAACTGGTGGAGTCACCATCCCTGGAGGTATTTAAAAGCCGTGTAGATGTGATGCTTAGGGACATGGTTTGGTGGTGACCTGGTAGTGCTGGGTAAATGATTGGACTTGATGATCTTAAAGGTCTCTTCCAAGCAGAACAATTCTGTGATTCTGCACTGTGCTGATGTCTGGCATCTGGCACCTTAGTGCACAAGACGCAATTTTTTCAGTGAGTTAGAAGAGACGAGCTGAAAGATCCAAAGTCAAATTTACCTTTTATTCAGCTCAAACTCACTGTGACAGATAGAAGGGTTCAGCTTGAGCAGAGAGATATCATTGCCTTGTCCCAGGTGGGAACAGAGACTTATATCTAATGGATAGAATCACTGATACCTTTGGACTAATCCAGGCTAATAAGGAAATGTTACAGGGTATGGTAGAGTTTCTCTTAAACCGAATTAGGCAACATTCCCCTTCCTTGAAATGGAGATTCCAACCTCTACCTTTCTGTGATTCTCTGATTCTGAGATGAACTTATTCAAGAGGATTCAGGGGCTCTAGGGCTTCACTATGTCCCAAGAGCAAGCCCTGAGATACACACATGTGAAAGTAAAAGGAAGATGAAAAGGCCCAAGGTGCCAAGGACGTTGACTGAAGATCCATTTATATAGTCAGTTCTGCCTCATTGTCCAATTCACCCATTATTTTCCAGATACAACTGGAAGCAGCCAGTGCAGGATATTCACATTTTTCCTCCTATAAATTTCATTGCTGGTTCAAACACTGAACTGCATGATCTGCTTTCTACTCTGTAGTCCAGTCAACTTATATATGAAATGTGAGGTAGAACAATTTAAAGAAGTGAAATTGATAGAAAATATCTGAAAATATGTCATACCAGTGCATAAAGTGCTCCCTTAGAGAGGAGGGGGAATTTGGATTAAAATTACTGCTTCTAATCAGAGGAAGAATATGGTCTTGACCATCCCTGAACTACAGAATACAATAGCATCATTTCACCTTGTTTTTTGTCCAAAAATGACTGATTTGGTGCCTCAGCCAAATTGAGAGCTCAGGATTATAAATAAAGAATAGAAATAGATCTCTCTTTTTACCTTAGCTTTAAGCATTAATTTTTCAGGACTGATACATCCTTCTCTTCAGTATTTCTTCTTGATTATTTTAGTCCTTGCCCTTTTTCATGCAACAGTCTTCTTCATATTCCCCTTAAACTCTTAGTATTTGGAGCAGATCGGTCCAAATCTGTAGCACAAACATCAACAGGTGTAAATACCAATAGATGCCTATATGTCAGAGTTAGCCCCTATGTTACTATTTTTCAAATAGAGAGTGGGATTCATGAAAACTTTTAGGAATCAAAATGCTGTCTAGGCAAATCACAGAAATTCTAGGATGAATTTCTGTTCAGAAGAAAAAACCTTCCCCATCACTGTGTCGATCAAACTTTTTGTAAGTGGTAACTAAACAAGATATTTAGACTTGAGTTATAGCTTGGGTTTTTTTATAGATGTTCTGTCAGAGCTACTGTGCAACAGGTTGCAAAGAGGCTGGAAACTGTCAGTTACTTCTGTGATGATAGGACCTGTGCTCTAGGCCTATTCAACACCAAAATGCCTAGCACTCTGCAAAAAAAAAACAACCCAGATAGCCAGCAGTCTGACTGGCTCTTTGATATCAGGAGGACTTTAGACCTAAAGTTTTTTGTTTCATCAGTTTTCAGTCTCTGAAATGGGAGCCTGATTGGGTCTTCTTATGAGGATGTTGTGAGATGGCGTTCATTAACATGAATGAATGCCATTAACGACCTCCATGAAGGGACAGAGTGTCTTCTCAGTAAGTTTGCTGATGATACGAAACTGGGAGGTTTGGCTGATATACCTGAAGGCTGTGCGGCCATTCAGCAGGATTTGGACAGACTGGAGAGCTGGGAAAAGAGGAACCTAATGGGTTTCCACAAGAATAAGTGCAGAGTCCTGCACCTGGGAAGGAGTAACAAAATGCACCAGTACAGACTGGGAGGCGATCTGCTAGAGAGCAGCTCCTTGGAGAAGGACCTTGGAGTCCTGGTGGACAAAAAGTTATCCATGGGGCTTGTAGTGATAGGATGAGGGGTAATGGCTTCAAACTGGAGAAGGGAAGATTTAGATTAGATATAAGGAAGAAGTTCTTCACTACGAGGGTGGTAAGTCACTGGAGCAGGTTGCCCAGGGAAGTTGTGGATGCCCCAACACTGAATGTGTTCAAAACTAGGTTAGATGGGGCCTTGAGCAACCTCTTCTACTGGGAGGAGTCCCTGCACATGGCGAGGGGGTTGGAACTAAGTGACCTTTAAGGTCCCTTCCAACCCAACATATTCTGTGATCCTATAATCTGTGATTCTGTCTTTAGAAAAGTGTTTGAAACACTGAAAGTGAGTTTTTAAGCTCAGTTTCACCTTGTTAGTACTTTCAGCAAAGTTTGATATCATTAACATGCATCCATTTACTGCACCATGCTATTGCAGGGTACTACAAGCAGTTGATGTGCTCCACTTAAGAAGAGGTGGCAATTTGGCACCACAGAGTTACCTCAGAGAAACATTGTAGATTGTAGTTGTTTCATGTTTGCTTTTGTGTTTTGAAACCACCAGGTGAGAGGTGTTGGTGGTGTGCATGGTGTTGTCATTAGATATAATGTGTGGGCTGTAACTCAGGAAAAGATAAAGCAAACTAAGCATGCAGAGTCAGACCTTTAAAAAAAATCTTGATGTAAATGAGGATAGTCTTTGTCAGTAGATCAGCAGATTGCAAAACTGTTCAATCCTCAAACAGTCTGCAATGAAAGCATTTCATGCTATGCTACTGTAGCATGATAATTTTTATCCTATGGTTTTATTGCTGAAGCTGTGGTATTATGTGTATATATATGTACCCATACAGGCAAGCCTTGTGTAATGAGATTAATGGAAACAACAATAAATACATTTTCCACATCATGTAGCTGGCAAAAAAATGAGGATTGTATCTAGAAATGCATCAGGTCTACAAAAATAGATTAATTTTTTGAGCATTTATTGTTGCTATTATTATTATTGTTATTATTTTTATTTCTAAGCCTTACTAGACTTCATTCTTTCAGATAAAAACATGCATATCAGCTTTGCAGTTTGATTGCCTTATGGGCATAAAGCTTTGCATATTTACTGCCCATGAATCATACAAGTATGTGAAATCCAGTGAAGATTCAATTTTTCCTGCTAGATGCACCTCTAGCCGTTTAATTAAAATATGTATTATTAATAAAACTAGATTTAAGTCATATTTTCTACAGATATGACTGAAACATTAAGGGAAATTGTTTCGTACTTTCAGAGTAATTTGCTTTTAACGTTTTGTGCCTTAATCAAGGTAATCCTAGGATAGGACTTGTAGTGCTTGTGACTGAAACTGAACTTAAGTTACTGAAAAGAGATGTAAAAGTGTTCCAAGACAAAGTCACATTTACTTATGAAATTAGCTCCAAATTTTTGCTGCAGAGGGAACCCTACATAACAGCAAAAATGCAATAAAATGTACCTATTTAGAAAATTGTGCTTGGTTCACAGATTGAAGTCTATTATATCCGTCTTCACTAAATGTGTGTCAATTTATGGTTTTATTCCAACCATTGTGAAGCCTTTAGATGTCACGGTTGCCCTGTTCACCTAACTTATCTTCAATTTCCTGGTAGATTTCCCTGGCTCTTCTGTAATATATTGTAGGTAGCAATACCGAGAGCTGCAGTGTAACTCATTTACATATACCTGTTGGTAAGGAATCAATAATACTCTCTGCTTATCATTTAATTCTGCATATGTGTGCTGTTTGTGTGTAATGGAGCTTTTGGCTTCAATAAGTTCATGAATTACTTTTAAGAAATATTTTAATTTTTAATTTTAACTCCTGAAATACATTATAAGCCTAATTGAAGTGTGAACAGTGGGAATTTGAGAAAGTATCTTCCCTAGGAAGGGTGCAAAATGTAATCATAGCATAACACTCAACTGTGATAAAAAATTTCAAATATTAAAGTCTTAAGTATATTTGCCAATCAGTCAGAGAGGATGCAATGATCAAGTGAATAAGGGGAAGAATTTATTTTACACTCAATTAAGTATTTTAGGCCTGTGAAAGATCACCGTATTTCTGTGCACAAGTCTGTTGGAATCCATGGTTTATAATTTCTTCACATATTCCTGAAATTAGTACAGTTCATGTACATGTAAGTTTCCTTGACATTACAGGTGTATATAATACTTTGACACATGAGAAAAAACACAGGGAAGTCTGTGAGAGATCTCCAGAGAGGAAATCACAGCTCTATCACAAGACCAACTTCCAGAGAACGCATGAAAACAATGTGAGAGGAGATTCCGATTTTATCTCAATTTAGCACAAAAATTTAATAATACACAGAAAATAAAAGTAAATGTTTGCATCAAAAATACAACCAATTCTTAGAAGTCAAGTACAGGAAAATAATTTGTATTCTAAACTATGACTTTGCCACGCAGTTATATCCGCATACAGAAAATATACCTTATATTTTCCATATACTAATGTGTTGTTGATTTTTGTAATTATTCTCTTTACTCCTCCCACTGAAAGAGTAATTTGACAATACTGGAGATACTAAATAAATATAGTATATATTAGTCTAGGGAATAAAAATAGTTTAAACATTTTTGACTCATGCCTTTTTATTAAAAGCACACAGTTTGCTGAAATACCCATTTGGTATAACCAGGAAAAAATGATGCCTGATTTTTCTTTTTCTTTGTGAAGTGCTGGGGTCTGAGTTGTGGGTCTTGAGTTGGAGCTCAACTAGCAGAATGCCACAACCTAGCAGAATGTTTTGGTTTTCGTATTGGCTTCATGTTCCAGAGGCAGAACCTGGCCCACTTGTGTCTTTGTGCCTCCACCCTCACCCAGGTAGGATTATATCAGCCAGGAGCCATTCAGTTGGAAGAGCTTCCTATTGGGTGTGGCTTCTGTTGGGGCTGGTTGCATCTTGCTGAGCTGTCCTGGTGGTGTCCTTCCATGTGAAGGGCCACTGAGGGAGCCATCTCTGTCTGTTGTGTCCAGCAGGTGATGCTGGCACCACAGTGGGCAGTGGAGGAGCTGGGCCCACAAAAACTTATTGCAGGACTGTCTGAAAGAAGACTTCTGAGGGGATGTTGCTGAGTTCAGAGTTGGCATGTGGGATCAGGCAACTGACGGCAGCATAAAATGATGATGGCTGAACTGGCACAACAGTGTGCCTACTTGGTTTTTGAACCTTTGAAATTGAAACTTTTGTAAACAAATGTATAATTAGGAGAGCATTTATGTTAGAAAAGGAAAACCAAGATTTCCATCTCATGACTACTGAAACTGAGGCATTAAGAAAAACTGTCATGAGATTGACAATAACATTTTAAGAATAACAGTGCTGACCTGACTGCCAGATCTCCACTTGAACACTTTTTGCCATAAACGAGAAGAGACTGTGCATTGTCTCTATGGATAAAATACTACGAAATTACAGGTATCAAAAAGACAAAATGTATTCATGGGTAGCAATTTTATTTCTTACTGCCAAATTGTTCTTTGCTGTGGGGAGGCACACAGTAAAAAAGCAAGATGTAGTCTTGGAAATTTAACAGTGTGGTGCAAATTAATGATAATCATATGTGGTATTATGATGACACGTATCTGCATTATAACTGTATAACTGTGTACACTTATCTTAATATAACCAAAATACATTTGACATATTTTGTCATAAAAATTCCAACATGTTTCTTCAAACTGAATTGTTTATAATAATATAGGGAGAATTTGTTACATTTGCATAATATACTGCATAAATACCATACCCACTACATAAATGTCATAAATAGTATTCTGAAATATGTATTATAAATTCAGAAGACATTCAGTTTGTCGAATTTGTACCTGTCTTTTCTGTGTTTCTATGTTTCCAATATTAAGTTGATCTCTCATGACTGCTAAAGGATGGCGAAAACTAAACTCACATGCCTAACACCTTTTGGGAAATCTTAAATGAAATCATTCATAAACATTAATTTTAGAAATTTGTTCTCATACAGTTTTGTAAAACAAAACTTCTGTTCCATTTTTACTTCTCATTGCAAAAAATTATGATTAAAATGGACTTATTTGTTTAGAGTACAGAAATGACATATTTCCCATTCATCAATCACACCTGAAAAATCCACTTCACTGTAGTAGTAGTACATAAATTCAAAATTGGATCAACTCACAAATATTTGCAATATGTTTGAGGATATTGGTGAGACAAACAACATATTCATTATATATATTGTTCTGTAATGAATTATACATCCAAGCTTACTTTGTACCTGATTTGTCATTGTTTGAATTAGTGTAGGAACTTCAAGCTTTTGGTACAAAGCAGTAAAAATGTTATTTTCCTGCCAAATGCAACCTTGAAATGCAAAGAAGAGAGAAATCCATGACATCAAAAAGAAATTGTGCCATTACAATCACCCTTATCAGATAACAATTTTCCCATTCTATTGATTTTTTCACAGGTTTAGAAGAGGTATCCTATTTCAGGTGTCCCTAAAGATCACATTTTCCATTGACAAATATAGCTAAGGGTTTTATCTCTTCTATCAAGATTTGCCCCTAGCAGTAGAACTGAAAATACAATGCTATTTTACTGAATATGAATAAGGCACAATTTTTAAGACAACATACTGTTTATAACTTCATGCATTGGATTTGCCTGTTGATTTAGTTCCAGATTTTAGAAATTCTTTGATCTCAGCACTTGTATTTTACAGTAGATACTATTGCTATTGTTCTGTTTTCTGGCACAAGTATTATATGTGAAAGATCAGATCCTACTTGTGTGTATAATTCATCATTCTGTTATCTGGAACCTTAGAACAAATGAACTCTTAAAATGTCCAGTATTCTGATTAAAGCTATGCACACAATATATTTCACCTTTAATATGACTTTCAGATGAGTAAATCTGTTTAATTCTTGCTGTTCTCATTAATATCATTAGTATTTCCAGTGCTATTGTAAAGGAAAATAATGCTTGATGTTTAATTTCTGTTTCTAGACTGTTTAACCTAACTACATGGGAAAGAGTTATTAAGAGCTACCACAGCAAAGAATAACTGAAAGTACTAAAATGAAACTGATATATGTGGTGAATAATAACTACTTCTTCTCCAAATGATATTTATTTTCTAATATTTGCTACTAGCTGAAACAGAAGGTGAGCAACTCTTGGACAGGCAGGCAGACAAACAGCAAGTACAATTTTGCAAAAGAACATTGATGAGGTTCGCTTAATCAACCACAGCTGTTCTACATCTGAATAGTCCTTCCTAGAGCCAATGCAAAGAAAGAAAAAAATGCATTTCCAGGGTGAGATTCATTTCATCCTAAAGTAGACTTCTATCTTAGGTCAGATTAGCAATGCCCTAGAAAACTTCTTCATACACTTCTTTGTAGATACCTACATAATAGACATGTGGAGCCAGATGGAAACTATATCCTCCCTTCTGTTCGTATGGGTTGGTAGCATCTTTATATCATTTGATGTTTTTATACATCATCTTATACTCTGAAAAATGAAAAACTTGTCAGTTTCTCTCACCACAGTCATTCACCTCTGGAAAAACAACAACACCCATAGAGAAAATCTTTGTTGGGACTGAGAAAAGTCCACTGTCTTATGAAGGAGGAGTGGATATGTCCTGTGTTTTGTTTTCACTGCAACAGTCCCTGTAGACCATTTCTCCTTAATTAGTGCACTGTTTAGAGGACAGGCTCCAGTACTAAGTCGTCTGGTCGGAGGGATTATACTGCAGGTCACAGGAGTAAAGTTGTATTGGTTTTTCATGTTTAGGAAGTGGAAGGCATTTGCCTGTTGCTAAAGAGGTGTCTGCTCTTTTTACTGATCACACAACAGTATTGGCAATGAGTGCACAAATCAATACACACAATATTCCTCCTTGTACAGCAAATTTTATTGCACTGCTGGTGTTTTTGACGTCTGAGAGTGAATTCAATGCTTTTGGTGGGCCCATGGGGCAAGAATATTTGTAAAATGTTGCACTGATTCACTGCGGGTACCACTTTCAACTCTAATAGAGCATACTTTTGGCAAAATCAGAGTGTCCACTCCAAAAATGCACATACAAAAGAAAATAAATTGTTCCATCAATAGTGTAACTAATGAGTTTAATTTCCATTGGATTGTTTTCTGTGTACCCTATATCTTTCTACTACAATAATCTTCTGTCCAGGTGACACACTCACCATAATACCTTATCTATCCCTCATAACATGACAGCTCTAGAAGTACTCTCACTTGCTCCCTGTGCTCAGTCCCCTCACCAAAGTGCTCTGTGTATTGTCTCGTAACCCCTGCTGCAGAGCAGAAGATGGCATCCCTCAGCTCATTGTCTGGAACATATATTTATACTTGTTCACTGACCAAAAATCAAGGTACATGTGGCTTTGCCTGTTCTTCTGTGGGAGGACTCCTTCGTTATTTCTACCTCTCCTTTCCCACTGTGTTAAAAAGAACGTATTTTTTGCATGTTTTTACATATTTGGACTTAGATGCAAATATCATTGGCTAATTGAAGAACAAATTTTAGATGACTATATAGCAGAATCCTCCTGGGAAAACGGGCAGGTTAATGGGATAGAGCTCTGTGGGATCATAGAATCATAGAATGGTTTTTATTGGAAAGGACCTAAGCGGTCACCTAGTTCCAACCCCCCTGCCATGCACAAGGACATCTCCCACTGGGCCAGGTTACTGACAACCCCATATGGTCTGGTCTTGAGCACATCCAGTGATGGAGCATCCACAGCTTTCCTGGGCAACCTTTTCCAGTATCTCACAAGCCTCATAGTGAAGAACTTTGTAATTTCTTATCTAAATCTACCCTCTTCCAGTTTAAAGCCATGTCCCTTTGACTCTTGGACTCTTGTCAAAAGTCCCTCCCCATTTTTCTTGTATGCTCCCTTCAGATATTGGAAGGCTGCAAAAAGGTCTCCCTGGAGCCTTCTGGGATATATCTTGTTACCACCTTTTCATCTTTTCTTACCATTCTCTGCTGCAGAGCTCATTTGGCACCCTTCTCTTCCCAGTCATTGACTCAAGAGGAAAAGCTTTCCATGGGCTGACAGTCCACGCAGTGGTTTAGTTTTAAGATGATGAGTACAGCAATTTCAAGAGCTAGTAACTAAGGCTATACTTAACTATATTTAGGCTGTAGGGTCATGGAAGCATCATCAAGTCAAATATGCACGTTAATGGGATTCATCTGACCAGAGGTAGGTATCTACCACAAGGAGACATACATATGAAATAGTGATTGTGGGCTTCCCATAAGTGGAAACAAATCCATGTAGTTCATTTTATTCTAATGCCAGCATAAAAACTTATCTGATGTATAAAGGCCTGGAAGTACTTTTTTAAACTGCTGACTCTGAAGTGCCACTAAAGGTCACTTATAAATTTAGGTGGCATGAATTCAATCCTGAATGCCTCCAGATCTTGAATAGGCAGCCTAAACTGAGCCTGAGCTCAGACCACATATACCTCATTTGTCTTTGTTGCGGGTGACACTGGGGAACTCTTAGGAAGAAGCCCCAGACAATTTTTCTGACTAGTGTTGACCAGGTACCATCTCTGACCATGAAATCACTACTGAGAGGCAGAATCACACAATCACACAATCATTTAAGTTCAAAGGGAGCTCACAAGAACATCTAGTCCAAATACCCTGCTCAAGCAGGGTCACCAAGACCAGGTTGCCCAGAAACATGTCCAACCAGGTTGTGAGTATCTCCACAGATGGAGACTTCAAAACATCTCCATGCCAGTGTTTGACCATCCTCAGTACAAAAGAGTTTTCTTGTGTTCAGAAGCAGTATCTGTGCTTCTGTCTGATAAATGAAGCTAAGAGAACCAGTTCTACTTCAGAGGAATTAAAGGCTTTGTGAGTTAATTTAGATCTATAATAATGGTAATTGTTATATATAGATCTACACATTTAAATATATTGTATCTGAAATGTATATGAATAAAAATACATGTAAAATTTACCTCTTTAGGATATTTGTCTCAAAGACAAATATTTACCTTAGCTTAAGTCAAACACAGAACTTCCTGCATTTCTTCAAATGTAATTAAAAAGCATGTAAAATATTTCCTATTGATAAACTGTATGCAATATGACTAGGTATTTAGGATTTAAGGTACTGTGGAGAATGAGTATTTGAAAACTGATCTGACACTGTGTCCAGAATACATATGGCATTTCAAATGAAGGTCAGTAGCAGCTCTGTTTCAAATCTATGCAAATTGTCATGTATCTATGTACTCTGATAACAACTCAGCTCTGTTTGTCACATAGTTTTCCATATTTAACTGAATTACATCTCCTGCTTTGATCATGATCCTTTTTTCATCCCTTTGTTTAGGACTTGTGAGTCTATGTTTGGAGTACAGGTATTGCTTGACAGAGTCAAACAAAAGATGCATCAAAGGAAGTTCCAGTTACTTATGAGGAAGAAATTATTCACTATGAGTTTGTGTAATCTCCATCCCTGAACAGACTCAAAACTTGCCTGGAAATAGAGCCATAAGTAACCTGCTATAATTTTAAAGCTGGCCTTACTCTGAGAGAGGGACTGGACCAGATGCTTCATTTGTTTCAAATTCTATCCATCCCCTTCCTTTACAAAGGCAGCAGTTTCCAGTGCAAGTTGGCAGGTAAAGGCCTTCATGCATCATCCTGGCTAGGAGGTATTGCCAGGTGTGTCAAAACTTTTGCTCTGTAACAGGACCATAGGAGCCTCAACAAATGGGTTAAGCCTATGCAGATGCCATTGACAGCGGTACCCTGGCAGTGTCTTGGCCCTTCACAAGCCTAATAGCTTATGGCAACAAATTCAGCTGTAAATTTTACCTAAATAATTTTGCTATAAAGAAACCTCCAACCATCAAAGAGAGGCTGTAGAAAGCAGTGAAAAACATAGAAATAAATGGATATTTATATATAGTTAATTATTATATGTCTGTACAACTAAAGGTGAAGGCTGGATCCCACACTGGTGTGTGGACATCTTTTCAATGGTCCAGACTGGTGGTGGATAAACCCCTTACTTGGTCATTTGGGGAAAAAAAAAATTGTACTACCTGAAGTTTCTATCTTGCAATAATTGTTTAAAAGCAAGAGAAAAAAATCCACTCAATAAAGGGGGAATGGAAACGAAAACATTTGAGCTGCAGACTCTGTGTTAGCAGACCTCATAGAAGATCTGTGACTAGTTTTACCTGAGAACTGATCTGGTCGAAATGGTCAGGGAGAAATAGGTACTCTAAATGTCCTTTTGTCTCTGCTTCCACACGCAACATAGATTCTATTAACTGTAGAACATGTGCTACGCTAACATGGTATGTTACCATATCCTAAATTTTAATTAATTTGAGGGTGAGAAGGAAAGAAAGAAATGGCAGTCTGAGAAATTATATTTTTTGGAAGAGGAAATACAAACAAGCAATAGACACCTGTTTACTGTTGCAGAATTTGCTGCTGAAAAGAATGAGAAGGCATTAACACAATTCCATGAGACAAAGAAATTTATGTTGTCATTGAATCCATGTGGAGTTGAAGAAAAACAGATGTGCAATCATCTTAGTGTGAGAAAAACAGTTCTATAGTTGAAACTAGATGATCTTTGAGGTCCCTTCCAACCCAAACCATTCTGATTCTATGATTCCATAACCCCAAAAAGCAAGAAAAAATGATAGTTCCAAGACTACGTTTTCATTTGGAGGATGTCTACGTGGTTCATGAACATGTGACTTTAACAGGTTCTTACAATAGTGCAAAGTACCATGTGTGCCTCCTTCCTGAGGATTTCTCTGTGTTCGCTGAGTCTTGAGCACTGTTCTACCACAGTTTCTAGACTGACTGTTCTTCATGTGGCCACAATTTACAGTGTTTCCAGGAGTAAATTGTACCAAAGGTGTGTCCAGGCTACTTCTATACTCCAGTAACCTACCAACAGATGTAGGTTTAAATCTATTACTCCCTGCAAACATTGCAGCAGCAACCACACGTGTGTTACTGCATTCATCTCTGGACTAAACAGCTGAAGCTATATAAGTGCAGGAGCTCGGGTCAATCACGCCATGATCAATGTGATCAAGTGAAAGCCATTTATTTAGTAAAACATTGCTCTTTTATAATCTCTTTGGCATAGCACGCAGTACAAGCTATTCCACTATTGGTTACATTGTGCACATCATTTACCAAGCAACAATTTCTAATTGGTAGCACATATTCTTCAAGCTCTCGTTATTGTAGGATAGCTCAGTCCATTCTCCCTACACATGCTGATTGGTTGGTGCTTCTGCACTGACTTCCTGCCAGGTTGCTGTTCTGTGGAATTTGCTCATTAGGCCTCTTATCTCCTTCACTCCCTGGGACTCTTCAGCCTCAGGGCTTCCCAGGCTCTTTCAGGGAAACATCATTATCTGCTCAAAGCTAAGGTCCATCCCTGAGTCCTCAGACCGGCTGTGGACTCTCACATATAAGCTTTACTTTTCATGGTATTTGGTCATGTCTGACATCTGTTGTTTTTTACTTTCCTCATTGTAATTAAGTGTTATTCAATATTGAATTTACTTTGCACATTTTTTCCCTTCCTTTTTTTTTTTTTTGGTTTTTTTTTTTTGAATGACCACAACAGAAATTCCTGTCCTGTTCAAAGTGTTGACATGCAGAACTGATGACTACAAAGTCATTTGCTCTCTTGAGGTCGCTGGAGCCTCCAAACCAAGAGAGTAGAGATTCAATTCTGCAAAATCTTGGAAATAGCTCATTCCCAGAGCATTTTGTATACAGTACAGGAATCTTTAAGTCCTTCCCTGCTGAATAAGCCATTATATCCACTTATGTTACTGGATATAACATTGCTTTGCAGTCCAGGGCAAGATTCACACTTTCAAGGAGATTAAATTAAATTTCCTCCCATAAGAGTCCAGGGACAATTGAACATTGAACATATGAAAATTCTAACCTTTTGGTCTTCTTTTATTTTCCCCCATTACAAGGGGTAAACACAAATAAGCATTAAAAAAATCAAAGTGCTTTAAAAAAAATGCTGAAAACTGAAGGAGTACACTGCTGCAGTAGAAATACATCAGGTTAATGTCATTTTTAGATTCCTCATGAGCAACAGCTGGACAGCTTTTAAAATAAATAGAAAGTTGTTTTAAAAAGTGGATCTTAACTATAAAATCATCATTTTGTTATCAGAGAATGGCAAATCCCACTAGCAAATGTCCAGCTTTATATTTCTTTAATAGTTGGAAGTACTGCAAAGCCTGAATTAGGTCAAACTGCTTTTAACCTGGCTGAAAAAGTCTAAGCATGGGATTGTTCAAATTCTATCAATTCTTCATTTCCTATTACCAGAAATCCTGTTGGGGGGTTTCAATATATGAAAGGTAAAAAGATCACAAGGCAACACAGAAGCAGGTAAATATTGACCGATCCAAAGCACATACTAGTGTCCTACTGAGAGTTAAAACAACTGCCTGTGCTGCTCAGGGACCAAGTCAATCCTATGGATGGGAGCTGTCAGGGTAAAACTTTCGCCATTTTCTCATTTTTGCTGTATAAATGTGTTCTTTCTATTAGATTTCTTTATCCCTTTTAGCCTTTCTAAATGACAATTAAGTCTGCCTACCCTATCAATAGCAGGTAATTTATTTGTTTCTACAGCTGAGCCTGACCTTCATTGATTTTATTGGAGTAATTTGCTGGAAATGATTTTTTAATGTTAGATTTATTACAGAGGCACTTCATTGTCCGATAAATGAAGTAAATTGTATTTTAAAAGTAGCAAAATGAAAGAACCACTGAAATTTGAATGAGCTTTTTACAAGCATATTAGCTCAAAAGGTCCCTTATGCGTCTCTTGCACGGACTCCAGTTTGCAAACAAGATATTTTATTTTGGGCTTGGGTATGCTGCCTGCCCAAAAGTGTAAGCCTAAACCACACAGAAACAGGCCTGGATGCTGCGAGCAGCAGTGCAGTAGGGTCACTGGCTATCTGCAGCAAGGGACTGTGCCCTCCCTGCTCATCCTGACTTGTACTGTGTGCACTCTCATTCAGTTCAATGGGCCTGATACACAGTATGAAGAAAGATGTTGAAAATGAGCCTTTTAATTTGTTGATATATTTCTCCTTTTATTGCCTGTCTTCCTCAGTTTTCAAACCTCTTGCTTGCTCTGTTTTAACCAGCTGCAGCTGGGAGTAGGATTTGTGATTTGCTCACCTTTTAGATCTGCTCTCTGTAGTGGTTCAATTACTCTGCATAAAGACACTGCAAACTGCCCTGGAGAACAGTAAATTACAAATTACTACCTCTACCTCTCAGTGTAGGTTAAAGTCAGATTCTTAGCTGGATATGACAGAGACGTAAGTTTCCATCATATTTAGATTAAAACAACAGGATTTGTTGTTGCACTTCATCTTTCAGGCCTTTTTGTGCACACAAAATGTTGCCACACCATGTTATACCAAGCAAAGTTCATTTTCGAGAGCTTGCTCTGAGGGACTGCATCCCTGTGCTGTCTCAATGAAGGGCTCTGCCTTTGAGACATGATTGCAGCCTTTCAAGAAGGACAGTGATGCTGAGCAGTATTAGCATATCCTGCACTCCTGCATAACGCCTCCCTCCCACTGCCATCATTGTGTTGTGGAACTAAAATATGACATTTGAATTGGTCATGCCACTTGAGTAAAATTGGTGTAGATGCAGCTTTTATCTATCTTGTCTATTTAAGTTGCAAGCTCTTCAGCATATGGATTAGCTGCTACTCTGTATCTGTGCAGTGCTTAAAACATTGGACACACTTAGAAAATTCACTTTTTTGTGTGTGCACTACCATAATATATGACTATTATTAATAATAACAATAATAAAAATACAGTAAGACAATTGTAATTATAACGGATGCATGAACAGGAAAGGAGTCCCTTTGCCAGATTTACACATTTTTGTGTGTTTGTAAGTTAAGTTTACATTTTTCAGTGCAGATGGCAAAAGTTAGACTTGTAAAAGCTGTATTTAGAAATCTAATTAAAATATCATGACTATCAAAGTCACCATTCATGTTCTTAAGACAATCCACTGTTCAGATGACAAGGTTCTGAGTGCTCTTACCGCTAATTTTTCTGCAATGGCAAAAGATGCCATTAACAGTTTAAATGGCCTTTTGGGCAAGTGTCTTCAAGACCTTTATGTGTCACTTCAAAAGAGGGATTCCTCTATGTACTCTACTAACTTTCTTTGTTCACCTGTCTTCCAGGTCAGTATAATTCCCCTCAGATAGGAAACTGATGCCCAAGTGTTTCACAGAATGAAACTGAATCGGAATTGGTTGCACTTGAGAGAAATACCACTGCTAGTGAGAGCTGGTGTTTCTCTGTGCTTCTACAAAGAATTGTATGAAAAATTAAATCTGTGATTTGGTTTGAGAATAACAGATTCACATCTCAGCTGTTTTCTATATGACCAAGGACTGTTAAACATCATCTCCACTGAATGTGTTAACCATTGCAGTCACAAACCTGTTGCTGATCTAGAAAAGAAAAAACAGTTGGTTTTTTGGAGTGTCTTGGTGCTCCGGACAGTATGCCTCTGATCTGTCAGTTTGAGTAACTATCTCCCTTATTTCCTTTGTACTTCTCCTCATCCTTGGACATCTTTTTGCTTATTTCCCTTCTGAGGATCTTTGATGCAAGTACCTAACAGCCTACATATTTCCTACCTGGCTGCCTGATCCATAAAACTCAACTTATTTCCAACAGCCTCGTCTACCAGTCTATTGATGTATCTAGAAGCAATGTGTGCTCAGTACTTTTGACAATAAGGTGACTCTAGTGCTGAATTTGTCTTTAGCTTAACTTTTGGCATCTAGATATGAATATTTTTAGGTTTTGTGGGTATTCGTAGTCAATTCATACAAAAAAAAACCCCAAACAAACAAACAGGTGAGTAGCTGTACAATAGGCAGAACCCTTTGCTATTTAAACAGCATATGAAGCAACTTCCACAAAATGTATTCCCGTGGTCTCACTTTATTTCATACTGTGCATTTTTTGAAGATCACACCAGCATGTGAAGCAAAACTTACAAATACAAAACCATGAAAAGATTTGAATACAAAACGTGGAGTGCTTTCCTTTTACATTTCCTAGCTTGTTTCCTGTCTCTGTTTCTGTCACCATTATTGATATAAGGAATCCATCAACATATTTTTATGGATGATTAAGAAAGGCTGACCTTTCCTTTGCAGGTACAAATAGGTAGTTCTTCAGAGGCTGTAAATGAATGACAAGATAATTCTATCCATTTAATATTGAAGTGATGTTGATAGTATCATTCTTCTCATGTTTGAAACGGGAAAGTATAGAGACCTTTCTCCCTCACTCTGTTCTGCTTTATGTGATGGATTTTCTCTCTGACTAATCGCTGTCACATTAACCTGTAGTATTTCATCCTTCAGAGCTGTCAAGATAATGACGATAATCGAAGTGGCTCATTGTAGGTAAAGGAAATTATATGAGCAAAGTAATATCATAAAACAGTGTTTAAATATTTTAATTTCATTTGTCAGGGCTGCCCCAACACTTCATTACACATATAACCATCTCTCATCAGTGGAATTAGTGCATTATTCATTACTGTTAATTATTTTCACATAATGGCTGCCCTGATATATTTAACCTCCACATTATATCTCAGATAATGGGCCTGTAAAATTGAATTGTGTGAAGAGCGGAGTTCTAAAGCTCATTTGCAGAACATCAAAGAACAAAGAAGAGGAAAAGAATTCTAAATGGGACATTTCACCCAGCTGGGGCCAAACATTTGTTTCTGTCTGATTTGCATACAGAAAATAGGTGGTTCAGAAGTGGTTTAACATTGTACATGCTGTCTGCTTCTATTACATAGCCAATTAGAATTTGTTAATGTCCTGAGTGTTTGAGACAACTTACCAGCTAATCTATCGTCTGAAAGGCAGTGAGCTGGAAAGTTGACAACAGAAGAAACTAGACCTTTCTGAAGGACAGACCACAAAATCATATAGCATAATAAGGTGTCACCTACAGTTAATACTTCCTTTGACAAATACCTGTATTATAAATTAACAAAAACTTCTGCTCAGGACTAAGATGATCCAAGTCTGTGAAATTCCAATAGTACTCAATTACTTGGTTTTCCCTGGGCCAAATTTTCTGATGTTGTCTGTCATGTAGGATGTGGAAGTGGGTGAGGAGAATACAGCATCCTAAACAAGACAAGCGAATCTGCACTGAGTGCAGCAAGCTCTGTCAGCAAACCTGATGGACTCAATTCCACACAGCATGTAGCCAATGCATATCATTCCCCAGCTATCTACAGTGATGCTTTGCCATGCTGGGGCTAGTGTGTCTGCATTGCTATTTCAGAGGATGGGAAATGTGAGACTCCTTTTCTCTGCTTTGTCAGATGTTTTGAACATACACTTTTGAGAAACCAGCTACATTACTAGAAATAATTTCATCTCAAATAGCGGTTTCAAGTCCACTCTATGTCTGCTCTAACAGCATGGATTTAACTCAATATCCATATTTTTTTTCCATTTAGAGGCTTATCCATTATTCACAGATTTCAATGGACCTGAAAAGGCATTGAAATCAAACACTTGGTAAGAACATTTATCAACAGTTCAACACATTATAAGGACTAAGGTCAGTTCAGCAAAAAACAGACTTTTCAAACAGATTATGGGATTTTTTTCAAACTTTAGTCTCAGAGTGTTTGTGAAGTTCTCTGTACGTTCCCATATATCTATATGAAGTATTTTTTGCTTTCATCAACAATTTCAAGAGATTAGCTCTTCTGAAATTCACATGCAAGATACACCTGTGTTCTGCTTCACGTCTATAGTAAATTTTATATATTAAAAAACAAAACAAAACAAAACTTCAGATCTATTTCTCAGCTGTTACAAAATAACTTCTAGCTGATAGTGGGACTATGATCTCAGAGGTGACTCAGCCAATGAGAAGTCAGAAAAGGTTTTATATTAAACAACAAAATTCATTCGAGGTCATTAACATACTTTAGTCTTATTGGCTAAAAAGTCATATTTCACAGTAATGATAAATGTCTTTTTGCTAAGTGGCAGTAGGTTTTTGGCCATATCATTAAATATTTATACAACATATACATAAATCTTGCTCCACTTGGCATCATCTGAGATTCATTTGGAAGAGATCCATTTATTTGACTTTGTAATGTTTTAAGTTTGTTGCAGGCTTCAGTCTCAGCCTCCAAACTCCGGATATAAAGAACTCAGAAAGGAAAGCAAAACCACATTTGCATAGACCCGGCTTAGAAAGAGAAGTCTTCTCTCCTTAATCTGTCCATTTTCAGGGTATATTTTTTATGAGTACATCACATACATTAATTTATACATCGTAGAAGTTATGTGAAAAAAAACCTGCTGATGATCTCTTTTTTCCAAACCATTTTTATTTCTTAAATAAAATATTTTCAGAGTATAATATGGGATATGGATAAAAAGAGAGACGAGAGAGACCACTAAATGAGCAAAGTAATCTCTCCGTATTGAAATACATTATATGGACTCTGGTCAACATCATGAGAGATATTAATTCTTCTCACAGATATTCGAGTACTCCCAAATTGGAATAGGCTGATAGAAGTGGTCTGTCAGAATTTTCTTCATCCTGAAGCAGCTACTCCTAGGGGATTAAATTTGTCTTGTACCTAAATTTCGCTCCAAGAAAAATCTCAAAGTCAAAGCCCCCTACCCAGATGAACTTTTCTCCATGTCCCCCTGTGTGTTGCACTGACGAGACAAATACATGAGTCTTGACAGAAACGTAGCTTTGTGATAGCAGAATCCTGTCATACTTTGCTATTTATCTTTGGAAAAAACCCCAAGGACTGGAAGAAGAAATCCAAGGTATTCCTCAAAAACAGGAATATGTCTTAAGAATTACAGGTCAACATAATTAAAATAACCTCTGATTTTTGCCTTCATATCCTGGATACCCATCATGTACCAGGTATGCTTCTCCTCAATGGTGTAGTAAAGAGTCAACAATTAAGAGACTGAGCTTTTTCTCTGTAGCAAAATGAATGGAAAGTGATGGATGAAAAGTGACGGTGTTAAGAAATCTCTTTAGGCTTGCTAATATGCCATGAAAGATCATTCTCAAGAAGGACCAGTTCTGCTAGTTGTTGAGGTGTGTTGCACAAAGCCCAATGCTCTCAACATTTTTGGAAGTGAGACAATATTTTTCCCTAGAGGAGGAAGTACTAGGAAATTTTGCTTTTTTGAAAGGAATACACAGTGGGAAACTTCACAATTGCTGATAATAGTTATTTTTATAATTATATTTTTCCTATAATATATATTGATGTATATGCATACACACACAAAATTAGGGTTCCTGGTTTTGTTAAACTATGTTGAAATTTAAATGCTAACTGAAGAGAAATAAGTGTAACTGGGATATAAGGGATACAGGATTTCAATTATTGCCTAGGGAATTTTTCCTTTCGGTTAGTGCTGCTGAAGGATGACTACCTATTTTGAAATCTGTGAATCCAGAGTCAAGGATTACAAGGTCATATTAGATAGTAAGGAGGAATTCTCTCTACTGAATCTCAACTCCGTAACTATGAGAGTTTTTCCATATTGACAATCTCAGGTATGATTCTTGTTATAATGTGAGCTAATATTATTTCAGAACTATGCTTTGCCTAAGACATGCTGTTTGCAGGAAAGATCTACAGTTTTACAATGGACTATCACTTTGAATGTAGTCAGGTGTGCTAGGTATTTTGAAAGTATGAATCAGCTCATACTTTCTGAATATTAAGGACTACCGCAAAACTTTCCATAAAAGTTTTCTAGGAAGAAGATGACAGTATAAGTTTAAAAGCAAAGAGTAGAATTGCATTTGAGTGGTGATGAAATGCATCACTTTATGTAGTGGAATTGTTTTAATTGGTTTTGAGTAGAACACAACTTTTCCAAGATGGAGAACACTCCAAATTTTTGAAGCAAATACTAGATTCTCCTTCCAGTCTCTGTCTATACATATATTTGTCCATTTTTTTCATCATGCATTACAAGATATTTTTGCAAATGTGTTATTTTCTATGATGGATTAGTAGATTATGAAAATACAAGTGTGGAATAATTGAATGCATAGATTTTATAAGTGGCTATACTGTATACAATATATTATTAATTGAACTACCCAGCAGAAGGGATTCAATGTAGGAAATAGTGGTTTCATAGGTGGACATCTCAAGACTTCGTGGCCTCATGGCAGGATGTCTCTGCTGTTAGAGTCCAAATCCTCCTTCTCACATTGCAGAGTCGGTAGGTAAAATGCATGCGCATCACTGAGAGAAGGTAAAGATCATCTTCAAAGACATCTGAGGAAATGGGTGACAGAGTCAGATTCCCTCCAGATTTTTCTCTCTTCTATACCCCAATTTGCACAGCACTTCGGCTTCCATGGGAAGCGTTCACAGCAGATCCTGCAATTGGCCTGATCTGTCCCGGAGCCATTCATCTCACCCAGGCCCCACTAGGCTGTGGTCTGAAGCTTTGAACCTTTCCCTGAGTAAGTGCTGTCATCCTGTGCCAATCGTGCAAAAGAGAGGCAGCACACTGAGTATGGTTCTGTTTGCTGGGTGTTATGGAAAGAAAAGTTTCAGAATGAATTAATCTGTTTCCAGAGGGTGCCAGGAGTTTGAGTACAGTCCAAACTAGATCCAGAGAGCAGAACTGTATATATAATGAAACAAAAGGAAACAAAAAGGAGTGTCTCTGAGACACCTCTCCCAGTCTATTTGACATAACAGGAATTGAGCTACGTGTCTTAGGGTGCTCTGAATTCCCAGGCTGTGTGTGATCTATGTTAGATGTCTCTATTAGTCAGTGTGCATCCTGTCACAAAACCAAGATCCGTGAAATTGTTACAGACCCTGTTAATCAGCAGGACAATTATTATGATCAGATTTATTCCTTACAAGAAGGGGACAAGCTTCAAATATGACAAAAAAAGGAGATGGCTCTTTAAACTTTAAGATTCAGCAGAATGAAAAACATTCTTGTTATAGATCTTTCAAAACTGTGTTGAAAGAAATCTATCACTCCCATCTCTTCTAAACAAAGCCTTCCAGAAAAGAAAAATCATAGAGAACTTTGTATCAGATGCTTTGAAAAGCATATAGGAAAAAAAAGAAATCTTCAGGAGTGGCTGTGCTTTGCAACCTGAAAAAACCTTGAGAGATTTAGAGCCAGTAGTGAACTTGCAACCTCTAAATGTTATCTGGAACTCAAAAAAATCTTTTAACTATCATTTAAAGGACTTGGTAGAAAAACTTTAAAAATTATTTTATTTTTCTCCAAATAAAGCCTTAGCAATTTTATTATCTTTCCACATTTCTATTACAAATTCAGTTAAGGGACAATTTGCCAAACTGAGGGATGTTGATTCAGATTGTATATAGTTCTCAGATCATCTTAAGCAACAGAATTTATATAATCCAAGGTAAGGAGTGTACTGTGCACTCCTTAGGTACATGTACATTCTTCCTGTTACATGCACATCCTACTAACTGCCCAGAAAAAAGATGTCCTAAGGCTACCTCTCCAGACAGTGAGGTACTTGCTGACAGCTCTGGGCTTCAAGACAAATTAAAATAAGCCAATTTTTCAGTCTGTAGGTCTAATAAAGCTTCTGGCTTTCCGTTCTGTCAATGACTATGAATAAAATTCCCTGACAAGAGAGAAGACAGGATGTTTAGTTTCCTGATGAGGGTGATTTTAAGGTGAAGACCAATTCTGCAATTCCTATTTCAGTTCTCATCAGTGAGAATCTCCTGCCACTAGGAAATCAGGAACAAAAAATTTTCAAGACCTTCTTCTCCATCTGACTGCTCAACTCCCTTTTTGCTACTGCTCTGTGTACTGAGTGCTATCTGATGATGTGATAGGTGCCTAAATATATATAGGACATCTCTTTGATCTCTCAGAGTTTAATTTGATGATGTCAGCATGTAGTTGTATTTATCACATACAAATTTCATACATATTCTTTTAAAAACACTGCGTCTGTTTTGTTAGGAGATTAAAAATACAACTTCAAGTTAATATTCTCCCAGTGATGCACATCCTCATGCCCTCAGCCACTCATATATTTATTTCTGAATCATAGAATGGCTTAGGTCCAACATCCCTGCCATGGGCAAGGACTAGGTTGCTCAAGGCCTCGTCCAACCTGGCCTTGAACACCTCCAGGGAGGTGGCATCCACAACCTCTCCAGGCAATCTATTCCAGAGTCTTGCCACCCTGATACTGAAGAACTTCTTCCTGAGATCTAGTCTAAACCTATTCTCCTTCAATTTAAAACCATTTCCCCTTGTCCTGTCACTGGACACTCTTGTAAAAAGTCCCTCTCCAGCCTTTCTGTAGGTTCCGTTCAGGTACTGGAAGGCAGTTATAAGGTCCCCCCAGAGTCTTCTCTTCTCCAGGCTAAACAATCCCAGTGCCCTCAACCCATCTTCATAACAGAGATGCTTCAGCCCCTGGATGGTCTTTGTGGCTCTCCTCTAGACTCGTTTCAACAGATCTATGTCCCTTTTATGGTGGGGACACTAGAACTGGACACAGTATTCAAGGTGGCGTCTCACAAGAGTAAATGGAGAGAATCACCTCCCCCGATCTGCTGGCCACACTCCTCTGTTGCATCCCAGGATACGGTTGGCCCTCTGGTCTGCATGAGCGCCCTGCCAGCTCATGTTGAGCTTCTCGTCAATCAACACCCCTAAGACCTTCTCTTCAGGGCTACTCTTAACCAACTCTGCACCTAGTTTGTAATTGTGTCTGGGGTTGGCCCAACCCAGATACAGGACTTTGTGCTTTGACTTGTTGAACCTCATGCAGTTTACATTGGCCCATTTCTCAAGCCCGTCAAAGTCCCTCTGGATGGCCTCCTTTCCCTCAAGTGAGTCCACCACACCATACAGGTTAGTGTCGTCAGCAAACTTGCTGAGGGTGCACTCAATGCCACCATCCATGTCGCTGACAAAGATGTTAAACAGCACTAGACCCTGAACAGAGCCTTGAGGAACTCCGCTTGTCACTGATCTCCACCTGGACTTCAAGCTATTGATCACAACTCTTTGAGTGCAACCTTCTAGCCAGTTTCTTACCCACTGAGTGGTCCATCCACCAAGTCCATGTCTCTCCGTCTTAGAGACAAGGATGTCATGTCGGACAGTGTAAAATGCCTTGCACAAGTCTAGGTAGATTACGCTTCCTTGTTTTAGAAATGGAGGCTGCAAAGTCACTAGACCAAAGAATCTTGTAAGCAGCAGGGACAAAAGCACACTTGAAGTCTGGAAAATTAATTGAGAAAAAAATAGCTTTCTTTGGTGCCAGAAATGTTTACATTATTATTTTATGTTACTGAAAACTTGCATATAACTTGCAACGGAACTTAAGATGGATTTTGCTCTTAATTTTTTCACACCCTGAAAAGCACAGAAACGAAATTTAGATTTTACTCAACAGATAGAATAGAAAACTTTCAGGACAAAGAATAAAATTTCTAATGAGAACATAATGCAACCATTTAATGGAATACAGAGTACAGTAGATTAAAGATCTTGTATTAATTAATTAATTCTACGTTTGTGACTGCCTTGTTATGATACTTGAAATTATTAATGAAAACAAACAAATAAATGAGAAGGTGGTGATGAGAAATGAAAAATGGTCAGCTACAGAAGGCTGTTATTGTGTGTGAGGAAGAACAGAAAAAAAGTACATAAAAATGAGGACCTAATTTTTATGGATAATATTAAATCTGTGCTCACTAATCATTTTCAAATGTTTATCTGCCAAACTGTAAGGTTCATTTATTTCTTTGGACAGATGTTTAGAATACAGACAGTGATCTAGTATGTATGTGTGTCATGACTGGTATGAACAAATTACCAAAAGTAGTCAATAAATTCCTCTAGTTATCTTTAAGATACAATGGAATAAAAAGGTTTGCAAATATTTGGTTAGGTTGTTTCCCCAAAAAGTACATTTCAGGAATTTAATTTTTCATTTCATGTATGAGATCCACATGAAAAACGATGTAGCTTGTTTTAATATTAATAAAGGACTCCTCTTTACAAACAAGGATGTCCAACACAGAGGTGATGAAATGGCCACCCATCCTCTGACAATGAAAGGTATGTCTATATTTTTGTTTTAGGCTGGATTGCCAGTGTACTTATGGAAAAAATTGCCCAGCCATTCCCACATAAAATGCTTTGGTTCACTTTGCAGAAAAATCTCGTAACCTGGGTTCTTCTTGGATGAAACAAAACCAAAGTTTTGAAAGGGGTCTGAGGTAACCCCTGAAAAATGTAGCATGGATGTCAAGGTCTCAATGATGTTTCACCCTACAAACTTGTTCCTCTAGTTCTTGCTAAACAGAGGGAGCAGAAGCCAGTCTGCATTGTAGATCTGTACATGAAGATGTAGACTTGCACACAGACCAAGTGGGAAGCCTCGTGGAAAACAAAGTTAGATAATTATGGTGAAAATGCAGCGTTTAGGATGCAATGTAAAAGATAAGAAGCTTCACCTTTCCTTTTTGGCTATCTGAAAAAGAGTCCTTTTATGCGAACTTTAATCAGTATTTCCCTATATTCACTAGCTATGGCTCTGCTTTTTTGATTTCTGCAAACTCTGTCCGGATTGCATTTTTTCTGACTCTCCACCAGCTTCTTTAGCAAAGGGTAAAGGTATCACCACTAGATGCTCCTCATGCTCACTCATCCAGTAACAAACTAGTGCATAGTTCTAAATATCCATGAAGAAAATTATTGTCTATTTCTTTCTTGCTATATAGCTATTTTTCAGCAATTTAAAATGTTTCTGGTCATAATACGAACACATACATGCATATGAATCTTTAAACTGGTTTACAGACAGCAGAATGGATTGAAAAAGTTCTGTAAAAATTGCTGGGGAAAACAAAACCAAGAGGATATTTTTAAGCCTTTTTTTTTTTCAAGTTAATTTTCTTGGCAGAAAATTCATGTTTTAGTGTTCAGTCTTGTCCCTTGGTGTAGAATTTTTATGAGGAGAAAAAACTTCCCACCAACGCTACTGCTGAGAGACATCCTGGTTTGGGAAAATACCCACATTCAGAAAAGCACCAAGGTAATTTTACATGTCTGCAAAACTTCAGACTGCATTTATATACTTGATTTTATCATTAATGATCTCATTTAATAGGGTTAGGTTTTCAAGTCAAATAAGCTGTACTACAATATGTTCCTAATAACTCCATATATTTATAGAGCTTCATAAATTGTTTTTAAGCAAAGTATGCCTGAATAATTCAAGCATTGCCATGAACGTTAACATTCACAAGATCAGTAAAAGCATCTCTCTTAAACAAATGGTCAGTGGAAACCAAATTTGTTGCAATTCGTGTTGATCTGAGAGTACAAGAAAAATGGATTACAGCTGTTTAGCAGATGACTGTCTAATACAAATACAAGGTGCAGCAAGAGTAAATTCCTCTTTGGAGTACAGAGGTAGTCCAGCAATATTCCCTCTCTTCAGCCTATATAGGCTTCCATTCATGTGAAAATCATCCTAGTGAACTTGATAAGAGGATATGATTCTAAATTTTAAAATTTATAAATAAAATGAATGCTTTATTTTCAGTTATATAATCTCCTTTGTTTGATTTTTCCCGTAGGGCTTTGCAACAGTGATTTATTTTCATGACACTTTTTTGACCTAAGAATAGCCTCTGTCATAAATCACAGCCTCTGTGAGTATATGGAGGCCAATGAAGCTGGCTTGCTCAAAGTCATACATTTGCTGAGTGGCAGGAATGAAATTCTTGCTTGTCCATCATATGCTTTAAATAACATTAGATAATGTGTCTTTTAATGTGGATTTATGTCACACAGACATCACACCTTTTGTTACTCATATCAGTGATGACAGATGATAGAGGTCACAGTGATGGTGGTGAGACACTGGAAGAGGTTGCCCAGGGAAGTTGTGGATGCTCCATCACTGTATATGTTCAAGAACAGGTTGGATGGGGCTTTGAGCAACCTGGTCTAGTGGGAGGTGTCCCTGCCTATTGCAGGGTAGGAACTAAATTATCTTTAAGGTCCTTTCCAGTGAAACCCATTCTATGATTCTATGTACCCAGGTATATAACCTACAGTTAGAGCCAAGTCCATAAGCAAGTACTTAGAGAAGCAGACATCCTTAAAGAGATGTTTTCGTTACTTGTATGGTCAAAGAAGTAGATGCTTTCTAAGCCCTCTGGGGGGAGTTCCTGTTTGCACATGATAATTCTCTAAACTCACCAGTACCAGTCACTACCAGTACCACAAGTTGCATAGTGGCAAATTCTTTTAATAGATACTCTAATTGGCCAGATTTTGTTGACAGCTTAAGAACAGCTCTTGGATTTATATCATACAGAGAACTATCATTTCCTCACATCATGCATACAACTAGAGATTAATATATTCTCTCTGGCAAGACAAGTACTAAGAAAACTACTTTCTCCCCTCCCCATATCTCCCCACCTCCATTATTGCTATCAACAACAACAATTGATGTTAGATGTGCTCCACCTGGATATACAGAAGGAACACCAGAGAAAATTGCATGCAAAAAATTTTTATTTCCCTGAACCACTCAGTTTTGTGTTTGACAGCTCCTTCAGTGTGAAAAATCTGTATCTGCTGAGTTGTCACGTGTTCTAGCTGATGGAGCACACAGGAAGAAGGCATAAAAATTTGTGGGGCTTTGACCGAAATACCAGTTTTAATGGGAGCATATTAAATGCACGAGGATTTTTTTCTCTCTTTTCTTTTTCAGAAGACACACTGACTATGGTATACTTCATCGTGAAGGAAAAGTGGTTTCCTTCTAGTGCAGCTTTGTGTAAGCGTATGCTGGGCTTTTGTTTTCCACTCTTTGACAAGAAGCTCTCTTTCAACATGCAGCCATTATTTCAATGATTTTAGGCTTAAATACAAATATTTACATAGATAATGTGACATCAAAACATAAATTTTATTAAAAAACCTAAAGACCAAGTAAAGCAGTGCTGTTTTCTGAAAGATTTGATATCAAAATTTTGATAAAGAGGTTCTTTCTAAAAATGTCTTGATCAGCTTCAGATACATAGGATATTTAATAGGTAAAATGTCCAATTTGTCCACGTGCAAATACACCCATCAGTTCCAAATGGATATCTTACCTCAGAAGTTATCAAAGCTTTTGGCTTTGATCCTAGAAAATAATTCCGTTTGCCTTGTTTCCTTCACCTTTTAATATCATTACATTCCTGTTAGACTTTTCCCTACTTGCTAGTCATTGCCAACAGCAACATTGGTGGTACACAAGAGCCCTGGGTTTGGTGCCACAGCATGCTTTACGGTTCTGCTACTAGACCTCTGACACTACCTGTACAGCCCAGTTCTCCATATCTGGATGTCCTGTAATTTGCAACATGCATTGTGCTGTGCCATTCCCCAGTTACAACACTAAGCAGTCTGGAATTGCCCTCAAGGAGTCTCTGAATTACCCACATCTCACTATGTGTCTTCCTTTATTGGCATGACATCACCATGCCAATTAATGATACCCATTACCCCTTGGTGTGTCTTTCCACAGAATAGAATAGAATAGAATAGAATAGAATAGAATAGAACAGAACAGAACAGAACAGAATAGAATAGAACAGAACAGAACAGAACAGAATAGAATATTTTCAATTGGAAGGAACCTGTAACAATCATCTAATCTAACGGGCTGACCAATTCAGAGCTGATCAAAAGTTTAGGAATTTAAAGCATGCTATTCATGGCATTGTCCAAATGCCTGTTAAACACTGACAAGCTTGGGGCATCAACCACCTCTTTACGAAGCCTGTTCAAGTGTTTGACCATCCTCTTGGTAAAGAAATACTTCCTAATGTCAAGTCTGAGCCTCCCCTGACACAGCTCTGAACCATTCCCATGTGTCCTATTACCGGATACCAGGGGGAAGAGATGAGTACCTCCCTCTCCACTTCCTTTCCTCAGGAAGCTGTAGAGAACAAAGTGGTCACCCTTCAGCCTCCTTTTCTCCAAACTAGACAAGTCCAATGTCTTAGACACTTCTCACAGGTTACGCCTTCCAGCCCTTTCACCACCTTTGTTGCTCTCCTCTGGATGCATTCAAGGACCGTTGCATCCTCCTTAAATTGTGAGACCCAGAACTGCACACAGTACTCAAGGTGAGGCTGTACCAACACTAAACACAGCAGGATAACCAACTCTTTTGATCAGCTGGTTATACTGTGTTTGATGCACCTCAGGATGCGGTTTGCCCTCTCAGCTGCCAGGGCACATGGCTGACTTGTATTGAGCCTCCTGTTGACCAGCAGCCCCAGACCCCTCCTGCAGGTCTGCTCTCCAGCCACTTCTCTCTTAATTTATACTTGTGTCCAGTGTTACTCTGTCCCAGGTGCAGAATCCAGCATTTGTTCTTGTGAAATTTCATGCCATTGATGATTGCCCAATCTATCCAGTAATGGCCCTTGAATTGAACCCTGAGGAACACTGCTGGTGACCAGTCACCAGCCAGATGTAGCCCCATTCACTACAACAGTTTGAGCTCTGCCCTTCAGCCAGCTCTTCATCCAGTGCACCATAAACCTGCTCATCCCACAGTTGAGCAACATGTCCAGAAGGATGCTGTGAGGGACAGTATCAAAAGCCTTACTAAAATCTAGAACAACTACATCCACTGCCTTCTCTTTCATCCACTAGGCAGGTGACCTTATCATAGAAGAATATCAAATTAGTTAAACAGGACTTTTCTGTTGTGAACCCATATCGACTGTGCTTGGTGATTACGTTCTTCTTTAAGTGATTTTCAATAGCCCCTAGTATAATTTTCTAATTTTTCCAGGAACTAATGTTAGACTAACAGGTCTGTACTTCCCTGGTTTCTCCCTCGCACCCTTCTTGTAGACTGGAATAACACTGGCTAGCTTCCAGTCAGCATATACTTCCCCAGACTCTCAAGACGTTGGTAGATGATAGAGAGGGGTCTTGTCATAAGATCTGCTAGCTTCTTCAGAAATCTGGGATGAATCCCATCAGGTCCCATGGACTTGTGAACATTCAGCTGATACAGCTGGCCCTTTAAAATTTCAATATCCACAAACAGAAAGTCACTGTTCCCACACTTGTGGTCATACTGACCAAGTATAATGTGCTTTGATCAACAGCCCCTTTTTATTCATAGTCTGACAGTCTGATTTCATTTGTGTCTCTTGATAGTTACAACACACAGCAATAGCTAGTGCCTGAGCCGTGTGACCAAACTCTCACCTTGATGCCAAAGCAGACCTACCCCACTGGTTTTTATATGGCTTTTGGTAGTGCTAAAGCTTCTTCAAAACCATACAGGCACATAGGCCAAGAAAGGCTGAACAGATTTGTTTTTATTTGAATACAGAACTCCCCATAGGAACTTGCTGCCCCATTGCACTCATTACTCCACATCCACTTTCTCCTCCTCTCTGAGTTGCACCAGATAACTGACAGAGTTATCTTAACCGTTTAGCATGCCCTGATTAGTCTGGTTCATGAACATGAAAGAAACCTTGTATAAAGGTTTCTGGATCATATCAGGATTTTCAGTTGCCCTGAGGGAACAGGAAGCATTACACTCTCTTGGGTTCATGTCCCACAACACAAACATTTTTTCATCTCCCAGCTCTGGCAGTTACTGATTTCTGGTAGAAAACTGGCATGGGCTTCTGCAGCTCAGCAGGACAGCTGGGAAGGTCCAGTTACTGGACCGGAAGGTAGCAGTTCTTTGTGTGGAGTGGTGCCTTCTGAACAAGAGTTTCTCTTTGCTTTCTCTCCTCTCTTCTCTGTGGCATGAACAGTCAGGCTGATTGAAAGTGAAAGGAGACAAAGTGTACTAGTTTTAGACTGAGAACATAACTAGGTGTGCTGTGTGACCATTTTGTGTGTGCTCCCAAGGGGAGCCCAGCAGTGTGGTGCTTCCAGATCAGAAATCCCTCTGCCTGCTGCATGGTCATCCTCTTCCTAGGAAATGAATTTTTGCAAAGTTATCTCAGACTTCAACCTCATCTTCACTTCTGGGCAGGACTGAGGCTCAATAAGTAGAGAGTAATGCCTGTCTAGGTTTCTGTGTCTTAAATATTACAGGTAAATGTCACCATTTAAAAGGATACCACTGTGCTGAGGTGAGAATTTGGACTTCAGAATAATTCAAGCATTAGTTTCCTGATGCCTGGAATCATTTGAAATCAGAGACCTCCAGAACAAATAGATTATTTGGGGCTGTATTCAGCACTTTGGAAATAAAATGTGCAACACTGATACGTGCCTTGCTTCAAAATGCAGCACTGGTACTGAGGAGAAGATATGACTTCTCAGAGTCACCCCGCCATGGGCACACAGAGAACAGACAGGTATCCCCAGCCCTCTTTCCCAGACAGATTTCTCTGGAAGGAAACATTGAAGTTACTAGGGCTAGAAAAGCAGATTAAGTCTTCCCAGAAAATGAAATCTATGTATTTGGGAAGAAAGAACAAATCTCACTTTTCCATCACGACTTTTACCATGTATATGTGGTATACATATGATACATGTATATCTAAAAAGTATATTTATATATTTTATATATGTGTGTGCACATATATGGTAAAAGTAATGATGGAGAAGTGGGATTTGTTCTTTCTTCTCAAATAGAGATATAGATATATGGTAAAATAAAGTAAATCTAAAATGCTTGCTGACTGAAAAGAAAAGAGAGAGGGAGAAATAATACATCTTCTATATATGCTTTATAATACTGGGAGATACTCATATTGGAGTGATGGGAGCAGTATAAGAAGTGACAACAACAAATAAATTATAGTTTCACCTAAAATGATGGGAATTTGGAAAATATTGTTAAAGTACTTTGGGAATCACTGTACAATTTCAGTGAGTTGCTTTACGTTCAGGCACTGGAACCATCTGTCAGTTGAATGACAACTGTTCTGGTAAACATAAACTATGTTTTTAGTGTAAATGTGTGTGCTAACAGTGAAAGTAAATGTCTTCCACAGAAAAGGATTGCATTCCCTATCAATTCATATAACCGATGGCCCTATTATCATTGCAAAGCAAAAATACCTATCACATTTTAATACTTTATGTAATTGCTTAAAGTCACTTGATTTTTTCCAAACAAAGTAAAAGATGTCATGATTAAGATGAGAATTTCTTCAAACTCACAATCTACTGAAACTCTTACTCCTTGCTGAAAGAATGAATGCATGAGCTCATCCTGAAAAACAAAGTATGGAAATAATCCATACTGTAAAATATCACATATTAGGTAAGTTCTATATTTTGCATTCTTATTCTATTAATTAGTCTTTAACTTTTTTACTTGCCTTCAGTGGTACCAATAATAGTTCAATGTACCTAGCCATTCCTTGAGTTCCAGGTTCTTATGGATCTCTATAATTATTAGTAAAATATATGTAGTAAAATTAATTTGATAAATAATGTTTGATCATTGCCTTTCTACATGACCGGTTTCAAAACAGTGTACTTTTACATAAGTGTTTTCCTATAGTAATGAATCTTTAAAAGTTTCTTAAAAACAATTGTAATTTCATCAGTATTTCACAAACAATATTAATGTGTGATTTTGTCATTATTTATTCATACTGCTGTGTGATTAGTCACTGATAACACACTGTTGTTTTCTCAGGTGAAAAACTATTACTCTGATAATAAACAAGAGCAAAGAGTGGTAAGTATAATTCTTCTAAAGAGAGAAGGAAATTGTATCATAGAGGAAGGCTGGCAAGGTTACAGATGTTTTTTGAAATTTTAAATAAATATCTTAATTTGTAGGATCTTTCTTCACTACCGGCAAAATAATCCACTATGACCTGACATTTGATTTTTTTTTTCTTATTATTGCATTTTGTTTGGTTTCCAGGGTTTAATCAATAGTAATTGTTAGAAACTCTCTCTATTTCATAGAATCATAGAATCATTAAGGTTGGAAAAGACCTCGAGGATCATCAAGTCCAACCTTCATCCCAGCATCTCCCTGACCCCTAGACCATGTCTCGAAGTGCCATCTACTCATTTTTTTAACACCTCCAGGGATGGTCACTCCACCACTGCCCTGTGCAGCCTGTTCCAATGCCTAACCACTCTTTCAGTAAATAATTTCTTCCTAATATCCAATCTAAACCTCCCCTGGAGCAACTTGAGGCCATTACCTCTTCTCCTGTCATTAGTTACTTGGGAGAAGAGAACAACACCAGCCTCACTACAACCTCCTTTTAGGTAGCTGTAGAGAGCAATATGGTCTCCTCTCAGCTTCCTGTTCTCCAAGCTGAACAATCCCAGTTCCCTCAGGTGCTCCTCACAAGACATGTTTTCCAGACTCCTCATCAGCTTCATTGCCCTTCTCTGGACCTGCTCCAGCACCTTAATGTCCTTCTTATACCGTGGTGCACAAAACTGGACACAGTACTCAAGGTGCGGTCTCATGAGTGCCGAGTACAGGGGCACAATCACTGCCCCACTCCTGCTAGTCACACCATTTCTGATCGAGGCCAGGATGCTGCTGGCCTTCTTGGCCACCTGGGCATACTGTTAACCTTGTTCAAAGCCTGTTTGGAGAATTTAAGGAAAACAGTAAAACGATCCTAGAGCCAAGAGCACAATTGTAATGAGGAATTACCTGCATGTCAGTGACTGAACATGACTGATGCCTGGTACCTGTTGAATTCCAGGGATCTCTGTGTGCCACAACAAACAGTAAACTAGTATTTCTTACCTACCTGATGTCAATCCCAATATTTCCCAAGTTGCTTTACAGTTTAATATGCTGTACATTAAGGTTCAGATTCTCAATGGAAAACGAGGCATTCATGTGCCTTTTCAAGTGTCTAAATCTGATACAGGGAAACAAGGACACTCAGTCTTGATCCTAAAAGCACAGAAAATCGAAATTTCCATAGTTGGATGTGTACATCTGCCTAAGTCTCAGCACTGTTATGCCATATTTGTCCCCTTTTTTCGGCCTTTTATTTAGGCTCTTCTGGGAGTCATAGAACATGAGCTTGCTTCCATGAAGGGTGGGAAAAGCCAGCTAAGTCTCTGCAACCCTCCATGCACACATACAGGAGGAGGAATTTTTTCTACCTTTTCCCCTCCCCTCATAGCTTTGCTGTTAAGTTAGTCTTGTACGATGCAGGCTGCCTCATTGCAGCGCATGCTCTTGTGTCAGAATGTATATGAAGATGCATGTATAGACAAGTGGTTAGGAAACTCAGGTAGAAGCAATATGGGTTCCCTCTCTGTGTGAAGGAGTGTTTGTTCTATGTAAAGTGAAACAGCTTAACAAGTAGACCAAGAGCTCCTAGCTTCAGAATAGCTGTTGTTTGCTGATGAAGGCATTGTTCATGCAGGTAGGAGGCATGGATTACTGCCCCTCAAGCAGAGATAGAGGGAACTTAATGCAAGTGCCATTAATGCTCCAATCACTCAGAAGCTGGACGCAAAGCATATTGAGACATTCAAGCATCTAGCCAAAGATAATACCTATGAGAGGAGAAGAGCCACCGCCAAGGTCTAAGACTTTCTGTTTTTCTGATAAATGGGGTTGAAATCCTTACCTCTAGAAGAAGCTGCTGGGTTAAAACTCAAAGATGATGGGCAATGTCGGTCTTCCTAAATACACAATTATTCTGGAATTTAATGCTGACCTCCTTTTTTAATTTTCCCTCTTTTAACAGACATATTGAATTTGAGGATGTGGTTTGGACCCTCTTCATCTCTACCTTCCACTTGATATTTTTAACAGATCTTAAATATTTACACTGAAGAAAAACTTTTTCTCATAGAATATATCCCAGTTACGTATTCTAGTTCACCTCCTCTTACTTTATTTTCCACAAAGCAGGGCTGTAAACTTGGACAGCCTTACACCTTGTTTTCTCCAGGACCATGTTGGTTTACAGCAGGTATACCAAAAACTGAGAGGGGAACCATGGGAAACTTGAACTTGTTATTTATTTATAAACTTGACATTACACATCATGCAAAATTAAAATCTTCAGCTTGTTCTTGCCCCAGTTATTTTAAGAATAGTCTCTTCAGAGCTTTAACAGCCCTTTGCAATAGGTGGCACAAATATGTGCACTTTCCAGCTGCTGAAATATGTTCATTTTTGGCTGTGGCCTTCATTCTAGAGTTCAGTTCTTTCTAATAGAGAGGAAGTCATCACCTCTAGCTGGTTGAGCTTCCGAGGAACCACTGTGTGCAGTACTGGTTCACATCTGAAGTATGGCTGTGGCGGACATGAGAAGTTCAGGCCAGGATGGGAGCAGAACTGAAGCACCCTAAGGCACAGGTTTGTGTTTTACTGCCCAGCCATCCTCCAATCTTATATTTTCTATGGTTAAGTGTAGGGCATCCCTAGTTCAGGCAGTGGGAGGTGTCACCTCCAGAGGAAGCAAAAAGTGAAGTAAGGATGGAACTAACGGAAGAATATTTGACTCTGGTAGGAGAGTGGTTTCCCATTTTATAATTACAGTATTAAAAGTGCTGACTTAGCAAACTGCCATAATTTAGTTTCTACTAAATTGACCTTCCTTTTGGACTTTGCCAGGAGGCTTGATTCATTAAAGCTCATTGAGTTATTAGAGATATCTGGTTGAAAATTACTATAGGAGTACAAGATATTCATGGCAGGGTGAATCATAACTTCAAAAGTGAACCCTAGTAACTGAGATGAAGTTGACTCAGATTTCAGCCCAACTCTCCTGACTCGTAAGTGTGTATGTCAAAGTTCTGTGTTGGAGGGACTAGAAGTATCTTGTAAAACTTTTTCCTGTTTAAATCTCAGGATATTTCTCATACCTAAATCATTTTATCTTCCTACTTAAAATAAGTTTAGACTTTAGTAGTTTATCATAAACTGAACAGAATGACTTGTACTTTCTTCAATCATTAGACTCAAAGATTGTTCTACAAGAATGATTACTTTTAAGCTTTCATAAACATTTACTGTAGCATCTCACTTAAAACTATCACAGCATTCTATTATATCACTGCATATGGCTCCTCTCTTTTACTAAATCAAGTGTGTCATCTCGTGCTGCTGCCACCTTAGAGACACAAGAGACAGCGTTTTGGAATTGTCAAGGGACATGAGAATGTGGCCATTATATTTTATAGAGGATGTTAAATGATTAATATTTGTAAATTAATGCATTTAAATTGTATGTGCATGAGACACTCCAAGCCTTGCAAATATATCCAAGAGACTCATTTGAAAAAAAATGCACCTGACAACTTATTTTGTCCTATTGGAGACTGGGCTGGTCGTGTGAAAAAAAAACAGTGGTGTGTAAGAATTTTAATACACAAGGTACAGTGCATTTCTGGGCAATTATAACATGCCTAGTAAGGTGTTGCAAGGCATAAAGCAGAAAGGCCAAATGACTTTACCCACTTGAGAAATGCAGTAATTCCCTAGAAATGCACTGCCTGCAGTATATTATTACTGTTATGAAATAGAATTCATGAATAGAAAGAAGGAAAAAGGTGAGGAGGAGGATAGGCCTATTTGTGTATGTACTGGCTAGTATTAAAGTGAGTATGACATCAGTCACAGCCAATCAAACAGGCTCAGTAATGTCCAAAGTACTCCAGACATTTCATAATTAAGTAATGAGACATGACAGGGCATGAATTGTGTTGTATTAATTCTCGCCAAGTGTGTTGTTGTAAGGCAAGAGGATGAAGGCTGGGTGCCATCGGTCCAACCAACTGTGAATTAATCCTTTCCCATTCTCACAATGGAAGCTCTTATTGTGGTTTTATAAAATGTTAATTTTAAAAATATTTATATTGTTAATTAAGTGATAAGTTTCTAAGCCATGACGGCAATCAGCACAATTCTTTCCATAATTCTGAGCAGTGAATTGTGCTACTCCCTACTCAGATCCTCCACAGTCAATCAAACCAGCTGTTTTCTATTGTCCATTTGCTAATGTATTCTAATATCCTGCCTCCTAATGCCTACCCTCATATCTGCATTCATTTGCATATAAGAAGCATCTAGATATGCCTGTAATGGTTAGTGAAGTCCTTTGAGCATATAAAGTGCTATGGAAGTGATAAATATGGCTTTTGTTTGCTATTCAAAGAAAACACTAATCGGGGGGAGTGGGCTATTGTGCATGTCCCTTGTCAGTCAGGACTTTGTTCAGTTCACTCTGATTGGGAGTAGTGTTTTTTAACACTAAAACCAAAGCTTTGGGGTTTCATACCTTTGTAAAATTAGGGCATCCGTTTTTCTTTATGTTACTAAGTGACTCCTAGTCAGACCCCACTTAAAATATCAGTTTTCTATAGTATTCTCCATGGCACTCTACACTGCTCTCTAATTTAGTATGGACTGTTTTCTTCGGTGATCTGAGACTGACTCGGTGACCTAGTGGTGGTGCTTTACAGGATGTTACTGTGACCTCCCACATGCCATGCTATGAACTTTCAGGCATGGACATGACAGAGATTACTGACAGTGACAAAAACCTGAAACCTCACTTCTGCAAAGAAATTGCAGAGACGAGTGCCAAGATTTTTGTTTTGTAGATCCATACGAAGATAAAAATGCCTAGGCAATGTCACTGGAACAGGTGTGAAAATCCTGCACTGCCTAGCAGACATAGGTGACATTCTTTTCTAACTCTAATACCAGTTATTTAATTTCATGAGCAAAGATATGAAAGTTTTTTGGTGAACATTTAGCAAATGTACTATTTCAAAATGTTAACAGTAATCACACTTCTACATTGAGCCCTTCGTACATTTAACTAGTCTCTGACAGTCAGTAATTTTTGGAGAGAGCAATTCTTCAACAGCATGTAATAACCCAAAAACATAATTGAAACCGGAAACAACAAAAGGTATTGTCTATATTTGAAACTGCCAGTGTAATTGCAGGTAGAAAAACTATAATTACCTGGACTGGAGTAGTTATTTATTATTGACACCATCATAGGATTTGAGCCAAGTAATTTATGAATAAAGTTCCTGCAAAAGAGAAGAAATATCTTTCTTATTGTTGTATACCGCAATCACACATCTGATGTTCAGTACTTGGCTCCTAGCATCTTATAAAGTCTAAATTTATTTGTACCTAAAAAGAAAAATGTTTTCTTTTCACCTAGACACCTTATAACTTTATTTCCAAGGATTATTCAACTTTTGCAAGTGCCTCATTCTGAATCGTGTTGAGAACCCTCCTTGGAGTAAGGGACACAGCTGTGGTCAGGTAGATGCTCAGTAGTATGTCATATTGAAAATTATATATTATAGTGCCTATAAATATACGATATAAATGGTCCATATGCAACCTGAAAGAGATATATACAATGCTATTAAAATAAGACAATATATTACACTAGTTTTTTCTAGGAGCTCTTCTTAGCTCAGCACATTGCAGGACCTGCCTTTATCCAGTCACTTTGCAAGGGCATGAAACATTTTTGTCTGGAAGCAGACAGTCATTAATCAAGGCAATGTGGGAATTTTCAGTAGAAGGCAGCAAAATATTTCTTAATATTTGGGTGTCTTGAACCTTCTCAGCATCTGAATGATACCTATTAGTCTGGTTCTCTGCTGTGTTTTTTTAGTATGCACTTTGCAACAAAGACTTGAGCACACTATCAATGTAGGGTCATTGTGGTCCAAATCTTTTATCTTCCATCATTTACGCTTTTGGGCAAACAAAGTCAGGCTGGTGCTTTGGAATCTGGAATAGTGGGTACAATCTGTATTTTAACTGTGAATTATTTTATGTTTGGCATAAAGATACGTTTTGGTAACAGAGATGGTGTAAATTATCTAGACAAATAAATTTGAATAAATAGAATTAAGAAATTTGTAAATATGCATGAGCCCACAAGTAGTTCGAGACTAATATGTTCTTACAATATATACTTTGGTTTCCTCTACGGGCTTCCTAAGCTTTCACATTTCCCTTGCTTTGGTTTTCAGCAGGTTTTCTGGCAAGGTGCAAATGCCTGTTAAGAAAAATAATACTACTTTTTTTTTAAAGGTAGATTTGCACTAAGCTGATTGGTTATCAAAGTGCCAAAACCAATATCTGATTTGGCTTACTATCAAGTGCTTTATCATTTTTTTTTTTTAGTCTCCCCCCACCCNTCCTCCCCCCCCTGAAACGCAGGCTTAGAAACATTTTTTTTCTCTCTTAAAATTCTTGTGTATCAGAACAAAAAATATGTATTTTCCTCTCCTTAGTGATTCTTGCTTTCCACAGTTTACTGCTCAAGTGTCCATATGTGAAAATTTACTACTATTTAAAACACTCTTGGTTTCAGCTTTGACTCCTAGAGGTGATTCAAAAGCCTAAACATAGCCGTCTAATACCATTTAGATGCCTTAGGATATCCTGCCTGGCACCCAGCTGCTGCTTCAGAAGGGCTCTGGTCTCCCACAGGTCTTTTGCTATCTCTGCCAGTCTCATGTGGATGCTGAGAATACCCTAGAGTATTTAAAATTGTGCTAAATGACTATGCTTAAGTATCTGCACTACTCCCTCCTTGTGTTCCCTGCTCACAGCAAGTATTCCTGGAGCAAGCAGTGTAGGTTTGTGTTCATGCTTCTCTATTTCTAAATGCGCCATGTAGGGGCAATTGGTGACTATTCAGGAGCATTTGACAGCTCATTGTCTTGCCATGAATATTTGCACCATTCTACCTATCGTACAATAACATACGAAGCTTCACATTCTCATTTCTTAACAATCAAAACATACTTGTGGATTAATTTTAATGCACATATTTTTTCCATTTGAATACATCGTGATTAAAAGTTCATGACCTTGATTATATTATGCAATCTGAGAAATCGCCAACAATGTCCATGGTGATTAAATATTCCACTTTGTAATTATTTTGTAACTTTTGTTCTGCTCTTTGCTCACTCCAAAAATTATCATAAAATTTTGAAAGATGTCCTCAGTGCAGAATATGTCCATAAAATATTAAATATTCAATTTTCCTCTATCATGGCTTGAAAAATTCATAATTACATGATGATCCACATAATAACTCATTCTGAAAAGTCATATATGGCACTCCCCCTGTGACTGAGTTAATAATTTACTGCTGTGTGGGATTTTCACTCTGCACTGTTAGTCTTGGGAACATTTATTAAGCAAATGTTCATTTGCAAAGATCAGAATGTGAATGAAGAGGGTAAGAATTTAATGAGGAGTGACAGACAGGTGAACTGATTCCATATAGTTCTTTACTACAGGAGAAAGCAGATAGCTTTATCTTTCATAGCCTCGATAGACACATGAAATGAAATATAGAAGACAGAGGGCAAAAGGGAAAAAAAAGTACTTTCCTAGAAGGGCCAATGGAAGGATAAATCAGAGGAACTCATGAACATGATTCAGACCAGTTGAAACGGTTTTTCATATTCTGTACCTTTGGACTTATATACCAGTGATACTGAGACTTTTTATTTTTGAGGTCTTGGCCAATTTTTTAAAGAGTAGTTTCAGCATTAAAGAAAAAAAATCAGGTCCAAGAGTACAACACCAACTTATCTGACAGCAATATCCTCCTGGAGAAGCAAGACAATTTTTACAGTTTTTGTTTCAAAATACATTGCATTTTATGGTTACGCTTTATATTTTTCAGATGTAAGAAACACAAATGATATAATGCAGGAACTAGTATCACAACTTAACTTTTTTTTCAGTCGATAACGAAAAGATTTGCTACACATTAACCATGTCACTTCTCTAAATTATTTTTAATCAAACATAAGTTAAACAATATTGATCTAGTTGTTTGTTTTGTTTTTTTTGTCAAAGAAACTCAAGAAAAAAATGAAATACCACAGGAAGATTTTATGATTGATTCAGACTTCAGTTTTGCAAAATATCAAGCATGTTGTTCCTGATACATCAAAAAGCTAGTACACTTATTCAAGACTTTTGAAATAATCTTGTTTAAAGGCAGGTGAGTACAAACTTAGGTGTTTTACTGACAAAGGGACACTTCATAAAACATGCCATAACTTCAACAAGACCAAACAAGTCTTTCTCAATCTATTGCCTCTTGGGTGTGTAAGGATATTTATTCCATACAGCTATATTTTCCAATGATATCTAAATACAAGGTCTTAAATGTTAGGATTTATACCTTTTTATACACAAAATAGACATTATCTTATACTTCCTAACTGAAATTGGTCAAAACTGGAATTTCCAGTTGATTTACTTTATGAATTTACTTTCATTCCTATATGGAAGTTTTTCAATGGAGTTTTCTTCTGCATTTAAGTTTAAATTAGGGTGGTGAGACACTGAAACAGGTCACACAGGCTGTAGATGACCCAACACTGAATGTGTTCAAGATTAGGTTGGATGGGGCTTTGAGCAACCTGGTCTATTGGAGGGTGTCCCTGGACATGGTGAGGAACGTGGAACTAGGTGATATTGAAGGTCTCTTCCAGCTAAAACCATTCCATGAAATTTCCTAAAATATTTTTGTCCTCCAGAGAACTGAAATATCATTTGTGAAAACTGCAACATTTATTTCTGTGATCATTGACAAGATGAAAACAATTCTCACAGAGATGAGAATTACTCTTTCGGTGTGTTATGCTTCTCTTTTAACTTCTTTTTGCTTGTGGTGAATGATTATGTAATCAATGATGCATAGTATATTTCTTTTTTGAAATAGGAAATAGTACATCAAGGGAGATATGGGGCCAAAACCATGCAAAACAATTTTCAGAAAAAGGTGCAAAAAAGATTTTTTTAAAAAAAGTTATATATTCTGAAAGAGAATTTTCAAAACAGTTTATGTCAGCATCATTTTCCTGGCTGTATATTTCCCTGGATATAAAGCTTTCAACTGAGGATGACTGAATTTGTTTTGGCACTTGATTTGATCGTAGCTTTTAATTTTCAAAGGTCGATCCATGGCTATATTGGAAATAAGACAGAGGCTTTTGCCTAAATTTCTGATCCTTTATTAGTGGAAAATTACCTGAATAACTTAAAAATGAACAGACAGCCACAGGAAATATTTTGTGGAGTCACACAGTGCAATGACTCTCACCTACCCTTACAAATGTAATCACTTTAAGAGAAATTAAGAAATGTTTACTTCTCTTAACAGGTTAGGCAAGAAGCTGACAATGATAAGCATTGGTAGAGACTCTTGCACAATTTATATCAACAGAGAATTTAATTAGTCCAATCTCAGTGACCAGAGCATAGAAAATAGGACAATTTAAATAGCAGGTCAAAGAGGGTGTCTGTGAAAAGCATATCCTTGTTTTGTCCTGCAAGGATATGTAATATGAGAAAGTAATGAAGATGACTGACTGAAGCAGCAGTAAAGATGTCTGGGAGAAGAAACATAAATGATTGCAAAAACTGGCAGAGGTAAAGGTAACTATCTCATGGAAATTACTTACATGAGATTTCTTTGTTACTTAATTACTTGTCCAGATATTGAACCATGTGTTTTCAGGTTATTCCTAGTATCTTAAGGGTCGATTTGGAAGGACCCTATTTAACAACTTCATTTTTGACACAGCTCTGAAAATAAGAGACTATGGACAAGGTTGTTTTTAACACAAATTTTTTGGATATATTTAAAAAGGGTTTACTGGGATATCATAAAGGGAGAAAGAGGTGACACCAAAAATTGAAGAGAAAATTTGGATTAAACACATAGACTCAAGACATATAAAGATAATTTTTCCGAGAGCTTATTGGTTAAGTAAGACAGAGATGGGAAAGTCCTATTCACTGATTGCAAGAAAAGAAACTCATTTGACCAAAGACAGATGTGTGCCATTACAGTCAACTGGGAGAAACAGGCAGTGCTTTTATGGCACAGTGCGTTTTATTCTGAAATAGATACTTGGCAAGATTAGTGATTCCTTAGTGCCTGTTTCTCTAAATCGACCATAATGGAACCCTGGGTTGAGTACTTAGATATATCTGTGTGAGATTAATTTCATCTGAGGGAACTAGGAGTTGTAAAGCTGATGTGGCCATGAAAAAAAGAATGCAGTCCTTGGGTAAGTCTGTTGTGGTATTCCTTCATAAAGATAAAAAGAGTGACAACGGCTTTGTACAAAAGGGAGGTAAAAGTTTGTCTGCAATAGCCTGGATTGTTTTGATTGTTCACTTTCTGGAAAGAGTAAGTTCAAAGTGGAAGAGGTGTAGCAAAGAGTTACTATGACAGGTGAATGGGGAGTCTACTTTACATTAATTTTAAGGTGCATCAGATGTTGACAAACACTTTTTAAATGAAAGTACATTTTAAAAAAACCCATATCATTACTGTGATTTCAACAAAGAAAAAGTGGATGAGAAAGGAGTTAAGAATGCCAGCCCTGGTTAAGGGGGACAAGTTTCTACCTCCACTCCTTTAAGTAAGGTCTCAGTGAGACATGACTGGTGGTAACACCAATTCCTTCACCTTACCCCAAGGTCCAGCCCTCATTGTAGTTGCCACATATCTTAAAAGCAGCAATATTCCATGCATCAAGATCCATAGTACTTCCCAACCACAGAATCCTAACCTCTCCTATGCTGGAGTCCCTCCATTACCAGCCAGAGCTCATCCATATTTATCCCATTATCAGCATTACGAAAGATAATAGCTTGTACCGAATTTGTATTCCTAAAATATTTCATAGAGATAGAAAATAATAATGCATACATGAAGAGATAAGCATATGGGTGCAAAAGAATAGTGAGCAGAAGCTTTAAAAAAAGTGTTGTTTGATGTCATGAATACCTAGTAACAAGACTCAGTGATCCAGGAGTCCTCATCCAGCCCCATTTCTTTATTATTTGTTTTAAAATTAACCCTTACATACACATATTTTTAATTATTGCTGAGCCAGACACGGTTGGTATAAGAAATTGGGATTAAAGGAAACCACCAGTATTCGTAAAATGTAATTTAAGTTTCTGATAGCTTTGATGAGTAAACATTAAAGAAAGTATGTTGAGTTTTATGTAACTGATTTGAAGACTAAACTTACTTGCTTGAGGAGGCATCTCCAGACAAAGTCTTCTTCATTAGGTCCCTTTTCCTCAGCTGTTTGCATCTATAAAGAAGGTTAAATCTAGCTAAGTTTTTTGATTTACATATTTTGAAATAATTCTGATAATTTGCTTTAGGTCTATGTTCAACAGAATTTTACTGAAAAGGTATCACCTTTTTTGTGCACAAATAGGAATGGGAAAGAAAAAAAACCTGGGTTTAATCTGGAAACTTTGTCATAGGTACTTTATGTGAAGTAGAATGAGGACTTCTTTCTTTTTCAGACTGGGAGCAATAATAACTACCAACTTCTGTGTGAGTTCTGAGCTCTAGCTTATACTATATGAACAACATTACTCAGACTAGCTAGACATCATGTCTCCCAAATTGTATCATCCAATGATGGGCATAATTCAGTCTTTTGCCACAAGGCCAAGGATTCAGCTCTGGTTTAAGGTATCTGAGTTGAGGTGTCTTTGTGAAGATCTCTATCTGCAAGCTAAATGGTCAACCCACATCATAGTCAAAGGACATTCAAAGCTTGATTCAGTTGCCTGAACACAGATATTTACAGATGGGGCAATTATAAGGCAGGTCTATGGCAGACTTGTAACTTTCTCAAGCAGAAGCTGAAGGCCTTGCCCTGGGGCATTTCAGCTGACAGCATGTCCCTCTATGCGGCCAGCAGAAGTCACCCCTGTTGTGCTGGTTCAGCTATCATTTTATGCTGCCATCAGTTGCTTGGTCACACAGGCCAACACTAAACTCAGCAACAACCCCTCAGAAGTCTTCTTTCAGATAGTCTTGCCATAGGTTCCTGCAGGCCCAGCTCCTCCAGTGCCCACTATGGTGCTAGCATCTCCTGCTGGACACAACAGACAGAGATGGCTCCCTCAGTGGCCCTTCACATGGAAGGACACCACTGAGAGACCTCAGCAAGAGGTAACCAGACCCAACAGAAGCCACACCCAACAGGAAGCTCTTTCAACTGATCGGGTCCTGGTTGACATAGCCCCGGCCTTGCCCACTACCCTAACAACAACCACATAGGTGGGCCAGGTTCTGCCTCTGGAACATGAAGCCAATAAGAAAAACAAAACATTCTGCTAGGTTATGAATCATTCACAGGTCAACTCCAACTTGGGGCCCACAACTTGGGCCCCAGCACTTCATTCAGCCCCTTGACCTATGGATGAATCACAACCTCCATACATAATATTACATGCATCATATCTTCACATTTCTTTAGTTCTTTCTTTCTGAGAATAAAATACTATCTTCACTCTTCCTTAGTTCATCATCATACTGAAAACAAAATACTCCAGTTAATTCACTGTCTTTGGCCTTCTCCTCGGAGGTCTGTTTAACAAAGTCCAGCCACCCGGGAAAAGTTCCATAGAAGGGCAACCACAGCTTTTCATTGTCTGCACACTAATTTCTCCATCAGGCTGGTAGTCACCTCTTTTCACCTTTTCCAGCAGAGCATCCACATCATTATCAAAGTCCATTTTCTTTGCCAAGATTTCTTCATCTTCTCTTAATCTCTTTACCATCCAGCAGAGCATCATTATCAAAGTCCACTTTATCCATTTTCTATTCTCTTTGCCAAGATTAGTTCTACTCATCATCCCCAACTCCTTTGTGATTATAGTACCTTCCATTGTCACAACCTTAACAATCTTCTTTTACACAAGTGTTTCACATTCCATTCCATTATTAACAATCTTCTTCAAACAAGCATTTTTATATATCATTAATTATCCTACCATCATCCAAGCCAAAGATCTGAACCAGACCAGGCATTCAGGCCCAAGATCCGGAGATTGCTTTAGGCAATTTTTCATTAATTGCCCTACTACTACCATATGTTCAGCCAAACCAGGCAGTTGGAGAATTTTTCTGACAATCACCCCACCAAAATCCAGACTTGGGTCCGGAGAACTACCATCACCACACCCAGGATTCTGGAAAACTTACAGGCAATAATTGTCCTACAGCCATTCAGGCCAGGGTCTGGAGAACTACCATCATCCAGGCCACTTTTCAGGCAATTCCTCAACACACATCATCAATTGCCCTATCTGCTCACCTTCATTTTCTTGCAACCTTAGCGGTGGCACACAGGATCTCCTTGAGGGGGTTCCCAGCCTCATTTTATCCAGTTTCATAGGATCTTCTTTCAGACTGAGCTGCTGACTACTCCAATTTTGTTGTGCTGGTTCAGCCATCATCATTTTGTGCTGCCATCAGTTGCCTGATCACACAGGCCAACTCTGAACTCAGCAACATCCCCTCGGAAGTCTTCTTTCAGACAGTCATGTCATAAATTCCTGGGGGCCCAGCTCCTCCAATGCCCACTACGGTGCTAGCATTGCCTGCTGGATACAACAGACAGAGATGGCTGCCTCAGTGGCCCTTCACATGGAAGGACACCACTGAGAGATCTCAGCAAGATGCAACCGGCCCCAACATAAACAACAATCAACCCCCAAGTAAATAAGTCAGAAGAATCTGCATAACAGTTTAACCCACCCTTAAGTGACAATCTGTACTTGCTCTGCAAATACTCTCTCAGACTTCATCAACTGCAGAGACTAGATCTCCATGCTTAGCTCACATACATCACCCACACAGAGACTCCTGAATGCAGACGTCTTAATTTCAGCCGGAGTCTTGCCCTTCAGACCTACTTTAGCTGCATCGATGTAAGTGTATAAATAAAGATGTTACAAGCTGGACTCCACTGTACATGCCCCAGTATATCTTATTTGGCCTCCACCTTCTACCTGGCAAGTGCCAGGTTCTCCCATAAGTTCTGTATTAGGTTTCCTACCTCCATAGTGGCTCAAGTTTTGATACTTTAAGTTATGTGAAGTTGCAATAGATGTCTATATTTAAACAACTAAATCAAGACCTAAGTGTTTCTTGGCGTGTATTTCAGAGGAAAAGGGAAAAAAACTCAGAAGAGAGAATAACCTGAATGTCAGGTGCCATAAGCAATGTTTTCTTTACTGCATTACCATTAAAATTAAATATTTCCAAGCACTGTCAGTATTTAATGATTTCTTTTCTAGATCATGGCTTAAATGGTACACAGTGTCAAAGAACATTGCAGGCTTTGTGTTTTGTCTGTAAAAGAACTTTTGCTCTAAACAGCTTTAAATTGATGCTTTCAAAAGATCGTTTCATTATGTCATTCATCTACTCATGTAGTACAAAAGAACAGCAACTGGTCAGACCTCCTTAGTAGGGACAAAATCAGTTCAGCTGCTTTTCTTTCACCTTATAAATGGCTTAGCACAAAGAAAGTCCCTGCCAGAACTTAATGCTTTGGGCTTTCTGCATGTAGTAGTGGATGGTGCCTTGGGGCCAGAGTTCAGAACATCACTACAGAACTTTAAACTCCCCTGGGGCCAAAAGGAAAAAGTAAAATGTCACGATTAGCATTTGACAGCTCCAATCGTTTATTAAATGTGGGGGAAAACTGGGAGGAGTAGGAAAGATAGCCATGTTGATTATGTTGAGACATTTGTTGTTTGCACTGTGGCATTTTGCAATGACATATACAAGCAGAGGTTTTGCAGAGGCCTATTGATATTTTTAATTGCACCTGTTGTGGATATAAGAGTATCTGCAATGTGAGATTGAGAATGAATAAACATGCCAAGACTAACTAGAATTTTTTTAAAAACACACTACTGTTAATAGAGCAGTAAGAGCAATAATCTATGTAGTATTGTTAGGCTTGAAATGTTTGTAACCTAGATAGCAAAAAAATTCATACAAACTGCCCTTATGTTAGGGAAGCTATGCTGAATTTTCCAAGATATTTGTCAAGTTAGTCCTTGTCAGTGTTAAAATTCCCATGATGCTATAATGATAACTGACATATAGGTATACTAAGGATATCTTGAAGTACTTAATCAATAGATTTAGTTTACAAATGGATATGAAAATTACATAGCTGAGAGAAAAACATATTTAGTGGGAAGATCAGGTTATTTATTTTAAAATGCCCTCTGACCTCTGCTCTGTGGTTTGTTTCTATCATACCAGATAATGAATCTAATATCAGTATGGGATATGTCAAGCATTTAGAAAGTTTACTTAAAAATTAGTATTAAGACATGGTATAGCTTTTTCTTTCTTAGATACAGTGTCACTGTATTTCCAAGAAGAACTTTAAGAATTATCTTGAGACTATTTAGGCCAGCTAACTAAAGAACAAGTGTCTAATTGGCCTATCTTTATCACTTGTTTAATCTAACAAGCTACAGGCCATACAATTTAAAATTACAATCCATTTCCAAGCTCATAACTCACTTTATTTTAAAAAGGAATAGAATAAAATCATCACTGAGTCCTATATTTCCTTTCAAAAAGCAGGAAAGCAAAAAATGTTGCTAAATACAATAATAAAAGACCGAAAAAATGAAGGACCTCAAAGGTCATTTAGACCACATGGACATGATTAATGAAGAAGCTGCACTCAAATGTTTTCAATCATCTAATAAAAATATTCATGACACGATGAAAAACTGTCAGTTCTGAAGTACAGTAAAGAAATTCTTCAAATTAGATTGCACTAAATGACTGTCTTTGACAAGATAAATCTTGTCCTCCTTTGATCTTCTCATAATGCCAACACATACTTTTGAGGGGTCTGGTAAGAAACACACAGAGGATCCTCACTTGCCAAAATCAATAATATCCATGAGAGACAGAAATGCTGGCTAATAACAGAAACATGATCACTGGAGGCTGGAGGAACACTTGTTTGTGCCTAGTTCAGTGTACCAGAGTGACTGCTGAAGAATGATTCAACCTGGTAAAACTCCTGTGTCTAGCACTGTCACCGTTGCTTTCTGTATCTGCCAAATCCAGTAAAGTTTGATTATGCAAGTCAGACCTGCTTGAGGGCTTGTTTGTCTTGAACATTCAAATTTCAAAACAATTCTATTGCTTTCTTTCATGAATTTGTGCTCTATTTTTTCAGTTTTACTTTTCGTCTCATTCTTCATCTCCTTTTCAGCTTGTAACTTCTCTTTGGTACATGCAGATCCAAACATATCTTAACACGTGAAGAAAAGACAAATCTATGCATTTAATTTATGAAGAGTAAGTTATATGATTCCCCTTTGTATATGAAAGTTTGTTTTCTGTATTAAACATGAAATAAGTTTGACAGGGGCCACAAAATCTCTCTGTTTTCTTTACATCTTGTCCGTTATGTTTGGGTTAAAAGCCATGAGCAGGGTTCTGTCAGGTTACCACAGGTAAAAATAAAGTATTATTATTTGGAAAAATCTTCCTTAATATGAATATAATTTAGAAAGACTTGATAGAATTAGCAAACACCTGAAAGCCATTAGTTTGCACTATTTCTTTTAACTCTCTTGTGCATATTTTTTAAGTAGAGTTTAAGGATGTCATCACTTACTACCTTTTCCAAGAAGCCTAAGCCTCATTCTGTGCATAGTGTGATCTTGCTCAATTAACGAAGAGCTGTTTGGTGTTTTTCTTCTCCTTATGCCACATCCATGGCTCTGAAGATTGAATTCCAAATTTTCGTGTGGGCTTTCTCATGTTGCTCATCCATGCATGGTAGCATGTTTTAGAAATATGTTAATTTGCATTTGTAATTGTTCTCTGAATGGAGAGATGTTTTACCAAGGGAGACCTGAGTAAAGTGTCCAGTAATCTGAGATGCCTAAGACCTGCTGTTTTCAAACATTTAGCATTTTGCCATGTTGTATTTTGCAAATACAGTGGTATTTGATTGTATCTGTGAATAATCACGTGTTATTCAGATCAGACTTCTTTCCTTTCTTCTCCTCCTCTCCTTACTCCAGTGCCCAATCACTGGCATCAGGTTCTCTTCCTCCTTCCTCAGTTTCTTATACTTGTCACTTTTCCCAGCCAGGTCTAGCTCTTGCAATGCAGGGACATACATACCTGGCAAGAAGGAAATTGCAGGTTTTTTGTAGCTTGCAGGGGAACTGGAATAAAATCCCTCACACTGTGTTTGACATTATTGGCTGATCTGTGCTGATCATCTTCAAAGCAAGCCATATGGAGCACGTGGGTCAACAGCCACATAAAATCTTGCTGTCTGAAGACTAATTGAGATCTGCATGCAGGTCATGGTCTAAGAAAGGACTAGTGTTCTTTTGTCTGCAGAACTCTCTTGAATAAGTCTGATTTACTCAAGCTTGGCATTGAGGCCAGAATCAGATCCCCATTGTATAATAAACAGTGCTATTAAATGATTCATGGTTTATTTCAAGGATTCTCTTTCTAGGAGTAAAACTAAGTTTGTCATACATTTATGACTAACAGCATACAAAACTGAGCAAGTTTCTTCCACATAGTAACATAATGATAGTAGTTCTCATGAGCTAGAAGCCAGTTGTAAAGCACAGAAAATCAATGTAAATGTCTTGATGTAATGAGTTGATTATGTATGTTATAATGAAATACACATTTTGAGGAGGGCAGGAAAATAATTTAAGTATGTCATTGTGGAGATATTTTTAGCAACTTTCTAAATATATTTACCTTATATTTTTCAGAGAAAAAAGTCTATTAGGCAAGCTCAAATATATGATGTAGACAAAATAAAATATGGTACATGATTCAAATTTTCATACACTGGTTTTGTTTTTTTTTTTAATTCTGGAATTTTGCAATATTAGTCCCAATTAAGGGATTTGTAATTAAGATGCATTTTAAGTATTTAGTTTTTAAAATAAAGATATATTGCCAGTTCAAAAACTAAAAGCTTCCAGCTTCTGTGGAGGTGGCACTGCCTTCTACTATTCACATGGTTATAGGTATAGGTCATGGAACTGTTTCTAAGAAAACTACTCCCATAACATCTTGTTGGAGAGTCCCTACCCCTTTTTCTTCTTGCAAATAACCCATCTTCTTATTTCTGGAATGACTGAGGCAGAGATCCTGCAGAAAGCAACCTCATTCACCTAAAACCCAAGTGCAATTAATTTCTCAAGCTTCAAAGGAGGGAGGAGTCCTGTGGAAAAAAATAAGAATAGAAAATAATTGTAAACAAACTATTCATTATCCATATATAATATGGATATATATATAAATATATTAATGAACACTTAGTATGTTTCTCTTTCTATTGACTCCCAAATAGGCAGAAATGAATTCTGTGTCAGCCAGACTGGTTAAGTAATTGAGGTCAGAAAATGTATACACAAGTGGTAAAGATCAATATCCTATGTACAATGTACAAACAGTAAGATTTATACCTCCAGTGGAAATATGAGATAGGTATAAATTGAATACTAACATGTATATAACATATATTTCCACAGATGCATATGCATGTGTGCAACTGTGTATATATGTTCATATACATGTAAATGTTTCAACATTTTATGTAGAATATTGCCATAAAATAAGCTGTGACTCCAAAAGGAAAATATTTTGTAAGATATGTAAACTGCAGTCAAGGCTGCATTGAACTACTCAAAAATTATTTGGTTAAAGGGTAAATACACCTTGTACCTCATAATGAAAATCTTATAGGTAGGGGTGGAGATTAACACTGCAGGCTGTCTGCAGAATATTAATAAAATTCAATATATTTTCTAAAAGGTATAATTTATATTTTGTGGAAATGAGTCTCTTTTCTAATAAAATTCCTCTGTCCTTCATTCTGTTCATATAATTTTTCTATAAATCATCCTGTAGGAATTTTTTCTAAATATTCATCTCACAGAGAACCTATTTAAATAAGCCCTCTTAGCAAGATATTTCAGAATTAAAATTACACCATGAGCAATACTTTATCCAATATGCTTCCTTCTATAAAATTTCTTTGTGACTTAAACAATATTTTGTAGAATTACATTATGTTAAAATAGCTGATCTGAGGTGATGCTTCTAGTATACAAATATATGTAAAAAAGATAAACAAATTCTCTTTAACCATTTTAATGTAACCCATCTCTGAACCTGTGCAAAAGTAGCTGATTTTCTCTCCACATCTACATGTGTAGTGAAAAAAACCTGAGGGCATTGCACGCAGCTTCACCACAATGAAAGAATAAGAAAGGCAAAGAGTGCTGCTGGTTATACTTTATTTTCTTGAATTTGCAGTAAACTAGAACGTTATGCTCTTCATAGTCATGTAGAAATAAAGTCTGTGATGTCCTTGAATTCTGGGGAAGGTTTAATAAAGAAAAAGGGTAAATAATATTTTTAGAGGAAAAGGATGGAACCAAAACAAAAGAGAAAACCTGGCACCATTTGCTAGCTGGAGAAAGCTTATATTCCAGTTCAGGGCTATATTTCATAGTGTCTTCTCAATTCTTAGGTTAGATATTTCCTGAAGAAGGACAGGACTTGCACCGATATGTAAGTGCTTTTCGGAATTAAGATTTACTGATTAATTTAATTATTTTTGTTGAAAGATAGAAAACAGAAGTAAATGAAGGTTAAAATACCAGAAGTGGGCCTATAATTTTCTTTTCTTCTTTAAGTTCATACTTCAAGAGTGTATAGAGGAAGTACATAACCTTTACTGCATGCATTTCTCAGTAAAGGTTATAGTTATTGGAAGAAATTGCAGTTTTCCCATGCTGCACATAAATCCTACTAAAGGACATATTTGTTTCTAAGATAAGTTTCTAGGAAACTTGCAAACTGAATATGGTAAAATTGTATACGCAATACTTCATACCTACAAATGTTAAAGCTTGCATGGAAATTGACTGATGCATAAGAACAGGCAAGCAAGTATCTCACTACACAATCTGCAGTAAAGACTAACATTTCTGCTGAAGCTAAATATTTTGTCAATAATAATGTCATTATCAGGATTTATACTGTATTTATATCTAATTTACTACATATAATAACACATAGCAATATATAGTCATATATAATGATACATACACACATACATATGTGTACACATATACTACTTCTAGACGTTATACCAAATATAGACAGCTTACTACAGTCACTTCTACTCTCTGTGAGGCTATTTGTTCACCTATTCCCATATTTAGTGTCTGTAGAATGGCCAATAAAGGAACAAATGTGATAGTGTCAAATGTAGATTAACCTGCTTCTGACAGAAGCTCCCCCCACACTAGCTACTGCTAGCTGTAGACTTGTCCCCAGCTTACTGGCCTGCAGGTCATGGCACAGAAAAACAAAGCACATTATGGGCTCTCCAGGATTCATCTGCTCAGAAGAGGTCTATATATGAGCTCGTTCCTTTAGGATTCCTTTACAATTAATGGAAAGAACAAAGCTCTTCCAAGATAATATTCATTTAACCCAAAGAAAGCATTTAAAATACATCAGATGACCCTTCCTGAGAAGTGTGATAGTAGAGAAAATTTCTGACCTTAGACAATCATGCAAAGGGCCATGGGCAGGATGTCCAAAGGAGGATAAGAATAACAAGTAATTCTACAAGCTCATATTTAACAAGTGAAGGAGGACACTTGGACCCCCAGAATTCACATCAACTTGGCTTTTTTTCTATCATTACTATAGAAAGCCCAAATGTTTTTGATATCCAACTCCCTTCTGAGCAGTGTTACAGTGTTATTGACTTGCTGCAATGTTCCTGCATGTAATTATATAGTGCTTGAAAACACCTCCTCCTGTCAGATTAGAATCTGTCCATTTTAACTCTAATTGACCATCCTCTGGCTCATGCATTATGATACAGGGCAAATATAGCCATATGGCCCACGTCCTTTCTCTCTGCCTTTCTTTATTTTATCTACTTTTAATATACCGTCTCCTCTTTTCTAAAGAATTTACATCTTCACATTTTTTTCTGAGCTTTTATCATCAAAAGGTCCTTTTCTAAACTTTTTTCTAAGGTGGCACACTTCTGCTGCTGCCAGAAACGTTCTGCATTGGCCTGGTAGATTTGACCTAGGCTGTATGGCATGGCCATGCGAGAACTGGGAGGTTGGATAGGGTACATTGAGGCATCTCAAATAATGCTAGATATCCCTGTTTAAGGAATTGAATCTGAAATACAGAGGTTCAAATCAGTTGCTGTCACATAGGAATCTATCTATGTTTTAGATGTGATAAAAATATCTCACACATCCACATAGTGCTGGCAGATAGGAAATAAAATCTACAGTAGATATGTCCTCCTCCGTAACAGCAGCATGACACAAGGTGGAAAACACCAAGTCTCTCAAACATCATTGGATGTCAATGTATTGACAACTAAATTGAGCCCAGAATCCCACCCCTAATTTAAAAGACACAGTGGGTAACAGGTTCTTTTTGTGGGAGGCATGAAATGCTTTAATAGTAACTTTAAACAGTATCTCATAATAACACAGTACAAGCTGTTTAGGTGAAAAATTTGTACATACAGGTCCTATTATTAATATTTTGGCAGTGTCCAGTGGCAGACTATTCTTGAAAGTTTTAATTTCTATTTTCATCCTTGTATATCATAAGAAACAGTTATGGCCTTGATATGCCTGACCTGGAAGAAAATATTTCTTCTAGGAAATAAATTAATAGTCCAGTAAGATTCATAACTTTTCAGTGGTTCAATGTTCCTGTCTGTTTTAAAACTCAATGTATCCTTCAACTTTTTTGACCAACCCTGATTTTTAGATTTGGCAGTTTTGGGGTTTTTTGTAAAGTGTTTCTCCTAGCTATATCATTTCAGTTTAAATAATAATACTTTGGCAGTTAGCTCAAAGTTATCTTACTCTTTAGTGACAAGTGGGATAAAAAAATCAGAATTTTTAAATTTTTATTAACATTTTCAATGTGTAATCCATAATGGATTAGACAGTCCTGTGAAAAGAAGTTTAAAACTTTCATTTTCTTTTGGGCTCCTATTTACACTGAGTAGTATTCACCACGATCACTCATGGAAGAGTACTTTGCCTGCAACAAATACTATGCCCTTTAATAATTCCTTCCTGGAAGACATCTTAGTGAGGCATTCAGTGTATGATGAAATGCTTCAGGAGCTGTTTATCTTATATACCAAGAGGCAGCTGTAAGAAGGTAGCATTAGTTTTTCCTTTGTCTGTGGAAAACTGCCAAATCTACCAGCATGTCTAATCTCCTAAAGAAAGTAAACCTTAATAACTGAGTCAATACTCCCTCCCTCTGTACAAGGAAGCAGAATCATTCTTGCTTCATGCTTTCCTTCAGGGACATGCTATGGGTAAAAAAGCAAAATTATCTAAGAAAATTGTTAAGGAAATAATTCAATCCCTTGCCTTTTGAGGTGACTGGAAAACACTTTCAAATGCCATACTTCAGTTCTTTCAGCTTCCTTTGCTATGTTCAGAACATTAAAAAAAATGGAAACAAAATGTAGACACTTCACTGGAACACCGATGTTGGGAGCACTAATACTTGGGGTGCTCCATATAGTCAGTATGTATGCAACTTATGCAACCTATTTAACTAACCCACTTTTTTATATTTGTAGTTCAGCTTCCTAAGGTGGTCCCAGTTCCTCCTAGGCCTTATCCTTTCTCTGTGACAGAATGTTCTCCGTTCCATCATCTAAAACTTAGCCTTTATTCTGCAGGATGAGGTACAATAGCTGAAACACCGTCACATATTACCACCTTGATTACACCTCAGGTAGACTCAGCTCTCCCACAGGTCTCATGCCATATCTATAAGCTAAGTACGTGCAGTGGCATTAATACCCTGAGGGAACCAAAATAGGAGCAGCAGACCAAGTTTATGGAACTGGATCCACCTCTATGTTGAGTCTATATTTGTCATTGGTAGGATTCTTGATGTATGGTAAGCCATTTGAAACATCTTTCCCCAAGGTAATTTGTCTGTCCTTCAACAATTACTTCAATCCATCATCCTGACTTTATGCAACTTTCTCTTTGTTTGGTGCACTATATTTATTCACTTCTTATGTTTGTTCATTGCTCTGAGCACTGTCTTTTTCTTGGAGTTATACCAGATGCCATATCCATCACCACATACCCAATCTCTGCTCTATGGCTTTCTCTCATCTTTTCTTGCATTATTTTACCATTATAATTGTTTCTCTGCAGATTTTACCTTTAATTCCATTGTTGTTTCTTCTGTCTGGGAATACAGATCGTACATATTGTCCCAGTCAATATTGCAGGTTTTTTTGAGTAATATTTCATTGCACCATTTTTGTTCTGGTTACTTCTGAGAGGAAGAGAAAAACAGCAAGTTACTACTGTGTAGTGTCTTCAGAAAATATTTAGGAAGCTCAACCTTCTCACATCTTTGAAAGATACTTACAGGAACAGACCCCAAAGCAGTCTGAAGAAGAAAGTTTAATTTTTATAACTAATGTGCAGTTAAAGTATTTTTCCTCTTATTTTAAAGCATCCTAAGAGGTAGACTGCTATTGCAAAAGACCTGTAGTTGAAAGATGGGGGTAAGTTCTCCCAGAAAAGAGCTCATTTTGAACAGCTGCTGAATCTCAACCTGAATTTGAGCTTAACCTCAATTCAGTTGCCTGTGTGTAAATCAGATGCACAGGAGTGCTCACTTGGCCTCCAGGTCCAACCTGGCACTCTAGGCTGTAGAGCACTCAAAACACTGATTGTATGCATTGGTAATCTTATTGTGTCCTCTGTGTCTACTTTAGGGTGAGTTCATCCCCTGGAAATGCCTATTCCTCTCTATTTACTGTAAGGACGCCTAAATAATCAACATCAGATCTTTCAAACAGTAAAAACTAGTAGGACTAGCATGTGGTTTTAGCTGGTGGAACTGATGCCCACAGGAAGCACCAGACTTAAAGGCAACCCAAATTTTTAGAAGAAGGATTAGAATAATCTTAGAGCACTTAAAAACCACACATGACTCTTGGAAGGGATTAAAACCTTTCTATTGTAGGGTCTAAAATGAGTTTTAGGCACTGGGAGTGAGATATGCAGACTCTCTGAGCAGGTCAGTTTCTACCTGTCCAATACAACTTACTGATGCCTCTGACAACTGTGTGGATTTCTTCCTCACAGCTCAAGATAGGATTGTTTTGTGATTCAATCTTTAATTAAATTTTCCCTCTAAGACCCATCCACAAAGGGCCAAAAAAAACCCACCCCAAAACAAAATAGTGGGGTGGGGTGGAAGGGCTTTTTTAGTGTGGTGTTTGCTTCTCTAATGTTCTAATTTCTAGAAAAGCTTGGTGTGGTGAAGGATTGGTTTTTTTGGAAGATCTACATCCAAATCTGGACTGCCTAGATTATAAGAGGTGCTATACCTCCTGTAAACCTGTTTTCTCACTGTTTCTGTAAGGTCTCCTCCCCAAGGGCTTCCTCTAAAACAGATGTACTCCTTATTCAGTTGCATATTCTCTCTTAGAAAACCATCCAAATGCATGTACATTCTCTTTTCTGAGTCACAGGGAGCATATTAACCTTTTGAAACAGAAATAGAAACTTGAATTAAATAGGTAGCTATTTACTCATTTAGCATTTTGCATTCTCCCTATGATATTTATGTAACTGATATGCAATTTTTACTAATTTTATAACTACTATTTTGCATGGCTTCTTTTATCTCACTGGCATCTCTTACACATTGATAGATTTTAGTTTTCCTCTGATTTTACTCCCTTTTAATGCTCACTTTATATTTTGACATGTTTGCTCCGATTTTCTTTCTGCAAAACCTTTCCTCTTTTGTGCTGTGTCATTAGCAAAATACAAAATGCTATAAGTGTAGTTTTATTCTGATTTTATATTAAGCGTGAACAAGTGTTAGAGTCATGTCATGAAAGACATCAAGTACACTTGTTTAATCTCTATCAAGGAACACATTAGAATAGAATAAAAACAATCCAGCACTGTTTACTGTCTACTTCATAGGCATATATTTAATTTAGTTATGCTGCTCCTAAAATTCAAGAAGCTTAATCTTTTTCTGTCCTTAAATTAAACTCCCTGTGCTCTAAAATGACCAAAACAAATAATCTATGACCTACAAACAAGACACTTGCATTCCCTAAAGATTTACTTCATCTTCTCCTCTAGGTTATACATCTTTGAACCTCTCTTTTCTGTAACGACCTTCTGGTGCTCATTAGCATGCTGATTACCATTAACACAGCTATAATGCAGCAATTTTCTTGGTGTATGTTGAGGAAAAATGCTCATCTGAATGCAGTCAAGGGACAAAATTAACTGCATAAATCTACAGCACAAACTGGATCTCATCCAACTTTACATGAGTCTTCCTCTCTGCTAGGTGTGATATCACCATTTTGTGCCCTGCTGATGGCTTAATAACTATCCATAGGTTCCACACTATTTAATTTACCCCTTCTCTAAATTTTACAGTTCCAGTGATAGCTGACCATCTTGCTGTGTTTCCCTTTAATATATATTTACCTTTATTTTTTCTTCTGTCTCTCCTAATTAGTCCTTGAGATACGTATACATTTATTAAACAAAGTACACATTTTATTAAACACATTTTATACAAATGTATGTGTATGTACATGTATAGCTGTGTGTCAGTACTTTCATATTTTGTGAAATAATTTACAGGGCAATGGAGTAGGATATTTTCTAGCAAAGAATATATTTACAGAACTCAGATTTTGGCAGACATATGCATGTTCTCATTATAAAATAATCAGGTGGTAAATACTGGCCTATGTATGTTGCTTACTTTGAGTCTGAAATAAATTTTCCCAAGGGAAAAATAGAACTGTTTTATAACTTGTTTCAAAATGACATAAACAAACCAAAAATCTCATGTTTTTTGTCATATAGTGGTGTCGTGGACCCTGGTGGACTGCAGAGGGAAGAGGATTCAGGCAACTAAACTTATCTAATTCAATCAAAGGCACAGTTTTTTTCTAATTACTGTAATAAATAACAGTAAACCTCCATGGTTCTCTATATTCACATGGATCTTACTTTAATTCAATTATCTTGAACTATTCTAATTTGAAATGAGGGGATTTATTTCTGAGAAAGGAAAGAAATAACTAAGAAACTAAGTGCCTTTGGATATAAGAAGGAGCTATTCAAAGAAAGGGAAATGGGGCAAGAAAAGTTATAACTGTCAAGTGAGGATGTAACTAAGAAGAAGTGACAGAAGTGAATGAGGATAAAGACCTGAAGGAACACAAATTAGGTTGGAAGGAGGAGAGAACACGAAGAAAGAATCCTACTGAAGGGTACCATGGTCCTGGCACCATTTGTGTTCAAAAAGAGGAACTTGTTGGGAGAATCAGTCTTTTTTGTTGACCTTAGGCTCAGGTTTCCTGGGGCAAAGAAAGAAAAGACTCTTATCCTGGCAGTGAATAAGGAATTTGGCTGGAGCATGCATCCAGATCTGGGAAATGGGTAGTTTCCCAAGCCTCATGATCAATATATGGCTAGAGTGAATAGTGAGGAAGAAAGAAGTCACCAAGGAAAAGAATCTGTAACACATCAAGAAGTCTTGTCCCCTTCCCTCTCTATGCAGGGCACATCCTTCCTTTCCAATCCCACAGTCTTAGGGGTTGCACTGTTTTGTTGGGTTAAGAAGGGAAGTGGAAGATAAGAAGGAGAAAGCAAGACATAACTTCAGCAGTGCAGTAGTGTTATCTCCGGGTAACCTTCTATTGCCTTCTGCCGTATGTATTTGCATCACAGCACTCTTGTGGTATTAATATAACTTCTCTGAGTGAAGATCATAATTCACACAAATTTAATAGACTCCTCAGAGCAGTATCAGTTATAAGTACACCAATTCTGGCAGAAGTTTGTACAACTTGTTCTTAAAAACTTCCCTAGATGGAGCTCTTACAGCCTCCCTAGGCAACTTAATCTACAAGTTTACTCCTATAAATGTTCCCCAGATGTCTAACTGGAATCCCATTAATTTAAGACCATTAATCCTGATCCCTTTCTACATCCTCAACTTACCAGACATCTGCTGGAAATATAGCAGAGTGGAAACAGTGTAGGAAGATCCTGGAGTATGTAGAAGACATCTTCCTGACTCAGCTGGTAAGTAAGCCCACCAGGGATAGTGCATTCCTAGACCTGCTCTTTACTAACAGAGAAGGACTAGTGGGAGATACGGTGGTCGGTGCTCATCTTGGGCTTAGAGACCATGAAATGATAGAGTTTTCAATATTAGGCAAAGTACGGAGGAGGGGAGCAAAGCCAATACCATAGACTTCCAAAGGGTGGACTTTGGCCTCTTTAGGATGCTGGTAGAGAAAGTTCCTTGGGAGATGGTCCTAAAAGACAAAGAGGTCCAGGAAGCTTGGACCTTGTTCAAAAAGGAAGT
>VZZY01006595.1:28805-45815 GCA_013400335.1 Eurystomus gularis | reverse complement strand
AGAGAGAAATTAGAGCACTGAGGTATCTGCTATAAAAGTCACTATTGTTGATATTCTACTGCTTTTGGAGGGGCTGCAGCATGGCTCAGGTTGCAGGGAACTATTTATGTGTGACAAAATCCGAGACTAAAATTCCTTAGCTAAACAAACAGGATCAGCACTGGTAAAGTTTTTGAAGATACTAGAATCTGGAAATGCAACATTAAAAACCTTAAAAAAACAAACAAATGTGATAGTGATCTTGGACAACAGCCCTCCCTTCAGCAAAATAATCTACTTATCTGGCCATAATTCAATGCTGTGACAATGTAAGTGGATAGGCTAGCTTCAAAACCCAGTGATTTACAATCAAACATGAAATCTAATTAAAAGTTAATCACTGAGAAGAGATAACTATCCTTAGGATAATATTGACATTATTTGTGAATGAAGTGTGCATAGCTCAAAGGGTAAATATGAGGCCTTGAACTTTAAGTATTAAACTCATTTTAACCGGTACTCAGCAGAACAAAATTTAATTCTTGCTTGAAGAGCCGAGGCACCACTGCACTTAACCCACTATAACTTCCCTGTACCATCACAGAACGTGGGCTGGAGCCACGTATCCTCCACTGCTGCCACCACTGCTGTTTCTGACTGCTCTGTAGTGGCACCTATGCCAACTGCTCCACTTCTTGTCATTGCCAAAAACGGCCCTTCACTTTTTCTAGGACTTTCCCTCGCAAAACATGACTACATATAATAATAAATAATGGCACAGAAGCAACCTGCTGATTGGAACTACACAGAAAAGCACCTTGCTGTAAGACTTTCAGTTGGTGTAAAGTAAAACCATTGAAAAGCAAGCTACATAGACAGAAAGCCCTGACTCTACAAAGCAGGAGGATATGCTGTATAGTAACATTTTTTGCACCTGTTAATCTTACTGAGTAGAAAGGATGCAGAATCAGGAATAAAGCAATAAAGGAAAACTGAATACAGTTTCTTCATAGATATTAGTATCTATTTTCTTTGTAACTGAGAGATGCTTGGTAGAAAACATAATTGTTGCGTAAGTTCTAAAGGAAGTAAGAGGATATTCTGGCAAGTACACTACTATTCAAACTACTGTGCCATCAAAGCAAAGGTGGAAAAAGACAATATAAGCCAAGAAAGGGCTAGGCAACAAATGAGAACAGACATGTTTCTATTGTTGTAGCACACTATGATAGATGATATTTGTTTTGTTTGTTCCTATGTCTGATTTATGTGTTGCTTTAAGAAGCCAGGGTCAACTACTGGTCACACTCCAAGGGTGGAAAGATTTGACAGACTTCGGGGATGAACAGGCAAGACACAGCACTGAGCTGCAGCTCATATAGAAAGTGAGAAGCTGCCAGAGGACAGCCTGGCCTCAGAGAGAATAGCAAAAAGCTTTCTTCTTCCACTCAACAGCAAAAATAAGCCTTCATGAGTTAACTGAAACCAAGCGTTGATGCAAGCATCTATCTTCTGGGGCACAGGGGGACAGCTGGATTTCTTGCTTTGCAAGTCTATCTAGCCTTGGCATTCTATATTTCTATTGAAATATTTCAGGTTTAAAATCAAAATTAAAATGGATTCTTTGAATTTAAAAGCTGTTCAACATTCTTTTGAAAGCTCACTCTCAGAGCAGATCTGAGCAGACTCAGATCCAAGCTCTGGCCAGGTCAGGTCTTACCATACACTGGTAAGAAAGAATTACAGAGCAGCAACACATAGAGATGTATATTTTTTCATCCTTTTCATAACGTCCTAGAGCATCTACCACCGAAGAAGAATTCATGTAGACAAACACTACCATTTGTTACAGGAACAATTTGGACAAAAAAAGCTAAGGACATCAGGTCAGAAATACGGGATGTTGGCTCAAAGAGTAGTATAACGAACACTGATACTGCAGTCTAGTAGTCATATCTTTATGAAAAAGATCAAGAAGTTTTAAGTTAGGATGTCTGCACAAGCTTGCAGAAAGCCAAAACAAGCTCCTTCATAAAACCGTACTGCTCACAACAGGCTCTTTCCAATACTAGCTGCTCTTCTGGTTGGAAGAGTTCTCTTGTTCTTCAATAAAGAATTAGTTTTAGAAGTTTTGGGGGAGAAATGGGAGGCAAGTAAGCAATTCTGTATACAGCTAGCTACTTGCCGAAATGAAAGGAATAACAAGATTTTGTTTATTCAGAGGGTCAAGTCTATAGGTGCTACAAATTTCAGGTTCAGTAAGTAACTGAAGTACTATTCTATAAAACAAAGTTCCATTAGAGCATGATAAGAAAATGCTGAAATGTAGCCACTAAAGACTTCACAGGACATGGCATTTCACAAAGGAACATATGCCAAGGACAAAGAGTTAGTAAGTATAATACTGCTTACCTAATGGTTGTATCTTCTACTAATGCTTTGAGCATATCAGAAATGTATTTCAAGTGTTGAGACCAGTGTGTAGCTGGCAGTTCTAAGGAGGGAGGATGAAAATAAAGCTGTTAAAATTCTACTCTGTCCGGCTAGAACAGAACAGTAAAATTAACCACATGAAGCTAGCATTAAAATTTGTGCAACTTGGTTCAGTTATTTCAAAGCACTTAAAATTTCATTTTAAAATTTCCCAGTTTTCAACAATATGTATTTCTGTGTTCTTACAACAATTCATTGACAAAGCCAATGGAGGAAGTATAGCTAGGAATATTCAAACAAGGCTGGCGTACCCTTGTTTAAATGCTACCTCAACAGTAATACAGAATCAGTGGTGTAACATTCTCAGAGGCTCTTGTACTGAGCTGAAATAATTACTCATGAAAAAACAGTACCATATTGAGCAGTGGTTTCCCAATCTATAAAAATGGAAAACGTGAAAAAAAAGGTTAGGTTTTCAACCTAGATTATCAGCAGAATTCATGCTTCAGAGACAAATGGCAAAGCTATTTTTTATAGTGTACATATGAAAATTTTCAGAATGACAATTACTGATATTATAAAATAAGAATATTTAGTATTTTTACAGTCTCGGTAACTTGTCTTCATTACTACAAAATTATGCACTCTGTTATTCACTTCTGGTTTAGATTTCTTTAATGTTACATCTGTATTATTGTTACATAAGTATTAGATGTTCCTGAAAAAAGTACAATAAAAGAATATTATTAAAATTGCTGCATTGACACACACGAAATGGTAAAACATTGTCTTCATCGCTTTCAAAGTTATTTTAAGACATATACAGATCATGCAGGTTGGCTAATACTGCAAACATTTCATGAAGAAACTTACCAAAAGGACGTCTGAGTAAAGCTGTTACAAGAGGCTGGTGATGGTAAGGGAAGTAGGCCTTCAGTGGAAATTTATGCTAAGATACAAAATCACTATTTTAAGAGCTTTCTGATCAGTTTTCAAAACAAAACCTACGGTGAACAACCTCATCTAAGGTAGTAAATAATAATACACACAAGCAAGAGAACAGAAAAGTTAACTTTACACTTAATTTTAGGATTTTGCATAAAGAAAGAAAGGGCATATTTATGAAAAGCTTCCTTAGAAAAACCAATTATTTATGGATTTTTGAAATACATGCATTAAAAAAGATTTGGAGTATAAACAAAATTACATCTTAGTATTCTTAGGGTTTTTCTCTGTAATCACAGTAGTCTTAAAATGCAGAGGTTAAGAGAGGCACTAATTAGTTTAATTTCACTTTCCAGTGTAAACATGTTCACAGATCATATTAAAACTAAGAACTGAAAACATCTACAAAATCTGAGAAGACGGAACTAGGCTGTCTTCAGTGGTGCCCAGTAACAGGAGCAGAGGCAATGCGCACAAACTGAAACACAGGATGTTCCAAGTATCAGGAAAACCCTTTTGCGGTTTTTTTCTCCCTATTGTGAGGGAGACCAAGCAGTGACACAGGCTGCCCAGAGGGATTCTAGAGTCTCAGTCCTTGGAGATATTCAAAAGATGACTTGGACATACTCCTAGGCAACTGGTTCTAGGTGACCCTGCTGGGGGTTTGGACAAGATCATCTCCAGAGGTCCTTGCCAACCCCAGCGACTCTATGATTCTGTTATTTCAGTCTAGAAGTCCCCATACTAATGACCTTAGAACTCTTCTGACTCCTTTCTTCAGGAATAAGAGACTATGTATCAAACAGATCACCTCTTGAAACACAGACTGTGAGTACAGATTCTAAAATGTGATAAATTTCTAAATCCAGTGAAGACCGTATTTAGTAACTCATTTCTTTTGGGATATACATGCTCACATCTCATAAACAAATGGAATGATACATTCTCCCTCCTCATTCTTTTGTTCTGTAAACAACAGTTAAGTGAAATTACAGCACACTAACATATAAAGTATTCTTAGACAGTCCATGTATCACTGGTATGGTAAGACTCTAGAAGTCTATTTGTCAAGTGGAATTAGGTCAATTAAAAATTAATAATCCCTATACTAAAGTATGCATGTAGCTAATTAGCTTGCACCAAAAACCCCCATGAAAAAACAGCCCTTGACACAGTTAGTAGTAGCCAAGACAACCCACAGCATGAGCTATGTATAAAAACCATATTGTAAAGTAAGGGAAAACCATTTTTCAGCATACTGGGAACCTGAAAAGAAGTCTGCAAACTATAAAAAAGACAAGACTTTTTCATATCTCCATTTAGAAATTTAAAAATGAGAAATTGATCCTGCTCTTGTTTAATACTTACAAAAGTTGTTCTATTTAATTCAGTTCAGTAAGACCCATTTAAAAATCTGTACAGAAGTAGAGTTACAAAGCTGGGAAATTTGAAGTCTTAGACTGAGGGAAAATTCCTGAGATGCCGCTGCTGAGGACCAGAAACTGAAACCAGTATGCTGTGTCTTTCACATTCTGAACAGACTAATCATACTATTTAGTATTCTACTTACAATTTTTTTGGCTAATAGGGATGGAGTTATATTCTCAGTTTCAATTATTATCAGAAACCTGCTACTGCAAAAGAAAAATGCATCTAAAATTCTTCATCCTTCCTAACAAAGGTGGATGGTCATGATCATGTCCACTATACAGGCAGAAACTTCAGCACTAGGGGAACTGGTGAAACCTAAGCTGTGAAAACCACAGCTTAGGTTGCAGAATTACTGCATAGTAAATTGCTCTTACTTATTGATTTCACACCATAATTTTATTTACAGGTGAAAACGTTTGAACTGAACTTGTATATACAGCTGCAGAGAGATGCTATTCTTTACCTGGTTATATTCAGTCAGCATTCTTAACAGTAGAATTGTTCTCGTGAAATTTTGTATCTTCTCACTGAAAAGAAACATTAAGAAATAGATCTTGACTAACCTGCTTGTTTTCATTCTGAAGAGCCTGAAGGAAGAGCTGTGTAAACACTTGTACTATGGTCATAACTTCAGAAGTTCCATCAGTTTCCAGCAGTGCATTCCTAAGCATTGAAAAGGAAGATTATGAAAGATCAGATAGTTAGTCTGCCTGTCACACTGCTGTTAATTGAAATGAAGAAAAAAAAGGTACATTCTTTGTATGCTGTAGATTCAGGCGGTGTTAGAGCTCATTATGCCACTGTGGAAACTGACAGAAATACTAACTTTGCAGGCTTTTTAAAATGTAATTTTTATTAAAAAAAAAAAAAAAGCAACTCCTAAAAATATACAAGATTTAGTAAGTATACACAATATGCATGCAGATACACAAAATTTACCCTACCAATAGTGGGGGGAAAAAAGTGTAGAATTATAAAAGAAACTACCACAATTTTATTAAGCAAATTTGGCACCTGAACAGTCTTACTGGGTTCAGAGCAACTATTGCCACGCCTAGGTTAAAGCATACTTTAGTGCTTTGTGCGACTGCTTCCCGTAAGACATCTCAAACTAGAGAGAAAGTACAATCTAGTACATTCTCCTGGGACATGGTACTTGAAGGAAAAAAAAAAATTGTACAAAAGGCATACCTTTAGATCAGTAATTGCTACAGATGTAATTAGAGACCAATGCATTTCAATGTTCTTTCAATGGTGAAATCATAAAATCACACTTTAACTGGGCTTCCATAGGGCATAAGGTAATCTTGAGCACACAGAGCAGAAAAACATATGGGCAGCAAAGTGTAATTTTAATTCTCTTATTTGACAGACATGTAATAGTAAGGATTAAAAATGCTCAAAATTTAAGCTGCCAGTGAGAGATCTTTTTTATTACAAACTGTTCCATTCTTTCACAATGATCTAAAAGATAAGAACAGCTCACACACTACTGTAACAGAGAAATTTCACAAAACTACGGGCAAATATAATCACTAATATAAACATCAGAAATAGTACACAGAAACTCAAAACAGTCTAGGTGTATGTCAGTCACTAAACACATTATTGTTGTATCAAAACTGCATTACTGATAACCCCGGTAGTAGATCTACTTAAAGAGGATGGTAAAAGAGTAAGTCAAGTGAAGTGAAGAGAAAAAGCCACTGAAAACTGAGTATAAAGGTTAGGAAGCCCCCATGTGGTAAACAATATATATTGCTTCAAAAATAATATATTCAAAACCAAACTCATTATTATAACCAGCAGATCAACAGTTTAATGCCATTAAGAGCATATCTGATATAAACCCTGAAGACTATTAGCATCATGTAGAGGAAGCTACAACAGTAAGTAAAATGTTTTAGCTAACTTCCATCTTCATGCTAGCATAGGCCAAGCCATTTCAGTATTTACAATTCTGACCTCAAAATCATATTTCAACCACAAATCTCTATTGAAACACAAAATACATTATAAATTTTAAAGGCTAAAATACAATGCAGCCAACTGTATTAATTGTTATTCTAATGTAACTGTTATGTAAAGTCCACAGATTTTTAAATATTTTTGCATTATTTGCAGTGTATTACACAGAAGGGGACACTAAGGCGTACAAGTAAAGAAAATCCTTGGAAATCCTGAAATTATAATACATTCCAGAATGTACATCATTTCTTCTAATGAAGAAAACCTTAATGTTTGAACTGATCATTTGAAACACTTTCTGCTATAATTTCACTACTTACTTGAATATTTCATTAACAATTCTGAAAATGGCAGGATGGCTTGCTGCTTGTGGCTGTTAACAAACAAATGAACGGAAATTAATCATCAGTAAGAAACAACTCAAACAGCTGCCACTGTATAACTTACATCTTAACTCACTGGTCTTATTACACTGCAATTATTCAACTGCATATCTCAGGTCAACTCTTACTAAACCCTCAGGTTTTCTCAGGATTAGATATTTCAAAGTAGCTACGTCAAAGTTGTGGTTGGAGATCCACAGTGATGCCAACCAGGCTAAACAGCTGACAAACGCAAACACCTGGGATCCCAAGCTGTTTATGACAATGATCACTAAAATTACTAAAGCTGGCAGATAGAAAGAACAGGTTATTGCATGCAACTGCTAGAGGCAAGAGACAGGGAACAGATTTACAAAAAGCTTTTCTCTCTTCTTCACAGATAATCCCTTTTGGATGTGTGCTACACCTTCAGAATTAAATTCCAGAAATTAAATATACTTTATTTTATTGCCTTTGTCTTTAATATTACCATACACATTTTGGTCCAAGGTATTTTTTCACAGTATTATCTTCAGTGAATTTCAGAGTTGTTAGTACAAGCTAAATATCTCAATACCTCAAAATGTAATTTTTTTAAAAACTAGGGAAGCTTTTTAGCATGCTAAAACAAAAAAGAGACTATTTTAGGAAAGTTGTTATATTAAACATGCATTAGTAAAAACACTACTTTCTTATCCCATGTCCTTAAATTCTAGGATTTATTAGGCTTTTATAGAGTGCCAAGAATGAAGAACTATGTACACATTCCCCAAAGTATATTTGCCTAAGTTAAAAATCAAATTCATACTTTGTTTCCGATGTTAGCACCTGAAGATTTGATAAGAATATAGTTCTTGAGAAACCTAGAGTAATGCATGTTTTATTAAATGCATTCTGTAAACTTAAGGATTCATGGAAGGAACAACATTTATACATGGCATTTGTTGTAACAGCTTTAAGTGCTGGATGCACTATTCCAAAGCAAACTTTCATGCATTTGTTTCAAGCTAAAAATTACCAAGTAGAATAGACTTTAATTCTTTTTCATTGCACACAGGCAGAATGAGGACTTTATACGACCCCTATATAATAATCTCAAAAATAAAGAGACAGCCCCTAATACAAGGTGTCCAGAAAAGCTCCTTGTTTCTCACAGTTGTTTTTGCCATTCTGGAAATATTGGGAGGCAGCTCATTTTCACAATTTACCACAGGGCTGTGGCCAAGCTGTCCTGTTGAACGTATGCCATCTAGTGTTCGAGAGCATTTACAGCCGGTTGTTTGGGTGTGTGGGGAACAGCACACAGCTTGTTGGAAAGCTGGTCTCCAAGCTTCCACTACTACAAGGAGAAAAGAACTTGGCTGGACAAGACAAAAAAGAGACACGTTCATCTCTTTATTTTAAAAGGAGAACTTGGACTAAACGATCTCCAGAGGTGCCTTCCAACACCCATCATTCTACAATACTGTGAAAACAGTGGAACGTGAGAAGCGTGTTTCTCAGCCCTGTGGGCTAAATGGTTGAATTCTGCCATTTCTCTACCATTTCTTCAGAAGCCCTACCTACCTTTGCTCACATACTTCTATGATGGCGTACCAACCCCACTGTTGCTTAAGTTCAATATGAACTAGAAAGGGTCCATGAGTACATTGCCACACATAGCAAGAACAAGTCATCGTTCTTTTGATAAGACCAAAGAGAATGTGCTGTATGCAACAGTGAAAACCCTGGTGTTCAAAAGGGAAGAAAAAAAAACAACAAACCAACCCCAAAGGCCACTGTTACCTAATTCCACACAGTTTTGATCAATGGGCTGCATGGATGGTAAATGGACTTGAAAGCACTCAAAGTAAGAATGCTATCATAGCTCAAAAGCCTCCAAGGCAATTTGAAGATGTGCCTGCTCTGTAGCAGGTCTAGAGAAGACAGCACAATCCTGCTCTGGACAGCAGCAGTTCTGGAGTTTGGGAGGGATTATCAATTTCAGGAGGGATTCTCATAGGGTTTTCATGCTGCTGACACTATCTCCTTGGTTTTTTTTTAGTAAAAAGGCATTCTAGATTTTAATGATCTTGCCTGTGACTATGCAATATTTTTCACAAGAAGCTCAGCAGACATGCTGTCTTCCAGAAGCTTGTTCCATCACAATACATACAGCACAATATATACTAAACCAAAAAGATCCAAACACAGGGAATTGGAGCTGCATGTGTGGTAATACGATTATGTATTTAAAGAATGGGTGTCTCTTCAGAAAAAAAAAAAAAAGGCAAAAACGAAAACACAAAACCACTGGGATTTTTGAAAGAAATACAATAGGAAAAATATACTGTAACATAAAGCATTACATACACAAGTTCTATAGAACTATACTACTTTTATATCATCAGCAAAATGAATTATAGACAACAGAATTAAAATATAAAGCCAGAGCTGAATGACGAAATAAGAAAAATATACCTACAGGAAGCAAGTAAATGGCCCAAAGAGGAACAGACTAATAATCATACACTGTGTTTCATTTACATCATGGAATGCTTTGCAACACCCGCAAGAGTAAACACAGAGAAATAAACTGCGCCTAGGATCACAGAGCAACAGATTTGAGGTGGTAACAGCACAAATACCAGTTCTCTTGACATCCAGACTCACATGCAATTAATTGGACACAACACTTCTACAGTTAAACACATCTAGCTTTAAGAAACTACTGCACTGGTATATTTCAAGTGTTGTCTATATTTCCAAATTGTCTGTTTACCTGTATTCCTATTTAATAGAAGGAATGTCACTTACTTTTTTTCTTATACCAAGAGGAAAATATATTTTTATCTTGAAGCATATACCTACCTTGAAAGCACAAACATCTTTTTACAGAGATTTAAAAAGCTCCTGAATTCATCAACATTATAAATAAATTAGTGTGCACTGTTTCAAAACACAGGTTTTGAAGACAGAGAATACTGTGGGAACTAATCAGAACTCAGCTGGAATTTATTACAACAAGGAAAAAAGCTTCTCATTTTCTTTCTCTAGCCTTCCTCCTTTCTCCCTCCTTAATGTCTGCTTCTTTGGCATAGATCCCAAAGAAAGGTGAGCGTGGATCCAGTCAGACTCAAAACTTTGGGATAAGGCACAGTAAGAGGGCAGTGCAAGGGCATGGGAACCAGAGCAGTCTCCAGCTTGGTATCCTGTCAGGCAACACAGGAGTCACCAGATCACCCAATAAACTGTATCTGCTCTGTAATGCTGAAGTGAAAATAACAGAGAGAGAGACCCCACAGCCAGACATCTAACTGCAGAGTGCGATGTAATTTCAATGCTGTGAAAGCTGACAAGGCAGAAAACCAAAACGCAGCAGTAACAGATAGCTTATAAAGGGGGCACTGACAAATTTAAAAACCTCTCAATATATTGCACTTTTCTTGCAACGTAACGTTGAAAGAAATAAAACTAGTTTGGAAAGCTATCTAAGAACCGAACACAAACGATAATTTACTTTGATTCATTCACATCTCTTTTTACATGTGCGCTTTAAAAACCTGTTTATACAATGTGTATTTATTTCTGGTAAAGCGTAAAATTCTAATATGTGTATTTATTTAAATTCTACTTGTTAATACACACAGATGAACCTTAAAGTGACTTCAGAAGGCAAGACATCCACTCACCCACCAAGTTCTGAAGGAGCCAAAAGACCATTTGTGACGCTCACTTCACTTGTTTTTATTATTTCTGAATAACTATAGAATTTCCAACATTAATTCTAAACCAATTCAAACCACAAACCTAATAACATACCATATAAAACACAAGTTAGTCGACCACCACACTACAATTACTCTGGGAATTAAAAAGTATTGCATATCAAGTTTTGTTCGTAATAGAAGCACGATGGTTTACAACTATCTGGGTTCCATAAATCTCTGTGAGGTTTATGTACAGTTTGGTTACTGTATCAAGAAATGTTATTTAGATAAATGGCTCCGATAATGCAATTATGAAAAAGCTTAAATTTCCTTCTTATCACATACTATAATCAAATCACTAACATATTTCTGCCTATTTGTACCCTAGAGGTTTTCCTCCAAATAGAAAAAAAAATGTATAAATCAAGTTTTGTCTCATGATTCCACTTTTTATTAATATATCCATAAGGCCAAGAGAGGTCACAGCCTACAAAGAGCACAATCTAACTGCCAAAAAATGCAAACCCATATTCCTAAATAAATATTCAAATATCTTTCAGGCAAACTAAATCATACTGTTGGATTCAAAGTGCTCATTGAGCTAGGGTCACAACAGTATCTTTATAGTACCATGTACAAGTCACAGAAAATACCATTAAGTATTTTAGAATTCAATTTCTGGATCAAATCTCTTCTTTATGTTCTGCCTTTCTGAAGCTTCTCATCCTGTTGCTTTTAATTGGTATGCAATCTCCCCATTATGCATCGTCCCTTTTATCATGCCTATCAGTCAACAATATCCATCTTCCAACTGCTCTCTTCTCTCCATTCATTCCACTCCTTGTCCACATGATGTCCTCTCTAAACCAGCATTCAAAGGTGCTGCACTTGCCTTTCCACTCCGTGAGTATCTTATTTTGAAATAATTAAGTCTTTGGAGCAGAGGCAAGTCAGGACAACCGAAGTGTCCTAGCTCAGCAATGTTCCATTATTTTCAGTAATCAGGATGTGAAGACAAGGTAAATAGCAACACTGTTAATAAACAACAATCACAGTAAACCAATAATTGAAACAAACATTTGAATTCTTTTTATATATAAACTAGATATTATATTTTTTTTCCTCAGCCACATGTGGTACCATGCACTGTATTAATTTTAGAGTGTATCTGACACAGAAAAATGAGGCACAGGCCTTATATCTACCCTTGTCTTCTGGAGTATGTAGACCTCCAGATGACACACAACTTCTTGTTGATGCCAAGCATTTACTAGACTTGCAAGTATTATAATGGATCTCTAAAACAGAAATTTGCAGATTCAATTAAAAAGGAAGATTATTTTACAGTATCATTCTTTTCCTATCTAGAATACACACTCTGTAAGCTGGTTCATAGGCTGAAAATAAGATACCATGAGATATTTTTTAGTTTTATCCATTTTATGAAATACACCACTTAAGTGCGGAGCACACATGCTATTGCACACTATAATTAACAATTAAATTCATATTCAGTGTTGCAAACTAGCTCATTATTTTGGAAAAGGTGTTGTGTCATGTTTTCTCATAGGAAAGATTTTTGGTGCACTGTGTATATATAGCATTTGAAAACAAACTTCAATTACAGTTCAGCAAGTGCTTTATATTAAGAATTTTGTTCAGGTTAGCAAACAAAACCAAGTAACTAAGCAGTCCATAATGAAATAATCTAAACAGAATTTCAATTGTTTAAACTACTAAACTCCCAAGGGCACAGAGTTTGAAGTGAAAACAGATTCAAATCCTCCCTCACCAAAGTTTATAGTTTTAGATACTCAGCATCTCTACTGGTCAAGTTCTCATCTCTTCCTCTCCCTCACTGGACGAAGTCTTTTTTCTCTCACAACAATTCAGCGTAAAACCTAAAAGTTTAGTGGTATTTGTAAGACTCAAGATTTGCCGTTGCATTAGCAAGTTGTATGACACGACAGCCTTTTTTTTCAAACATGCTGAAATATTTGGAAACTCTCTGTCACTTCTGAATCACAAAAGAGCAGTATCAAATATACAACACGTTGCACATACCAGTAAGGAGTCTTTTATGGCACAAGCCACTTCTTCTAGAGAATTCAACTGAATGGAAGCCAGCTGGTCTAGAAGATACAACGTAGCTCTTTCAAGGCTGGGTAGGTGACGAAGCCAGAGGCTGAAGACCACTGATTCTGGGAGGGAGATCTTCTTCCTAGTTCAGAGAAAAAAAATAGTGCTTTCCCTCAGAAACCAGAAGGAAGTCAAACATGTCTTTTTTTTTTTCTTTTTTTAAAGTGCACTGGGGAAAAAGACAACACAAAGATCAACCTGCAGCAAGAGAGAGAGGATCTTATTTACAGTACTCTCTTCTATATCAAATAATAATGGCAAAGAATAGCAAGGAATCACCATCACCTTACCACGTCTTTACAATCTACAAATTTGGTTATGGTGGGTCCTGGCAAATGGAAACAGAAGGTATTGCTTCCTGCAGACCGCCCTGCTCAGAAAGTGTCAGCAGCTGACAGATGAGCAGGAAGGTCCTGGATAATATTACTGCTGGCTAACTCAAAGCAATACCCGTCTTTGCAGAGAAATAAGAAAAAAAACCAAAACAAATTTAAATGAGGTAGAGGTAAGTAAATCTTCAGCCCACCAACACTGACTGAAGCCACTTAAAAGATAAATGGTTAAGAAGGTAATTATCTCTTCACCTAAAGCCTTCAGCTATAGCTCAGCTAAGTATAGTGCTGTATCACTAGGAAATAAAAGGCACAGTTCGTTCTGAGACAACACTGTGATTTGTGTAGACCACTACAAATCAAAATACACTAAAGTAACCACCCAAGAAGAAGAGATATAACCCCACAAGACATCCTAAAATATTTTTGCAGCTATCATGACAGTTGCACATTAGAAGGTTAAAAACAAAAAAACCCCACATAATCAGAAATATGTGCCTTGGTCTTAAATCACGTTAAGATCAAAAAACCTAAAATTAGGCCAGATAGTACATGCAAACTAAAGCTACCGATAAAAAAGAAAAATACAAGCAGAAAGAAGATTTAACACCACTTTAGGATGTATTTTCAGTGCATGTAATTTACCGTACATTCATTTAAATATCAGCCTTCAGAATTCTGATTTCCATTGAAAAACTGAATTTTTTCCATTCAAAACTATGTAATAGCTTTATTTAAAAGTGTGTATCTGTGGAAAAGAAATATATTGAAGTACACAGACTTTCAAAATCATAAAGCAATGCTCAATTTCAAGACGCTGTTTAATTAAGAATCACTGTTAAAGCACATAGGCACATCAGAGTACGACAAGAGATTATTACTTTTTTTTGCTGGAGCTCTCAATGGAGCAATATAACAACCTTCATTGGAACATCTCAGAAATTATGATATTGAGTACAGAGGAAGCAATTAAAACTTTTATTAATATGGAGCAAAGGGGTAATTGAGGTAAAGAGTTCACAAATGACCTTTTTTTGTATAAGAAAAACCTTGTCTGTAATACAGTCCCTCAGCTACAACTTGAATAAAGCAACTCTCAACCAAAAGTAGGTTGTGCTTTCTCGGATGTCTTTCCTTACCCTGCATAGCAAATCTTGTTCATGTTCAGCTTTATTTAGCTGGTGTTCATCCACAGACTGATTTTATCAGAACAGTGGTTTTAGTGGTAGCAAAACCAGCAAAGTTATATTCCACAAATTGCTCCTCTCAGACTCATTAAAAATAATCTGCTGAAAACCAGTAGGATTTAAAAACTTGAGAACGAATTTCACACACACAAAAAAAGAGAAATATGCGAATAAACATAAGGAACTATCTTGTGCACAGAAAAACAAAGATGGTTTTCAAAATGCCAAGTTAGGAATGTTGATCAACTTATACGAAAGGTAAAAAGTAACATTTCTATGAAAATGCTAGAAAAAAGATGGGAAAAAGTTCTGGTCAATATTTAAAGCTGTTACCTCACAATCTGTACATCAGCATTATAAAATTCTACTTTGGCCTACAACCTGAGCTCTGCTATTCAACTGCAAGGGAAACATTACAGTAGAATGCAGAAGTTCTACAGTGCATTCGGCACACAAGCCCAGAGAAAAGACCCTTATCTGAATTAGTTATCCGTATATAAGGAGCATAGAAATCATACAGACGATGCTACTTACTTTAAAAAGGCCTCATTCACAGCTTCCAGAAATTCTGAACTGAGAATTTCTTTTGGTGCACCTCCATGGTAAAGAAGGAGAGTTTCCAGCAATGGAGTTAGATCAGGCAAAGTAATGAGAGGGAGGCAGAAAAGAGACACAGTGTTCACACGACTGGCTGAAACTCTGAGGGAAAAATAAATACAGTGCATATTTCAGAAAAGTAAAAACATTAATTTCCAAACTGGTAAGGTAAAAGAAGAATAAATTAATTACTGAAGGTTAAATGTAAGAAGCATACCTAGCTGCAGAAAAAACATTTATTCAAATGACTGTTGACATGTCATTACGTATTGCCTGAAGAATCTTAAGTAGTCATCAGATGAAACCTTGATATTTTAGTGCCCAAGGCAAACCAAATGAAGGGTATCAAAGCAATTCTAAAGTACAGCCAGTTGCGTTCACTCAGCAGTCACACCCCTCCTAGCAGGCAATGCTTTGTCTTTCCCAGGATGAGTGAAGGACAGGTAAGTAAGACTACAAAATCACAGCTCCCAGATAGCTTTGCTAGAGCCTCACAAGAGACCACAGAGTTGCTTTTAAGGGTCCCTGTTGTTTCTTTGACCTCTCTCCTCTCAACAGAGACAACTTCTATGAACCAAACAAAATGCACCCTATGTCTTCATGGTTTTTTAAAGAGTTTCAATTTTTTGACATGATCATGTGTTATGGTTTGAGGTTTGGGACCAGGACAGGCAGGAACTGGACACCCTGATGGTCCCAAGGGGGAAGCAGTTATTCCCTCCCCCTTCCTGTCCACACTGGATACTGGAGGCAGGAAGTGGTCTCCATCGTGGGAGGAAGAGAAGCTTGGAGCTGACCCTTCCAAGCGGGCTAGAGGCAATCTCTTCACCATTCCTCATCCTCCTGTGAATCTGAAGCCATCCAACCCCTGGTTTTGTATTACATTGTATTTATCGTGTTTTCCCCCATCTTTGTACATATATCTACCTTCCCTTCTTGTTTTCTGTTCCCTGTTAAACAATGTATCTTATTACTTTTTGCTAACTTCCAATACAGTGCAAAGTCTCTCTTTTTACTCCTGATCTCCCTTTTTGCCTACCTCTCTGGGGGGAACTAAGGGATAGGGAGAGGGGAGCACACTTTCTGTTTCCGTGGGGACCTGCCCTGAACCCCTAAACGGACACATCATGTCAAAAATAGTGACAACAGTAGCATTAGGCAAATGTATTCCCTTTTTTATGGTCACAGGTTTTGGCTTAATCCACTGTATTTATGTAGCGTGGATGAAGAAGGTGATTATTCTAGGTGACTACACCTAGACATGTAGAAACACTCCGCAGTGTTCCAAAGGTGATTACTAGCATCTCCTGATAATCTGGACTGGACATTTGGCCAGAGTACACTGCAATTTCCTTCCCGCCCACTTTCTTAGACTTTCATCCTTAGAAAACCGGGCCAAGGAAGCAGTTAAAGGGTGGAAATGCTATGTGTTTGAGAACATTTAAAACAGTTGTATATGAAACACACAGTATTGCCACAGTATCGTTTGGTACCAGACCAAGAAACTAATGGAAGGAAAATGAAAGGTTCTTTAAGAAAAGCATTTAAAGGACAAATTTTGTCATTAATGAGAAGTGCAAAGTAACTGCTATTCTGCCATATTAAACTATCACTCACACAAATAGGGAAAAAATCCTTCAGAAAAAATTTTTTGCTTTTTCTCATAGTAAATGCCAGTTAACTTTCGTTATAAGGACACGTACAGCAGCCAACATTATAATCATGAATTTCATGAGGTTCAAAGGGCCAAGTGCAAGGTCCTGCACATGGGCCGGGGAAATCCCCAGTATCATAACAGACTAGGGAATGAATAGATTGAGAGCAGTCCTGTGGTGAAGGGGGTACTGGTGGCTGAAAAATTGGATATGATCTGGCAATGTACACTCACAGCCCAGAAAACCAACCATACCCTGGGCTGCATTAAAAAAAAAAAAAAAGAAGGGCGGGA
>VZZY01006595.1:11997-28778 GCA_013400335.1 Eurystomus gularis | reverse complement strand
GTGATTCTTCCCCTGTACGCTGCTCTCATGAGACCCCACCTGGAGGACTGCATCCAGCTCTGGAGTTCTCAGCGCAAGAAGGACATGGACGTGTTGGGGTTGGTCCAGAGGAGGGACAGAAAAATGATCAGAGGGCTGGAACACCTGTCCCATGAGGACAGGCTGAGGGAGTTGGGGTTGTTCAGCGTGGAGAAGAGAAGGCTCTGGGGAAGCCTTTTTGTGGCTTTTCAATACCTCAGTGGGGCTTATAAGACAAGAGAGAGACTTTTTACCAGGGCCTGTGACAGGACAAGGGGCCATGGTTTTAAACTGAAGAGGGTAGATTTATACTAGATATGAGGAAAAAATTCTGTACAATGAGGGTAGTGAGACACTTTAATGATCCAAACCAGAAGATACCAAAATGATGTCTAGGATAACACCTACCTCCCCTGGACGTTAAGTCCAGTGTACTGATTTCCTCTGAGTTCTGTTACTAATGAAAAGACCATCTGTTAATAAAATTTTAAAAAATAAATTAAAAAATAAAATAAATTACACATACTGCAAATAAGCAGACACACTTCTCTGTGTGACTGACATAGTTTAGACATTAATAACTTTCTCTGTTCACTCAGTTTGCTTTTTAATTTTTTAATTATTGGTGACAAATGAAAGCTGTCCAGATCACTGAATAAACTATGCTGCAAAACATTTTTTGAATATACATTATATACCTTCCACATTTAAAACTAAGAATCTATTTTGTTTAGCTCTGCTTCTCCAAGAGTTGAAGCAGAGAAGCACTACTACTAATATTTATGTGCTTTATCTAATTTAAGTCAACATAATATGAACTATTATTCGCGTTATTTTCATACGTTAAATGTAAAAGACAATTTTCCTAAGATTTAGGGCTCGTCCACCATTGTAAATGAAGTGCATACAGTCAGAGAAAACATTCCAAAAGTTATGTTTGAATACCCAAAACAATATATACAATTTAAAAATCACAGGGAAAAAAATAATGATAGGGAAGACATTTTTTGTTATAATGCAACAGCAACAGGAATTTTGTTTTTATGAACATCTATTACATTCTAATCTAATAAAAAAAATTCTCATTTGTTCAGAGATGTCCCACTTCATTTTTTCCCTTAAAAGGCTGTAAAAGTAACTGAGGTAAGAAAAGATAAAACAAAGTTCAGTCCATGTTCCTTATAACAATGACAGCTCCATGTATGTGTTTATAAACTAGTGAGTTATTATTAACAAAATCTCAATTGCACAAAATACTTACATTTTTAACTAAGTGACAATAATAATCTGCTGACGTGTAGCCAAGACTTGATATGAACGTACTGGTTTCAGCTTCATTACTTTCCCACTTAGAAGAAGAAAGGAGATGGCACAGCAAACTCTGTGAGAAATCAACAGAAGGGCAATAAAAAAAAAAAGTATTAGTCTACAACATGCTGTGTAAAAAGAACTGACTGCTATTGAATTATATCTGGGGCAAGATCTTTTGATCAGTTGTGGCCATTTTACACCATCAACACAGGGAGTCTGCAGCTCCCACCAACTATAAGGGAAACGCTGCAGCTGCTACAGTCAGACGTGCGTTCAGAGAGCACATGATTCCAGTAGCTGTGCAATAGCAATGGAGACCATCAGTGTCAAAACCAGACAGACCTTAGGTAGGCTTCAGTTCTCTGGGAGCCACTTCAGTTTGGTATCATCTGCCTAACAGTAGTCACCTTGCTACACAGCAAAAAACTTACCTGTAGTCTTGATCAGTACCATGATCGAGAAGAGAAAGCACAAAGTTAGCATGGACTTTTCTGTATCACTCCTTCAAGAGGGCCCAGTATTTTTGACAGGATTCAGGGTCTGGCCTCATAATTTAATTTGCTTAATTTCTTCATTATCTTGAAAAGATAATGACATTTACTGCTCTATCAATTTCACTACAGCATGCTTTAAGTCATATTTAATAAAAACTTTTCAATACATTATATAAAATCTAAACAATCCTTTGATGGTAGATTCAGAGTAAAGTCAGGTTAACACATTTGATTTGAACACAGTGGTTCTGCAGCACTGTACTACAGCTCTGCTGTCTCTTGGACAGATCTTACATCCTAGCACCTTCTCAGCTGAACTGACTTATGAAAACTGTTGTGTGAAATCTTGAGCAGGTTTTTGTATCCTGCTATCGCAGCTGAGCAGAGGTAGTTTTATGTTGCTCATCAAATGATCTGCTCTGAACTAGTTACAGTTTTCTTTTCTTCCTGTCCTCTATAGCTAAACGATGACTTAAGAACAGCTACATTCCCTTTACAGAGGTTTGTTGCAGGGCTTTATGTACCGTTAACACTCAAAGTATACACTAAATTAGGCTTTGTATGTCAATGAGTCTAAAATTCTTTGTAACAGAGGGTCAGGACTAGCAAACACTGAAAAAGACCTTCATTTTAAAATTTCAAGGAAAGTTCAGATGAAAGCTCTGTGGCTTCCATGGTCTTAGGCTGTTCACTCTAGGTATTCTTTTTAAAAGACAAACCTCATGAAAGATTCAAGACTAAAAAAATAAAAATCAGCTCATTTGATATTTTCAGAACTGCAAACCGTGTATTTATGCATGCTTTTCTTGAATATCCCTAAGCAACTGCTTCAGAAGTCCTGGAATTAGATGTATTCCATGTATTACATGTTTGATTAATGCGAGAGAGCAGATAAAATCAGCAGAAGCACACCAGAGGTCTGAGAGAATTCAATACTATCAAAATAATTAACATGCATTTCAGACTTCTTATTGATTGTACCTTTATTTAGGATTATTTTACCACCCTGCAGGTTAAATGCCTAAATATTCCTTTCTTTCATTGTGAACCTTTTTTTCCCAAATAGCCCTCAACAGGAGTAACTGCTGTGGCAACACAGAGTTTCAAAGAAGTAACTTGTATGCAGCTTTTCCATTCTTACAAAAATGACATAAAAACGTGGATTTTCAAAGTGTACAAGTATCTAAATATGTCAAAGGTGAAAGCTAAAATCTATTAAACTGTACAATCCTCAAATACCCCTTGATCAATTTATTAATACAGAACCATATATATTTTTATTGTCCTTTGCAACTATTACTAAAGTTAGAATTTGTTTTCAGAACACTATCAAGGGCTCAGATTAGTAGTTCCTACAAAACAGGACCATTTGCTAAGTGGAATGAGATAAGAGATCAGACTGCAAGCTGAAAACAAAATAAAGGAGGATTTAGCTACAACAAACCTGGGATGCCACTTTTGCTAGAGTGAAGGAGGGGGTTTGAAAAGCACAAAGTTTGTAGGATTGCTCAGTGAAAGACCTGCAAAAAGCTTCACCATTGAGAAGAACAAACATAAAAAGCTCTGAAAGTGTTTGATAGGCTGACATGACAGCTAATGACAGCTAAATGAGGGAGTAGAATAAAACCCCATGTATTCACTTGTAACACTACAAAATATATTATCTAGTGACCCTCTCTGTAACCAGCATTTCCTAAGGATAAAATTAATCAAATACTCTTTACGTGAAGAGTAATTTCAAAACTACTTTCCCCCCTACCCTTGTGCAACAGTCATTGTTAACCAATGAAAAGAGGTTAAAAAAAAGAGGAAAAGACAAGAAAAAATTACTATGTATCATCACAGTCTGCATACAGCCTGCAACACTCCCCCACTTGTTGTTGGGGGTTTTTTTTGTTACTGTTGTTTTTTGTTGTTGATTTGTTGGGGGTTTTTGTTTGGTTAGTTTTCGCTTAGTTGCCCGGGTATTTTATTTGTTTCCCCTTTCCCAAGCAGTTTACTCCATCCATGCTAGGATTTTAAAGATCACTTATTTTTTGGAACACACCAAACAGCCAGAAGGAGGCAAGAGAAACAAGGTTAAGGAGATGTATAAAATAAANCTAATGACAGCTAAATGAGGGAGTAGAATAAAACCCCATGTATTCACTTGTAACACTACAAAATATATTATCTAGTGACCCTCTCTGTAACCAGCATTTCCTAAGGATAAAATTAATCAAATACTCTTTACGTGAAGAGTAATTTCAAAACTACTTTCCCCCCTACCCTTGTGCAACAGTCATTGTTAACCAATGAAAAGAGGTTAAAAAAAAGAGGAAAAGACAAGAAAAAATTACTATGTATCATCACAGTCTGCATACAGCCTGCAACACTCCCCCACTTGTTGTTGGGGGTTTTTTTTGTTACTGTTGTTTTTTGTTGTTGATTTGTTGGGGGTTTTTGTTTGGTTAGTTTTCGCTTAGTTGCCCGGGTATTTTATTTGTTTCCCCTTTCCCAAGCAGTTTACTCCATCCATGCTAGGATTTTAAAGATCACTTATTTTTTGGAACACACCAAACAGCCAGAAGGAGGCAAGAGAAACAAGGTTAAGGAGATGTATAAAATAAAGGTATGTATTAAAGGTGAAAACACTTAGAATTCGGCTCTATCTCTTACGTATTTCATTTTACAGATGCTAGCGCCAGTGCAAAGATAAGGCATAACTACAGGCAACAAAGAAAAGAAATTTGGTAACAATAATTTAAAACATTTATCTTTCAAGGTTTAAAAGCTTTCTTTGGTCCAAAACATGTCCAGAAAGTTCTCCTGTCTAGAAAATGTAGCTCATTTACTACACAAAATTCTGGTTGCCATAATTCTTTTCACTACTATATATTGCATTAGCAGAGAGTCACCTGAAAGAAAAATAAATATTGACAATTTGTTTGTACATTTGACAAGTGAACTGTTAGATGGATAAGGAATTGGCTAGGTAGCTGTGTCCAAAGGCTTACAGTCAATGTCCACAAGGAAAACAGTAACGAGTGCTGTCCTTCAAGGGTCTGTACTGGGGCAAATACTATTTAATATCTTCATCAATGGAATGGGATTGAGTGGGACAGTGTGACTGAGTGCACCATCAGCAAGTTTGCAGATGACACCAAGCTATGTGGTGCAGTTGATTCACTTGAGATAAGGGATGCCATCCACATGGACCTTGACAGGCTTCATGAGTGGGCCTCTATGAAGCTCACAACGTTCAACAAGACAAGTGCAAGGTCATGCATCTGGTTCAGGGCACTTCCTTATATCAATACAGGCTGAGGAATGAACAGATTGAGAGCAGACGTGCAGCGAAGACCTGGGGATACTGACGAATTAGACATCAGTCAGCAACGAGCACTTGCAGCCCAGAAAGCCAGAGACGTTGGAACAGATGCCCTGAGAAGCTGTGGATGACTCTTCCCTGGAAACATCTTTCAGAAAATAATATACAGAATTTTAGAAGGTTTCAGGATATCTTCTCACAGAGTTTCTTGTAGGATGCTATATCAATATTCAAGACTAGTAATAGGTTCAATTACTGCATTATAAAGTCTCCACGATGCATTCTGGAGAAGAAAAATATGTAACATTTTATATAGTCACAGAGTAGATTCCTGAGGTCAGAGAGATCAGTAATTTGACACTAATGACTTTAAGGAGTCATTTCAAACCCAACAGAAGGTATTTAAAACACATGATGGGAAATATGTCAATACTAAATTCACTCCTGTATCGATGATCTCAGTCATGAATTCCAGCCTACTCCATCAAAACAGACAATTTGAAATCTATATAATTGCCAGTTATTTCTGGCAGTAAATCAATTGCCTCTCACTATCTAGTCCACTAATGTCATATTCTACAAGCCAGAAAAATAGATGAATCTGTGGCAGAAGTGCTGCATTCAGAAGGGAAGCTCTCATGATTCTGGAAAATGAACAGCAGTCAGGCATACTGTGATATCAGAAATTATTTCATTCTCAATTTCCCTCACCACTGATTAAGTAGGAAGCAGGAAGGAAACAACATTGGTTCTAGTTACAAGAGAATACATCATAGAGTGTTAGGGGTTGGAAGAACCTCTGGCGATCACCTACTCCAACCCCCCTGCCAAAGCAGTTTCACCTAGGACGGGTTACACAGCATTGCATCAGGTAGGTTTTGAAAGTCTCCAGAGAAGGAGACTCTGCAGCCTCTTTGGGCAGCCTGTTCTACGGCTCGTCACTCTCACAGTAAGATTTTCCTCATGTTCAGACAGAACTTCCTGTGTTCCAGTTTGTGCCTTTAGCCCCTTGTCCTGTCACCACCAAAAAGAGCCTGGCCCTGTCCTCTTGACACTCACCCTTTAGATATTTATACACAATGATAAGATCCCCTCTCAGTCTTCTCTTCACCAGGCTAAACAGAGACACAGGTCTCTCAGCCTTTCCGTGTAAGAGAGATGCTCCAGTCTCCTCATCACCTTCGTAGCCCTCTGCTGGACTCTCTCCAGTCATTCCCTGCCTCTCTTGAACTGGGGAGCCCAGAACTGCACACAGTACTCCAGATGTGGCCTCACTACGGCAGAGTAGAGGAGGAACTACCTGAAAGCCTGGAAATCATTCTCTTGGAGCAGAATTTGCACGTCCACTGAGATAAGCAACACATCACCCAGCAGATACCAGCTCAGCCAGTGTCCACAACTCCAGAAAGGGGGAGATGGCACTTCAGTCTTCTGATACTACCTTTACTAAGCAGGGGTCCAAAAGCTCTGACACCTTTTTCCCCTTCGTTCTGTAATAGGAAGTATCTTCCTGCCCACGTCAATGGGGAAAAATATAGAAGCCTGAATTAAAGGCACATTAATTACCTCTGAAATTAACATCAACAGAGAAATAGCACTTGATTTTTATTACAGGATCCCATGACAGGTTTTACGCTAGTAACTGTATTTGCGTAGTAACTGTCCTGGAATTTATGACAGAGTTTCAAAGACATTCCACAGGAACCAGATAAACCAACCCATTTCTGGAAACTTCTCAACACACTCTCTCCAAAGTATTTATGATTCTGAATGTCCTCAGAAGCAGATGTGAAAATCAACAGGGGCAAAGTATTTTGGAGTGAGGAGATGGATGGTTTCACTGGGATGAGCCATTCAAGCCCGATACTGATCAGGCCTTTGCAGTGACACTTCCAGGCTCTTTGTGCCAACTTGGATGAATCTGTCAAAGCGACAGGTAGAGCAGGATAGAACAGAAAGATCTATCATTTATCCTACAGGGTATTTCTCTTTAGTCTATTATCCTTAAAAACATAGAGTGCCATTATTTTTTGAGAAGAGATCATTAATCACATTTTGCTGAAAATTATGATCTATGTGAATTTGTTGGAGTAAGTACAGCACAGATACCCAAGGGTAAATTTCTGAAATCTGGTCAAGTAACAGGTTTATTTCTGACCTCTCCATCTGCTTCAGTGTGAAGCAGATTTCCTCAACTCTGCTAAGAAAAAGCAGGTATAAGAAGAAAAACAGTATTATTCAGAGGAATCACTAGAAGTAAGTGCTACTTCCTCTTTGCATTTCATTAGATTTTGGCATGAGTATTTCTCATATGGCAATGATTTCAAGAGTCAGTACACCAGTTTTGTTCTTAGGTGTTCCCTGTACAGTCAGATGGCCCACTGCTTTCAACACAGATCTAGAAAGCAAGAGATCAAATTCTGTTTCCAAACTGGCTCTCAAAACACTTCAGAACTGCGTAATCAATTACAACATTAATGATAAATCAGATAATATGATTTCCAATATTATTTAAAAAATAAAAATGCTGTACAATATGTAGTATTTCTTTCTTTAAATAGGTAGGCTTCTAACCTACCAAATTACTTCCCAAGTCATTTAAGCACCGTCCTCCAGAAGCAACATATACACATTGCTCTGATTTGTTTAAATGTAAATGAATGTTTGCTAGCTTTCAGCAGATCAGTCCAAACCAAATTCCTGCAGATACTTTTTAGTAGTATTTTCTTTAAGATCCTTCCTGAAGGTTAAAGAGTTCTATTGTGTCCCATACTTTCTAGATTAAATTATCAACAATAAACACAAACAGGTCTGGTATTTTTAGAACCTTTTTAACTATGAAATCAACAGTCAGTTCTGGAGAATAGTAGTGGCTAAGTCTGTAAACAACAAGGCAACATGCTCTTTCAGAGACTGCCTCAACACCAACTGTTTATGAAACCAATTCTGTGAGTAGGATGCTGACATAACACAATTCATATCATGTCCACACACTTATCCCTTCATAACAAAGTCTGTGACTTTTAATTTTGCTTAGAAGACCTCTTTCTGCCTTGGTCTTTAATTCCAGGAAAAGACAGAAAATTAGTTTTCCACAAACCAAACCCAAAATCTAGAAGACAATAAAGTAGTAAAACATCATGCAGATTTAAACATAATGTAGCTTTCCAAGTACTGTTTTACTCTAAACAGCTTTGTTTTCTCCACATTTTATAAAAAAATCTCAGTGTACAAATTAGGGGAAATTATATGGCATATATTTGTCAACTTAATTATTATTAGTATGTGAGGAGGTATTTTATAAGCTAGTAAAAAAAAATTCCTTTAACTACTTACCATCAATAACCTAATCAAAATCTCCAATTTCTGCATTAAAAATGGTTAAAACACATTTCAAACAGGCAAAATTTTATACTATGCACACACATATATTTCAATGAATAGCTCATGAACACAACCTCCCACTTTATCAGACTGAGTCTACTCCAGTAACTACACAGAAGTTTTGCATAAAGAAATCACTTCAGTATCAACTTAACTTTAAGAAAGCTTAGAGTATTCATCAGTAATTTACTGGATGAGGGCCAAAGTGCCTAAGTATAGAGTGGGGAGGGGTTTTCTTCCTACATTTCTTCCTGACATTTACTGTCAGGAAGTTTTTTTGTTTCAGCAGAGTTTATGGATACATGCATTTATGGGATGGTTTTCATTAGCTAAATTCTACACCAGCACACTAAATAAAACTGCTGGCCACAAGTAAATGTTTTAGGATTTATTGGAGCTTCTCATTTTTCTCCTTAGTCACTTGGAATGACAATCTGACATCTGCCCACATCTAAATCTCCACTGATAACTATGAGACTAGTTGCTCGTAAACAAATTATTTTGCTAAACGCTCCTACAGAGACAAGAGTTTTGTCATGTGATCAAGTTACAGAAAATCTATAGATAAATGACTAGATTGAGTTAATATTACTTTAGACTTAATAAAGAATATCCAGAATTAGTATTATTCTTTCACAAAATTAATGGTGGCAGATGCACAGACTTCACTGATTTTCACATATTCCCAGACAGGAACACATAGATTTTACGAAGTTCTTCACACCGTACCTGATGCAACAGAGCCCTTCACCCTGATCTGTCGTTGAAGCAGGTAAGCAGGCTCCTCTTTGGTTGGTGTTTGCAGTAAAACTGCCCACGTGCTCTCACATTAGGCAAATTACCTTAACTTTGGTTCAATAACTGTAATTGCAACTTGCTTTTTGCAAAAAGTAACAATGGCAAAAAAAAATATAAAAAGACCATGAAAATCTACTAGAAAAACTTAACTGAAAAAGACGCAAAAACCCATTCAGACAGATAGGCTGTTTCTTTAGATTCATGTATACGCTGTGTTAATTTTGTTGATATGGGTAGTTTATTAAAAAGACTAGGCTTATATTCTAACTCTGTTTCTTAAAATGGAAGAAAAATGTTACATACTTCCACAAAATTCAAAATGAACTTGATCCTAATTTCCAAACGATATGGAGGAAAGAAAATTATGGGGAGGGAGGGGGAAGCTGCGTTGTTGGTCCCTCACCAATTCAAGCTCAGTTAACTTCTGTGAAACTAGTATAGGAAAAAACATTTTGCACTACTACTGTGGCTAAGACCACACAACTTTTTAATGGATGAGTTCCAAAGCCTAAGCTCCATCTGCAAATCGCTAACAAAACCCTTGGAAATCATAAGAAGCTAAAGAATTGTGGGACTGGCAAGCTTTGAGTCTACTCTTGGCCTCAGACAGGAAAAGCAGTTTCAAATCTCCTTCTTTTTTCTCCTTTCTCTTTAAGAAACACCCATCTAGAAAGTGTTATTACTCTTTGTATTGAAAAAGGGGAATTTTTGCTGCTGAAATAGAACACACATTTACACTAACTTACAAAAGGAAATTCAATAGCTTTACCAGAGTCAACCGTAAATCTTTTTTTTTTTTTTTTTTAAAGCCCTCTGGTTTTTAACTAGCAAGAGATTTAGAATTAATTTCCCTCTTCCTTCCACAATTTTCAAAAGCCAAAATACAAGCTTCCCACAGAAGAATTCCTTAAACCCACAAAAAACCCTCAACCAACCCTACAAAAAATGGATGAATAAATTTAAGCTTAGAAAGAGTGGAAGCATCATAAAATTGTTTCAGCTTAAATCTATGAGTTCAGTAATTTCTAAAAAAGAAAAGGTAAGCCCAAGGTTAGGCTTTTGTGCCCCATGTCAGATTTTTATACTTCCAATAGGTACACATTGCAAATACTTAAAGATCACCTAACCTAAGATGATATTCAGGCGAAATTACTTCTTAATTACTTGGTTTTGGACTTCACAAGTACCAAGCTGGTAAAAGTTTAAGGAGAGAAAAATGTTCATTGAATGTTTCAGCAAAAAAGCACAACATATGCCTATAATGGTGAAGCAACTGCTGGTCACTAATTATATTACGTTGAGCAAAAATATCTAACGCCAGCAGAATTTCTTCAAATAGGGACCTCTTTTTGTTTGTCAGTAACAAATCATTATTCTTTACTAGAGCCACCTGGCACTACTAAAGTGCTCTGAGAAATGTCAGCTGGGTAGCAAATTGTGACACTGTTAAAGCTCAGGCAGCCTTGCAGGAAAGCAGAATCCTTAGTTTCTCATTTTGTTCTTTGAGATATTAAGCTTTTGTTTATTTTGGCTCAGAAGCCAATAAATTATTTATATTCATGTTAGCTCAGCTTTGCTAAAGAATTATCTATTTGAAAAAGAGGAGAGGTCTGTTTTTCCCCAGCCCAATCATATTACCATACTATTTTTAATGAGAACATGATAATACTTGCAAATTTGCAAACATTACTAAGTTTCTTACATCCTTCCAATGTAATTATCTGTAGGTGACTAGAGAAGGTCCAATCAGTTTAGAAATTTGATTCACAAAGGCGTTAGTGAGAAGTCTAACAATCTAGATATATAACCTTGAAGAGGTTCGAATCAACCAAGAATTCCCTTCAGCTGACTTTCCAAAATCTGAAAGGAACAGCAACAACAAAATACTGTCAGTGAACTCAGTAAAAGTTTGGGACAATAAGCATCAGAAATTTGATAATGTGCTGTGTATGAAAATCTATATTCATTCTTTAATATTCTCTCTCCACATTAAAAAGAGCCAGACCCAATCTCTTCTTTACATCTTTTCAATACCTTGTAATGTCTTCAATCATCTTCCTGTTCTTCATGACTACAGGTGTTTTAGAACATAGTCTATTAGAATTCTTGAATATATACTCCTACTCTATCAACTACTTACTTGATTTTGATTCACTCGTCAGCTCCCATTTTCACTGCCATCTTTCCCCCAAAAGCGACCCACTCTAACCACACCCAAGAATCTTGCTTTTTAACCTATTAGAGGCAGAACTATGTATTAGTAAGTTTAAGAGGCAGATTACGTCAAACCTTAAGCAAGTACTGCTGGGAGAAGTGGGTTTCCCTTGGTACCCAGCACAGTCACACACACTTCAACAGCTGGTGCAGCTGAGCAAAAATGTTAAACAATGGTTCTGAAATCACACCATCTCTAGCCCACGTATTTTGGGTATACCCAGGACATACACACTGGGGACAGGAGTAAAGAGGGCTACCAGCTCTGGGGAGCCTGCTTCCCTTTCGAGGTTGGTACCTGGGACACAAACAAATCGTACAAAGGATTGAGAAAAATGCTTTTGATACCTTGGGATACATTGCAAAGCACAAAGACTTGGCTCTCAAAACTGAATTTTAACCAGTAATTTAAAAGTTGAAAGGTTCCATATCACATTAGGTGCTCATTAAGTCAGTGGGCTCTAATTAATAATGTCAGATGTTAAAAGTGTCCATATATCTACTTTGCTTTCCGTTTCGATTCAAAGGGAACTTGACTTTCAACCATCAGTTACCCAGTGAAAATTAAGATGTTTCTTTTAATCTCATTTACATACCTAGTTCCACATATGCCTAAATACAATGTAAAAACTCTTCTATCAAACTGTATCCCTTCATGTCCATACACTTACATAACAGGATTACAATGTCTGTCCTCCATGGCTGCTGATTTACATGCTCCAAAAAAGGCCTGTAAATGCTGTATAAGTATTTGTGTTACACCAAGTTTAGCCATTTAAATCTATTTCATGAAAATCAAGACTTCAGATGAGTATATGTCAAACATTAAGGAAGTGAAATCAACTTCCAAAGCAGTAAACTGGCTGGCTAACAGGTTACACATTTTAGAGAACACTGAGCATCAAAGCCAAAAAAAATTGGAACTATGAAAACAATGTAGATGAAAGGCTTTTAAAAAAGGATTAAAACTTATACAGCACTTGTATGAGTGCAGAGGTTACATTTTATTGCCAAAAAAAACACAAACCCCAAAAGACTCTGTTTTTAAAGTAACATATTAACAAAAAAAGCCCAAACAACTTTTTGAAGAGTCTATATATATTACATCACATACTATTTACTTTGAGCAGAACTGATTTGGTAGGAAGCATGACCTGTATAGTTATGGCTGACAGAAGCAGGCGGCCAAAAGGAGGGGCAAAGGGAAGCTATACTTTTTCAAAATTAAAAAACCCTAAAAGTCTGTGGAATGCTGTTTACTTCAGCTCTGTTTTACAACCACTGCTGCACGGAGAAGGGATTGACTGAGAGATCTGCAGCCTGTGGCCACCCACACTATGGGAAGCACTATGATTAAAGAGAGTGCTGTGTTCTTGTATCTGCCAGGAAAGTCTGCTCCATGCTGTAATTATTATACTTGCAGTCTTCTTATAATCTATTGCATCTGTTGCGGCAAGTCCCCTTACAATATCCAACAAGAAAACCATTGAACATGAATGGCAAGTTATTTTTAATATGCACAAATGGCTTGAAAACTGGATACCTTAAATACTTTCAAATTTATGAAAACATTTTGCCTTATAGGATAGCCAGTGCCATAGTGAAAGAAGATCTACCACTGAAACATTTGCTTTAACCTACTTACCAAAAATATAGCCTGACACAAATCCCTTTCACCCCACATCTTTATAATGAGCTAAGTCATTGCTTTAGATCTTTAAAGCACAAAAACTGTGTGAATTGTGGATTACACATTATCTAGAGAGTACTAAAACATGACACTTCCATCTGCCACTTCGTTAAGTGATTATGCACATTGAACATTTCCGATGACCCAATGATTTAAATGCACTACAACTTCTCCCTTTATCTTTAAGGATGTTTAATATTTCATTGTAACAGCAACTTGGAAAACAATAAAATCAGCTGTAAATATAAAAATAAGTAGCAGGAAAAAAAATATTTCAAATTCTGATCTCTGCAAAAAGAAAATGTTGTTTGGTGCTTTATCACACAAAATTAAGCAGTACAACACCGTTGTTGGAAGCACAACACACGGCTGTTATTGCACTCTCTCCACCAAATTTATGAGGCAGTCTGTACCATTTCAACAATTTTGCCAGGAATTGGCTGCACAGATGCTCCTGTGAAAAGCACAGGTTGTCTACTGGCTATAAATATGAAGTGTTACACTAACCAGTGTCCCACTGCATAGCCAAGGATGGAAGAAGGATGTACCAAAAGCAAGGCTGAATGAAAAAAATCAAGGACTGGGTAAAAGCCCGTTTGTCTCCACCCACTCCAGACCACTTCCTGAGGAAATGTCTTTAGACCCTCTTTGATATAAACCTTTGATTAGAGGCAAGGGTAAATCCTACATACAGTGACTGAGAAAAAGTGCCACAAAAACCCCCAAAGGATCAGGGGAAAAATACAGAAAAAATTAATAGGAAAAGTATAAACAAGATACACACTTTAATCATAATCAGATGTCCTTCATCTAAAGGAATACGCTACAGTCTTTGCAGTGATCAAAGTTCCTCATGATTATTTGCACAGGTTAGAGAAGGAATGACAACTCCTCGTTTCCAAACATACCAAAAAAGCTGTAAGATCCTTAAAACCACAAGACTGAGTCTCAGAAAGTGATTAAGTAACTTTGAACTGCTTTGGCCTCCAGGAGATTTAACATTTTCCATTTCTCTCTTGGACGCATGCCCCCTTCAACACAGACCTCTCTCTTCCCACAGCTGCTAGGGAAAAGCAGATCCCCTGCTCCATGCCTTCCCTTCCCTCTTAAACTGGCATTCTCTTCTGATTATTCTATATTTTAGCTATGGTAAATATTTTAGCTATGGTAAAATATTAGTAATACTGTCACAAATACAAGAAATACTCTAAAGCAACTAGTTATTTCTCTTAGTCTATGTATCACTAAAATCAGTGTTCTCCTCTTAAAAGGGGGAAACAACAACAAAGTTTCAAACATATATGTAATGAAACCATGCTAAAGCCTATGCTCTATGACATAGATAATTTCTCCTCTAACTTTCACAATAAATAGCAGGTGAATTATGTTCATAATTTTAACTCATTTATCTCTGTTCAGCTCTTAATCACCTTCTTTCACAGCTGTCTAGATAAGGAGAAAAACATGTTTCTCAGTATGACCTCTAGCAATTAATAAGCCTTTTAATAGACACATTACCCATATATATCATTAATATGGTAGTCTTATCTCATAGAGACATCATTTATTGTAAATCCCACATTATTTTAATATTTTTTCTGCATCAAATGGTCTTGGGGCCCATTTGCCACTGTGGAATGACAAGTTATTTAGGCTTTCCCTAATGTAATAAAACAGACTAAAGAACAAATCTTGAGATTCACTATAATTTGTGCACTAATTATCTTCTTTGTTTTACCTTAAATTCCCATCTCCCAGAAAAATAAGCTTGTAGATTTGCTTTTATAAAAACAAGAGATTATTTAAGAGAAGGGGAAAAAAAAGAGAAACGCTTTTTACATTATATTTGGATTATTCTTAACATATCATGTTCTTTCCTAACGACGTTATCTGAGGTGTTCTTAACCATCTGACATTGTGTGCATATAAATAAAAATAGCACATAGCAAGTTTTATTAAAAGATGACAATTATATTGGCCACAAAATCAAATCAACACTCTTCACTAAGAAGATACTATCATATTCCACTATACAACCTACATCTTAATGTATAAATTAATGCATCTGTATTAAAGTTGTTAATGTTGGAGAGAGAATGAAAGTATAGAACACTGTCTCCTTAAATCACAATTATCTAATTCATATTAAATCAAACTTATAAGCAATAATAGTAAAAACATTGCAAAAAATGTTCTTTTATGATGGTCACATTCTTGGTTAATGTCATTCCTTTTCTTCTAAAAATATAGAGTACAGTGTGTTTGAGTTCTTTCAGATGTGCTAAATTCTACTCCATCAAAAGGGCACTAAAGGAAAAGGGAACGTTTTGCAAGAAGAGCATATCACACCCTGACCTACCTTGTGGCAGATGTGTGACCTCAAAAAAGTAGTATACACCCTAATAAACTTAATTCCTACTACAAAGAAGTTGGTAAGGAAGTTAGTTAATGTTTAACAGACAACAGCTCTTCAGGTTCTAAACAGAAAACCTCTCTCACTTTTGAGTACTTACCTGAATGCAAATTCACACTGTGGGAAACTTTAGTCTAGCAGAGGATCTTGGAGTTGTCCTAGAAAAAGGCATTCTGCCATGGATAGTTCTGTTTCAGGGAGCCTCCAAGATGACCTATTGTTTGGTGAAGGTATGAACAGAACTTCAAGTAACCATATGACACATTACAGGAATGAGGCCCAACTTCTGGTGGAGTGTGCCTGGATCACCTGAATAATTTTGCACTCTTACAGGATATCCTAACAGAACTCACCATCTTTATGGACATTTTCTTCATATAAGCACTATGCCATGTTTATTTCAGCAACTGAAATAAAATAAATGGGGAGAATAATGGAAGAGCTTCTTTTTTAAAAAACCTAAATGTGAAGAAACACTAACCGTGTTTTGCAGAAGAAAACAGCCTGTGAATCTAAGACAACTACACAGACAGGAACTACAGCTGGGCAAACACTAAACAACCACTGATCCTGGGGTGAAAAAAAAAAAAAGAGGGGAATGGGGAGAAGGTATATCAGTCTCTGACGAACAGATGAGGATGGGAACAGTAAACCAGAACATGGAGCAGTTCCGGGCAAAAGGGTCTCAGCAAAATATTTCACCTCAGGAAACCTAGATCCTAGGTCTCCATCTTTTGTATCATAAAGATATCTTCATAAAATCAAGAAGAAATGACAGACAAGTGGTTTTGATGATTCATGGTACGAACTACGACCCAGCTCAGAGAAGATTATGTTTTTCCACTGTTTTTACTTAGGCAAAATACTTTAAAATGTTACCCACTATCACCTGGTTAGGAAGATCAGGCAACAAGGATTACAAATATCCTTGAACTCACTAATGTTAATATGAAAACTTCTGACAGAAGAAAATTGTTCACTGACTGTGCAATTGTGTCCCTGCCCAAAACTAGGTCCCTATGACAATCATCCAGACTGAAAATGCAAAAAGTGAAACCAGCTCCCTTGACAGATGTTAAAGGACTCACCATCACAGGAGAAATGATGAAGAAAAGCTGACTGAATAGATTAGATACTGAGAAACCAGTT
>VZZY01006594.1:151914-167084 GCA_013400335.1 Eurystomus gularis | reverse complement strand
CCCCCCCGCACACTCCAAGGATACTCGAGTTACCAAAACAGGACACGTTTATTGACAAATGTAACCGGTACAGACCACGCGTAACAGGGACAGACGGTACCCGGCCGGTGGCGATTGGGGGGGCACACACACCGGGGTGGGGGGCACCGTCCCCATCCCCGTCCCCATCCCGTCCCATCGGTGCGGGCAGGGGCACGCCGGGCTTCGCTTCTCCCGTCGACCCGAAACCGCCTCTTGTTTAACCGAAACCGTCTCTATTTACACAGCCTGGCCCTGACCCCGCAGCCGTCCCCGTCCCCTCCTTCGCGCCCCCCTCGCCCCGGCGCCGCCCTCCCCGGTCCCCGCGGAGGGTGATGAGGTCCCGGGGTGTGGGGTGGGGAGGGGGGTTGGGATGTCAGGGGATGCCGGAGGGTCCCGAGGGGGCTCAGACATAGTTCCTCTTGTCGTAGCTGGTGACGGCGGAGCGCGGGGCGGAGTAGGCCACCTTGCCAGTGGGGTACCTGTCGTCTTTGGGGGGGCAGGAGCAGCAGAGCAGGGCCCCCCCCAGCAGCAGGAGGGCGGAGGCCGCCCAGCCAACATAGAGCGAGGTGCCCAGCTCCCGCTTCTGTGCGTCGATCACCAGTGGGTTGTAGAAATCCCGGATGATGGTGTTGGCCGACCAGGAGACGGGGATGAGGTTCATGATGCCGGAGAGGAGGAAGATGACACCGGAGACGATGGTGATCTTGGCTTTGGTGCTCTCATCCTCCACGCAGCGGGTGCACTGGGCGCCCACGATGGCCACCATTAAACCCAGGACGGCCAAGACGATGGCCACCACCAGGAGGGCGCGGGCGGCTTGCAGGTCCTGCGGCAGGGCCAGCATGGAGTCGTAGACCTTGCACTGCATCTGCCCCGTGCTCTGCACCACACAGTTCATCCACAGCCCTTCCCAGATGATCTGGGCCGTCACGATGTTGTTGCCGATGAAGGCCGTCACCCTCCACATGGGCAACGCGCAACAGATGATGCTGCACAACCAACCCAGCACCGACAAGGCCACCCCGCCGATCTCCAAACCCATCGACATGGTGGCTGGTTTGCTGCCGCGCTCTGAGTAGATGGCGGAGAAGAACCCAGGGACCGAAACCGTCACCGTCACCCGTCGCTGCTCGCAGCCGTTGGGGGATCAGCTTACACCTGGGTGCACCTGCGCTTGCTTATAAGGGCTGGCGGGGCCAGCTCAAGCGCCCGCCCGGGGTGGGGTTTCACTGCTGGACGCTCCTCTCCGCTCCTCCGTCACCCGTCACCCGCGTCCCACACCCTCCCCTTTGTTTGCAGAGATGGCGCTGGTTGAGCCGAGAAGGGCGGGAGGGAGAGAGACGCCACCTGCCACGGCCATCCCCATGGTTTCGAGGTGATGGGTACCGGCAAGCATGGCCATTGTGCTCGTTCAGACCCACCGAAACCCCTTGGGGACCTGCAAATGGCTTCACCATCCTCCCCCCCCCTCCCCCTTCCCCAGAATGTGCTGGCAGGTCAGAGTTTGGTTTTATTTCTGGAGCGTCTTATCAGTGCTCACGTTTAACTGGGGTTCGGCAAGCGCTGGGCACATTTGCATCACCGTGCAAAGTGCAAGCCCTTTGCCGTGCCGCAATGCTTGTTGCTCTGGTGCCACCATCCCAGGGCACCCATGAAGGCTCCTTGCCTGGCAGGATGGGAGCAGGAAGGGGCCAGAAAGGAGGGGAACCCCCCTTCCAGCCCCCTCCTGCTCCCACTCTCCTGGACAAGGAGCGCCAGCGGGGATCCCCTGACCAGATGATAAGTATCTTTACTCATCCTGCTCATATATTTTGGCCTTGAAGGAAGCAGATAACGCACGTAACCGCCCCGGCAGCGTCACCCTGTCAACCCAAGCATGCAACCAGCGAAGGGGAAAAAAAACAAGGCAGGTGCGGGCAGGCTGCAGGCAGTCACACTCTGACCTGGCAGCGGCAGCCCCACGGTTGTGGGGTGCATGCGTGTCCCCCATCAATGGTCCCCTCCATCCTTGCGTGCTTGTCGTGGTACCGACGTTTCCAGCCTTCCCCCTTCCGCAGGAATGTGGTTGTTGGCTCTCGCTGGACACGGGCTTGCTCCTGCCTGTTCCCTGCCTGCGCCAAAATCTGCCCTACAACTTATTAACTACTCAAGAGTGCAGTGGGATGCTGATGGCTGGCGTTGTGGAGGGAGCCCTCCCTGCTGAGGCACCCGAGGTGTGCGATGGGGGAGAGCCCCATGTCCACCTCTCTGTACCCTTCAGCACCCCAACACCCACCCTGTAGCCAAGGAGGATCAACTTCAGATGCCACACAGCTCCCCAAAAACCTCATAGCTGACTGGGTCAGCTTCTGCTGCCCTGCAGCACCCTGAACCCCCATAGCTAGTGGGGTCAGCCTCTGCCATCCCAGACCGTCCCATCACCCCATATCTGGCTGGGTCAGCTGTTGTCACTCCATCCAAGTTGGCCTCTTGCAGCACCCTCTATCTGACCTCCACCATCCTGTGACACCCCAATACCCAGCATCCAGGCTGGTTAACCTCTGCAGACCGATGGCATCCCCAAAATACCCCGTATCTGGCCAGGTTGGCTCCTGCCACCCCGTGGTACCCCAATACCCCCTGTATTAGGGCCAAGTGGGCTTCTGCTACCCCATTGTACCCTGATCACCCCCCCAAGGGCACCCCAAGCCTCCCACAGCCTGCCAGTGTTGGTGGCTGTGGTGGCACCCAGGGGTGACCCCGTATGTGCTGCTGAGGGGGACCCCACGCAAGCAGCACCCCAGGGCCTTGTGCCCTTGTCGCTGGGGGGATGCTGGGGGTCCCAGCCCTCGGGGGCACCTTGAGGTGCCCATGACGCCGATGCTGCCAGCAGGTGATGGTGGGGGGGGCCTGGCCAGTGTGCTGCGGGCACTACACCAACACCCCCAAACACAGCGGGGTCCAGGCTGGCTGAGGGCCCCCCAGGTCTGCGGGCAGGCGTGCCAGCACCCCGGGGTGAGGGTGTGCACAGTCGCACTGATACACACACACAAACCCACACCCCCTCTGGCGGCAGCGACACCCGGCCACGCGTCTGCACATGCGGACAGACAGACAGACACACGGCCAGGCACAGGCAGCGGCGGGCAGGCACACGACGGCGGTACGGGTGCACACATGCGCACCCCGCGGCGCCCACGGTTGCGGATACGCCGGCACATGCACCCAGAGCTACACAGACACACAGGGCTGCAGGGGCTGGGGGGCAGGGGGCTGTCCCGTGGAGGTGTTTGGGACAATAGGGGTACCTGAGGCAGGACAGGGGGGATACCACAGGCAGGGGTATGGGTTAGAGGAGTACCCCACGCAGGTGTGGGGGGCAACGAGGATGCCCCAGGCAGGGGTGTGGGGCAGGAGGGACATGGAGGTAGGACTGTGGGGCAGGGGGATAGCCCATGCAGGTGTGGGGGGCAATGGGGATAACCCAGGCAGGGGTGTGGAGTAGGGGGGATACCCCTGGATAGGGCTCTGGGGCAATGAGGATGCTCCGTGGTAGGGATGTGGATGTTGGGCATGGGGGATAGTTCATGCAGGAGTGTGGGGCAGCAGGATGCCCCGAGTAGGGTCGGGGGGCAATAGGGATACCCCAGGTAGGGCTGTGGGACAGAGGAACAGGGGGATACCCTGCACAGGTGTATGGGGCTGTGGGGATCCCCCTGGGGTAGGGGCTAGTGGGGCAGGGATGAGGTGAAGCACCGCAGCCCCTGACCCTGCAATCAGAGCCCCACACGCCGCGTCCCCACATCATCATCCCAAATTGCCCAAAGTACAGGCTGTGTGCGGTGCCGTGCCGGCCCCGGGCAGCTGCTGCCACCTGACTCACGACAGAGGAAGGGGCAAATCACCGGGGTTTCGAGGTGCCGGTTTCGGGGTGCCGGCCACTACTGCGTGCTTCAGAATGCATTCTTGTGGCGAGCAAGCTGGCTTGCTGGTGTTTACCAAAAACAGCTGAGCAGGGCCAGCATCCCTGCCAGGGTTTGGGGACCATCCCCATCCCTCCTACATCCCCCACCCTGGTGAAGCCCCCTCTGCTCTCTCCCCACAGCCGGGAATGGGTGGGGAGCATCACCCACAGCAGGTCACCTGGGGTGGGGACAAGGTGGGGTGGTCGCGTGGAGCCACCAGTGACATAGGGACAGGTTTGCCCCCCTGTGACTGGTGGCCTCGGATGAAGGTCAGACCCGAAGGTCAGACCCAAAGGTCAGGGGAGCATTGCCAGTTGGGTGGCCCATGCTGCAGGAAGGACACCTGTGCTTGGGGATGGGGAGGACACCCACTGCAGGCATCCCCCCATCCCCACCATGTACCCAGCACCCTCGGGGAGGGGAGCAGAAGGTGACGGCAGAAACCGCCCCGGGCGTCGCGGGGCCGCGTCCCGCTCACGTGCGCCCGCCGTAAGGTTTGGGGTGTTCCCTCAGCCCTGCGGTCGCAGTGACGGGTGCGTTTCCCCCCGGGGGGAGCTGGGCCGGGGCGGTAAATGCTGCCTGGGCTGCTTATATTTCAGGCGCGGGGCTGCTGGCTCTGCCCCGGCCAGGGCACACAGGGAACCCATTGTTGAAGCCCCTTCGGCGGCGGCGGAGAGCAGGTAAGGCAGCTCCGAGCATCAATGGTGGCTCTGTCTGCCGGTGGGGTGGGGATGGAGCTACCGGCAGCGCCGGCGCCCAGCCGGCACACGGGGAGCTGGGGGGCACAGGCCGGTGGGACCTGGCAGCTTGCCCGGGGAATGCCAGGCCTCCCGAAATCTCTGTGTGCCTGGGGCATCCCCACCCTGACGCCTTCACATCGGTTTCCCTGGGGCTTTTCTAGAGCATCCCGCTTCTTCCGAGCATCACTCACGGGATGACCCCCCATTGCATCCCCCTTCCTGAGCTGTGTCTGTCTCCATCACCCCTTTGGCAGCCTGGGCAGCACTTGAGCGTATTTTCCCCGTTCGGAGCCACTTGTTGCTCAGCAAATCGGGCAGGGCTTTTACTTTCAGTGTGACTCAGGCTGTAGGTCCCGTTTCTTGCAGCAGCGTTTGCTGCCCAGCAGCTGCGTCCCCCCAGGGACCCCCCAGCTCCCAGCTCCTCTCCAGCCAAGCCGATAAGACTTTGCTTTTCCGTAGCAGGAAACAACCTGACTCTGCATATTTGAGCCGGTCAGGGGGGTTTATGTTGGGCAAGGACTTTTTTTGGGAACATTCAGTCTCTGGGCTGTCGGTAACTAATCCCCGGCCGTCAGCAGGGAGGGGTGTCCAGCTCCACGCTGGCTGAGCTGGTGGCTGTGTCTCACTCGGTGGATGTGAAGCCGGAGATCCCGGCAGATCACCGCTTTCCGGCAAGTTTCACCTGCCTTTTTGGGACCTCAAGGTAGCCGGGTGGCAAGTTCATGTGTGGGGGCTGGGGGATGAGGGGCTCTCCACTGAGCTGGTGCCAGGGGTGTGTGTGAGGTGGGAATGTCACCCATGTCCCAGGTGGGGATGTCCCCAAGCCCTTTGGCAGAGGATTTGTGCCCCGAGCCCTCTCCCCACAGGGTGTCCTCTGCCCTGAGCAAGGTCAGGGTGGCACAGCCTTTGCCATGCCCCTGTCAGTGCCCAGCATTGTGGTGACATTGGGTTTAATGCCACCTCCCTGCCCAGGGCTGGCCTCGCTGCCCAGCCATGGGGCTGTGACTTGTCCCTATCCCAGCGAAGCAGGGACAATCAGCAGAGGGTGTTTCCTGAGCCACAAAGGGCCAGTGGCTGATGTTCTGGGATGGGAGCTTTGCCCTTGCCAACCCTGTTAGTGTGTGATGGAGCAAGGACCAGATGAGTCTCCCTGTCCTACAAATCCCGCTGGATTTGGGGCAGGGCTCCCACACCTGGCTGGGTGATGGGGCAGGTGCCAGGTGGTGAAGGCTCAGGAGAGAATGAAAACCCTGTTTTGGGGTGGCGGAGCTCCCTTCTGAGCAGATGGGCTGTGGTTCCATCATGGCATGTCCCTGCACCATGTCCCCTTGCAGGTGGCACTAGGAAGAAGCTGGGGCTGAGGTCCCACGGCATGCACCAGGGCATGGGCAGCTGGGACGGGGCTGTGGGGCTGGTGTCCATGTGGGGATGGCCCTGAATGGCCAGTTCCAGGGTCCTACCCGTGCTGCACCAGCATCCTCCAGCTCGGTGGGCACTGGGGGTGGCTTGTTGCTCCGAGGGCTGGCTGCTGCTCCTCTGCTCCCTCCCAGCCTGTGTCCGTTTGTCCTGCTGTCCATCAGTGCTGGGGACACAGGGCTGGCCATGCTGGCCAGGAGAGTGTGTTGCTGGGGGACGTGGGGGAGGGCACGGGGGCTGTTTCTGGGTGGCAGCCGCCAGTTTGTATATATGTCATGTTCTGGCTTTAATTACAGTAATTGGCTATCCGAGGGCCGAGCTGGCGCCTGCTCTGACTCTGAGGGGGAGCGTGGGCAGCTCAGGTGTTTGATGCTCCGTGCGTGGAGGAGTCCCCGTCCCCACCTTGCCATTTGTCCCCAGCCCAGAGGCATGTCCCCACGTGCCTGTGGGGACACAGGCCAGGCGAGGCACACACACACATGTGGGCGCGTGCCTCTCCAACCCCAAATCATTTGGTGGTTCCAGCAGCTGGCTGGGAGCTGAAAGCCATGCTCAGCCTCAGGCAGAGTCTGGCCCTGGTGAGGATGCTCTGGAACCCTGCAGATTAAAGGGAGACCTTGACCATGAGGCCCCAGGGTGGGCATGCTGGAATGCGAGCAATGTGGGTGCTCCAGCAGGACAGAGGGATGGACGGAGCATCCCAGCATGGCCGGGCATCTGGGTGGCTCTTCCAGCACAGGTCAGGCAGGCAGGACCTGGCTTGTCCCCATGGGTCAGGTCCCCAAGGGCCTGGGCTCTGCCCTGCCTGTCCCTGCTGCACCACATACCAGCATCCCCAGCCCAGGCACTGTTGGTATCCTCATGGCACCGTGGCGCTTGGACCACTTGGCTCATCCCACTGCATCAGGGCATGATGCCCAAGGCTGTCCTGGCATGGGCAGGGACAGTTCTAGAGCTCATCGCACCGCACAGTTAGCACAAGCGATTGGATCGTATCTGTAACTCTAGTGCTTGGGAAAACTAAGATTATCTGAGGCCCTGTTATCTGCTCCAGAGGCCTGGGATTAAGCCAGAGTGGGGGAACGGTGCAATGTCCATCTGTCCGTCCTTGCGGCCTGTCTGGCCTCGTGCTGCGCTTGCGCGGATGCTGGAGGGACTTTGGAGGGAGCTGGGAGGGGATATGTGTGTGGGGGGGGGGCTCATAGATGAAAGGGGGAGAGGTCGGGCAGTGCCCAAAGCATCACTATCAGTATTGGCACCGGTATCGGCACAGCCTGGCTAGTGGGTATGGCCGGTTGTGCCAAAATGCCACCAGCACCACGTGGCCCTGCTGGCCCTGCTGCTCTGCCTGTGCCTGGCACCCTGGAACCCACTGGGGCTCTGGGACCCTGCAGCCCTGACCCACCGAGCCGTGCTGGCAGCGCGGGCAGCGGGATGTCGGTGGGGCTGGGACTGAGGGCTGCCGTGTGAACACCGCTCGGTGGTGGAGCACAAGGTGGGGTGGGTTTTGGGGTCTGTCCCCCTCTTGCCCCGAGCAGCGCCGTCTCTCCTCTGTGTGGAGCCGGCAGCCGCTCCAACCGGTTTGTGGGTCTGGGCGGTGACACCTCCTGCCCGAGGCCTGATGGAGGGCTGGGAAGAGCTGGTATGGATGCCAAGGAACAAACAAGAGCTGCTTGTGTCCTGCCGGGCACGGAGCCCAGCAGTGGGGCAGGAACGGCCGTGCTGCTCCCTGGGCACGGGGGGCTGGAGGCTGGACTGCAGCTGGAGCAGCCGCCCCATGAGCTGGGGGGAAACTGAGGCATGAAAGCATGGAGGGACCTCAACCAGGTGATGGAGCAGGAGGTGCTGGCAGTGATGGCAGAGATGTCTTGGTGTCTGGACACTGACTTGCTCTTCCCCTTCAGCATCCCAGGCTGAGCCCTGGAAGCTGCCCTTGGCATCTCCTGCCGGCCCATGGGCAGTAGTGGGATGCAGTCCTGTGCCTGGGTGGCCTGAACCTGGTCTCCTGCATCCTCCTCTGTGGGAGCAGCCAGGATATTAAGTGTCATCCCTGCGGGGAGAAATGCGAGCGGAAGAATCCCGGGAAACTGGTTTTACCCCTCCATCCGGTGCTGGCGGCAGGACGGCGGTGGCAGCCGGTGCTCCTCCCTCGGCAAAGGCATATAACGCCTGCCATGGTCCCGGCAGCCGGCACTGCGCTGCGGGAGGCGGGCAGGGGTGCAGGCAGCGAGCGATGGCCTCCATGGGGCTGCAGGTGCTGGGCATTGCCCTCTCCGTCATCGGCTGGTTGGCCTCCATCCTCTGCTGCGCGTTGCCCATGTGGCGGGAGACGGCCTTCGTCGGCAACAACATCGTGGTGGCCCAGATCATCTGGGAAGGGCTGTGGATGAACTGTGTGGTGCAGAGCACGGGGCAGATGCAGTGCAAGGTCTACGACTCCATGCTGGCCCTGCCGCAGGACCTGCAAGCCGCCCGCGCCATGGTGGTGGTGGCCATCATCTTGGCCATCTTGGGCACCCTGGTCGCCGTCGCCGGCGGCAAGTGCACTAACTGCGTGGAGGACGACACCGCCAAAGCCAAGGTCGTGATCCTCTCCGGTATCATCTTCATCATCGCTGGCATCCTTATCCTCATCCCCGTTTCTTGGTCTGCCAACAGCATCATCCGGGACTTCTACAACCCGCTGGTCAGCGACTCCCAGAAGCGGGAGCTGGGGTCATCCCTCTACGTGGGCTGGGCGGCCTCTGCGCTGCTGCTGCTGGGGGGGGGGATCCTCTGCTGCACCTGCCCCCCCCGGGGCGAGAAGTCCTACTCCGCCAAGTTCACAGCCGCTCGCTCGCTGCCAGCCAGCAACTACGTCTAGGAGCTGCTGCGCCTGCCTGGACCCCCCCAGCCCCAGCGGGGAGCTGAGACCTCCCAGGGTGGCCCTGGCCCGCAGACCCCCCCGGGCTGGGGGCTGGCTGGGAGCCGGGACAGGGAGGGCTGGGTGCCGGGGAGGTGCGAGGGAGGGCAGACAGAGCTGCCTTTGTTCTCCGGGGGATTGAAGCTGGTTCTTTAATCTCGGTTGAGACAGGGAACAGCGAGAGCCTGTCCTGGCTGTCCCCCCTCCCTCTGTCGCCCCGGTGGGGGTCCAGCTCCCCTTGGAGCTGCGGCATCTCCAAAAAAACCACCTGATCCTCCTCCTGGAGCATCTTCTGGCTCCTGGCATCGGGGTGTGCTGTGCGGTGATGCAGCTCCTGGAGCCCATCCCATGGGTGGCACAGGGCCGGCAAAGGGTAAAACCCCCCAGGACGCGTCCGTCAGGGTGGGCAGTGGTGATGGTGGGGACACCAAACCTGTCCTACGTGGTCATGGCTGCAAACCCTGGTGGGGTCTCGAGGGGTGGTGGGAGCTCTCGCCTTAAAATGTTGACTTTGACCTAGTTTCGGGTCTCGGAGCGGCTGCACAAACGTGTGATTTCTCGCGGCAGCTCCCCGGGGCGGGGGCATCATTATCCTGGGAGTGGGAAGGCAGCGGCCAGGCTGGGAGAACCGGTCGGGGAGGCAGCGGTGGAGTGGGACTGTGCACCTGCATGGAGCAGGGGGACTCCTGGACCCGACCCTGTCCCGTGGGGCGCACCCAGACCCATGGACCCCCTCGGCATCCCCTGAGTGGGGTGCTTGGGGTGGAGGGGGTGGCTCGCGGTGTTCGCCCCAAACTGTGCCGCCGTCTGTCCCTGCATCGCAGCCTTCCCACATTAAACGGCAGCTGCCCAGACCCCGTTGTGCTTCGTCTTCTTTAAGACCTTCTCCCACACCCGCCTCAGTGATGGGACCCCATCGGTACCACAGACCACCATCCCCCTGAGATCCCCCAAATCTGTGCTCCAGAGCCTCCTGCGATCCCACCATTCCCTTTAGCCCTGCTCCAGCCTTAGCATCACCCACTACTCTCCTCCCTGGGCCACCCCAAGGGGTGGCAGTGGGTGTCTCTGTGGCACAATGCCTTGGCGATACCGGAATAGCATCGGGGTTGCCCCACGCCTGTCCTGGTGGGTTCTTGCTGGGTGCAGGTGAGGGTGGGTTGGGACATGCTAGCCCTGGGGCCACCCGACAGCCCCGGCTGGGAGCACCCTGGGGCCGGCGTGGGCAACACCGGGTGTTTTGCCTATCTTGTTTCCGGCACGGCGAGTTGTGCCAGGGTGCAGCCGGCACTCTGCTGGCTTGGGAACATCCTTCCCTCCCTCCCACCTCAGGGTGTGTGAGGATGGTGGGTGATGCCAGCTGCCTTGCTCTGGGTGTCTCATCTGAGTCTGGGGGCTTGAAGGCTCCCAGCTCCCCCATCCCTTCACTGGGAGCAGGAATAGTGGAAAATGCACTTGCAGCCCTGTGGTGCCGGTGGCTGGGTGGGAATGAGAGCATGATGCTCTGGTAAGCATTCCTGGTGGGATCTGCGGGGCCACTGCTTGTCCCTGCTGTTGTGTGACCCGTTTTTGGGGTTTCTTGTGGTTCAGGTCCCGCTGGCTGGGGAAGGGTGCCGGGGATGGCTTCCCGTCATCCCGGCCCCCAACCTCCTGGGACGCTGGTCTCCCTTTTGCAGCCAGAGGGACTTTATTTTTGGCCCAAAGGGGCTTTCATGGACAAGGGAAAGCAAAGTCCCAGTGCTGGGTGTCCATCAGGATGCCAAGGGATGAAGGGTGCTGGGGAAGGAGCGAAGACACAACGGAAGAGGAGAAGCCAGAGAAACCGAAACCGGGACTGGAGAAATGACAGTGAAACCTCCTGCAAGTGCTGCAGGGAGTGCCGGGCACAGCCGATACCGCACTGGGCTCATAAAAACTCAGCTGGTCCCGGCCAAGTGTGGGTGCGAGCACCCATGGGTGCCCTCTGCCCCACGGCAGTACAGAGGGTCTGCTCCGTGCGGGGCTGAGCAGCGATTTGGGCTGAGCCAGGGGCCAAGGCAGACACAGGTGACTGTGGTGGAGTGGGTGGCTCCTGTGTCCCCTGTAGTGGCCACCCCTCTTATCCAGAGGTCACAAGAGTGATGCCTGCAGTGATCCCAGGCTCCGTAGCCTGGTGGTTCACCTGGTGCTGCTCCCGGTGCTAAGGAAGAGCTGGTATTGCTGAAAGTGCTGAGCACCACAGCCAGGGTCGGAGGCAGACCTGAGCTCTGACCCATTTCCAGCTCCCCAGAGAGGAAGTCCTGGGTCCAAAGGGCGCAGCACCAAGGGCAAAGCAAAACCTGCCCTTGATCAGGGAGCAGCTGGAGACGTGGGGCTGCCTCACCTGCCCCTGCTGCCCCCCGCCATGCTGGTGGCCACGGATGCTGAAGCACCAGCGATGGAGCAGGGCATGCGGTGGGCACGGGGTGGGTGGGGGGCTGTGTTTCGGAGAGTGCTGAGATGGACACAGTGAGCCCCTCACCCTGCTCCCTTGCGCCTGGCCCAGCCGGGATGGGGTGATGGCTGAGGGATGTGCCGTGGGGATGTTGTAGCAGGAAAACCCAACGCACAGGGGCTCCTGCACCTCAGCCTCCTCAGGACCGGGGTGCTCAGTGCCAAACGTGTCTCATATTGACCTGCAGCAATGCCCCATGTCACACATGTCCCCATGCCATCTTGCATCAATGCTCCATGCCACACAGGTCCCCATGTTGACATGCAGCAATGCTCCACGCCACACGTGTCTCCATGCTGGTCTGCTGCCATTCCCACCCAGATGGGGAACGAGATGCATCCAGCATGAAGGCCGCTTTCTTCAGAAAGCCTGTGTGGCTCTGGAGCCGTGTCTGTGATGGTTGTACCCTGTCGCCACAGGTGCTGTCAATGGCGATGATGACGATGCAGATGAGTGGCCTGATGCTGGCCGTGGTGGGCTGGCTGGGCTCCATCCTCGCCTGCGCACTGCCCACATGGAAGGTGACAGCCTTCATCGGCTCCAACATCGTGGTAGCCCAGGTCTTCTGGGAAGGGCTGTGGATGAATTGCGTGTACGAGACCACAGGGCAGATGCAGTGCAAGGCCTACGACTCCCTGCTGGAGCTCACCTCCGACCTGCAAGCAGCTCGTGCCTTGGTGGTCACCTCCATCTTCGTGGCCTTCTTTGCCTTCCTCACCGCTGTCTCAGGTGCAGACTGCACCCGCTGCATGGATGACAGAAGCACCAAGAGCAGGATCTCTGTCTTGTCAGGTGTCATTTTCATTGTGTCCAGCATCATGCTGCTCATCCCTGTCTCCTGGTCTGCTAACAGCATCGTCAGCAACTTCTACAACCCCATGGTGCCCGAGGCCCTCAAGAGAGAGCTGGGATCTGCCCTCTACATTGGCTGGGCCTCCTGTGCCCTCCAGCTCTTTGGCGGTGGCATCCTGTGCTGCTCGGGGTCCCCATCCCAGCAGGACCCCTATGCCAAGAAGTACAGAGCGGTGAAAACCAGTGGCCCGATGGGCTACGCCATGAAAGACTATGTGTGAGCCAGAGCGCCAGGGTGCCAGCCCAAGGGAGAGCATCACCATCCCCGTCCTGCCTCCACGCGCCACCCCCTCTGCCCACACTCCTGCCTGTCCCCACTCCGGCTGTACCCCCAGCACGGACACCCACCACGTGTCCCCTTCCCTGGTGCGCGGGGGCTGCGCTCGCGATGGGCTATAAACATCTGGGTGCCACCGAGGCTGCCTGTGCTCATTTCAAAGCGTCACAGCACTGGGGGGGAAGGATGGTGATGTGTCCTATGAGTGTCACACCCTGCCAACCTGCTGCCAGCTCGGGGGCTGCTGTCCCTGCACCTGGCACATCCCCATGAAGATGCAGCAGCAGCCAGCCAAGGTGTTCCCTGCGTACCCCCCAGCAGGGAAACGGAGGCAGGGAGAGGTTGCGGAGAACCAAGAGGGGCATGGGAGGACACCAAGCTCCCAGAGCTTGATCCTTTGAGCTCCCAAGAACTGGGAGGGAACCCCACAGAAAGGCCAAATCCCCCAACCCTGGCTCCTGGCTGCCCTCCCCTGTCCATCCCAGGTCCATGGAAGGTGGGCAAGACCCCAGGATGGTCCACAGCCCCACTGATCCAGGAACAACACACAGCAGGCAAGCAGCAGAGGCAGGGGGTTTATTCAACAGCCAAGTGCAGGGATGGGGATGGCCATGACCTCCAACTGCCCAGGGGACGGTGCTGGGGACAAAAGGAGCAGGGCAGGTACCCATGATGGATGCAGGGACCTCAAGGCCAGAGCAATGCAGAGGAGGGACAAGAGCCATGAGCGTGGGAGATGTGGGATGCCCCGGGTGGGGGACAAGGACAGCCACGGCTACCCTGCCCTACTGGGGAAGAACTCTGGAGGGGAAGTAATCCGCTCCCAGGGCCATGGGAATGGGACAAGCAGGAACAGGTCTGTGGGAAGAGAAGAGGAAAAAAGGAAATATCCCAGCAAGAGATTTGGGTAAAAAACTTCCCAAGGGAGCACTGAAAGAGGAGGGGTGGAGGCAGCATGGCAAGGGGCTTGGGGAACAGGCTGGGCAGGAGATGCCAGGCGGCTCCTGGGTGGGGAGCGACCACAGGCTCCTGAAGTCCCTTCCAGCCTCACTTCCCACCCAGACCATTAACTACAAAGCTGTAGGAAAATGAGAGACTTGAGCAGCTGTTGTGGGATGAAAAGCTGATGTGGTGCTCTGAAAGCTTCTCTATCTGGGTGCCACCTTGGCATAGCTGCTCCTGGTTTGGACATGGAGGTCTCCTGCACCTCAGAGTATGCTGAGTTAACTCCTTGGGAGGATGAGAATGGGAAGCCACAGGATGTAACAACGGGAACCCACCTCCAACAGCCCCCCAGTGAAGACCAGGAGGGTCTGGGGTGGGGAAGATGAAGATGGATCCAGATCTTGACCATGAGGGCTGAGAGGTGGGCATGGTGGGGAGAAGACATCCTGGACAGGAGATGGCTCTGAACAGCCAGGTGGGTCTGGGAGATGTCATGGTGAGGGCTGAGGTCTCGAGGACAGTACCTGAATGTGAGAGCTAACAGTGGTGCCAAGGAGACCCTGGTGAAATCAGGTGGCCCTCATGCTGAGGAGCAGGCAAGGTCCCTGGGGCTCAGACCTTGGGTGCAAGAAGCCAGGGAAGGGAATGGGGATGCTCCCCAAAAAAGCTGTCACCCCCCAGCCACCACTCTGCTCTGGGAGGGGGGCACTGGGCTGGGTTTTACAAAGGGGCAAGTGCTCACTCCCCTGCTCCCCAGAGCCACGCTGGCTCTCAGCCCTCCTTGTCGGGTGGGACGGGGCATTTCTGATAGATGTAGACCACCCCGGAGATGTAGCCGGTGCCCTGGGTGCTCTCCTCCTCGGAGGTGGCCCTCTCCCAGTTCTCCACCTCCTGGACCAGGACCTTCTGCCAGGCTCCCTGCCTCTCCAGCCTCTCCAGCGCTGCCTCCAGCTCCGCCTTGTACCGCAGGTTCGAAGGGTTGCTCCTGGTGGTCAGGCAGAGGAACCCTCCTGCTGGGAGACGGGACGGGTGACGCTGATGCCGAGTGTCCCCCCTGGGGATGGCATCTCCTGGGAAAGGGGAGAGGCTTCGAGGTCCTGCCAGGAGTCAGCTGGCAGGGGCTGGGCAGGACAAGAGTCCAGGGGCCGGGCAGGAGACAGGCAGGCCGTCACACCTGAGCACAGGCCACCCTGCCCCAGGAGAGCCACCACCACCTCCTGCCACGTCCCCCTGCAGCAGGCAGGGCCAGGGACTGAGGTGCCACCGCACCTCCCGGCCCGTGCCCGGCGGCGGGGACAAAGCCACGTCCTGGAACCCACGTCCACCAGGACCCGGTGTCCCCCTCCGGCCACGCCGAGGGTCCCGGCGGGGAGGGGACAGCGGGGGACCCCCTCACCCGGCTTGGTGACACGCAGCAGCTCCGGCACGGCCGCGCTCGGCACCTGCCCCTCGCCCAGGGCTCCCACCACGGTCACGGCATCGTACTGCCCTACGGGGACACGCGTGGCATCACCGGGGGGGGGGACACGGGGGACTCCCGCCGGGGCAGCCCCGGCCCGCCCAGTGCCGGCCCGTTACCTGCAGGCCCGGGCAGGGGCTC
>VZZY01006594.1:111342-151479 GCA_013400335.1 Eurystomus gularis | reverse complement strand
CGCATCCCCGCCGGCCACGCCCCCCGCTCTCTATTGGCTCCGTGCACTCTCCTCTGACACGCCCCCAGGGCCCCATTGGCTCCGCCGCACTGCCACGGGTACGCCCCCTCCGCTCTCTATTGGCTCCGTGCGCTCTCCTCGGACACGCCCCCAGCGCCCCATTGGCTGCCGGGTCTGCGGCGCCTGCGTCCCGCGCCGACAGCGGAAGCGGCGACCGGGCGCGACCAACTGCGCTGTGCCGGGGGGGAAGGAGCGAGTGGGCCGGGCGTGACCAAGTGCCCCGGGGGAGGGGGCGACCAGGTGCCCCAGGGGGCCACAGAGTGTCCCAAGGGCATGGCACCAAGTGCCCTGGGGGGTGACCAGGTGTCCAGGGATGGCACCAAGGGCCACAGGGCCACCACTCTGTCCCTGCGCTGTCCCCGTCCCACCCCGCTGCTGCTGAAGATCTGCTGCTCTGTCACTTGTCACACCTTCGCGTCTCTGGTGTCCCAGGCACGGTGGCTGATCCCTGGACAGGTCCTTCTGCCTGGCCCCTTGTCCAAGCCCCAGGTGGCTCTGATGCTGTGCTGTCACCTCCACGCCTGCATCCGCATCTTCTTCTGTCACTCAGACCCTCAGCCATTGGTGAACAAGTGATGACCATGCTGCTCTGCCACTACCCGAACCCATCCTGTAAAGGTGACATCCTAACCCTGGGCAGCTCTCCCAGCCTCCGGAGAAGAGGGAACCTATCACCGGGGCAGGGCTTTCATGTCCTGACCCGTCCACCCATCTCCAGCTGCTCAACCACTTCCATGGGGTGGTCATTCTCCGCTGTTCCTTGCCCATGGACAAGGTGTGAAGCAACAGGCAGAACATGGGGAAGAGGACAGGGCAATGGCTGTGAAAAAGGAAGGGCAACTTGGCTATATCAAGTTTGGGTTTTGCTACCAGGAAGCAGGGCAAGAAACATCACTGAGTGCCAACATGATGCCTGGGGAGGTGGTAAGATGCCTTCTCCATTGATCCAGGTGCCCAGCATGTGCAATGACCATATCCAGCTAATTAACAGGAAACACTTGTTAGCTCTTGGGTAGATAGGACCCCAGCTGGAGGTGCTCTCCATGGGAGGTCACACACTCCCACTGCATTGGGAGCAACTCTTTTCTTCTGCTAAACCAACCTTCGATGTTCATAGTGGGGGCGTGGGACAAGCTATGGCTTGTGGGACCGTCTCAACCGTTGTGACCCATCACTTGGCTTTGTCCAGGAGCAAACCTGACAAACCCTGCTGCTGCTGAATGCCGGAAAGAAAATGGGGGTGTCCTGAAGGAGCAGGTGCCTGCCCTGGGCCCACGCTGGTGGCTCTCACTGCTCCTGCTTGGCAGCTTGATGATGCTCCTCTGTTGTCCCCTCCGCCGCTTCGCCTCCATCCAGTCGCTCGGGGCCCGGGAGCCCCATGGGGACCTGCCCGCGGTCCTGCGTGGGGCTGTCCCGGCCTGGGGCCGGGCAGTGCTGACCGGGGACCTCGAGAGGGAGCCCTCCACCCGCGCTCCGCCACCGCCGGGCACTGCCCGCGGCCCNGCGTCACCCCCGGGGACACCCGCGGAGCATCCCCCGCGGCTGGCGGAGGGGACGCGTGGGGCTGGGGCGGGCAGCGAGGGTCGGACCCACGCGTGCAAGGGTCATCTCCACCCATGCCAAGGACATGGACGGCTCCTGGACAGGGGGGATGACAGCTCCCACCACCGCGCGCAGGCACTTTGTCCCCTCGGCAGCCACCAGCACGGGTCTGATCCTGCCCCCCAAGCTCTGCACCTGCTTCCTTCTAACCTGACCTAGTCAGAGATGTCCCTGCTTATTGTAGAGGGGTTGGACTAGATGGCCTTTAGAGGTCCCTTCCAACCCAACACATTCTATGATTCCCAGAACCGTGGTGACCACCAGACGGCTTTACGGCCTGGCGTCTGAACAGCTTTCACACTCCCACCATGGTTTCCACCACTAATTGAAGCTTGGCCTTGGTTCAGGAGGTGCCAGCATCCCCCTGCCCAGCTCCACTGCCCCTCCGAGCTTGGTCGCACCTCCCTGAGCCTTGACCCTCACGGATCCAGTCCCACATGAGCCGGTGCTCTTCCAAACATCGCCTTCTTGGGGCTGGCTCCTGGCTCTCCCGGCTCACCACGCACAGCTGTGCAAACAGCTTCGCCCACGTCACGGCGGCCATGGGCTGGCTTGGACCCAGCGCCGGCCAGCCGGGGTTTGGATGGACATGGTGCCAACATCAGAGGTCCTGGGCTGTCCCCCAGGAGAGGGGTGGTGGGGCAGTGGGGACTCCTGTGAGGGGTGGCAGCAGGTTGTGGCAGGTTCCAGCTGCTGAGGCTGGACTTTGTCCTGGCGCGTGGCCTGGCTCTGGAGAGCTCCTGCTCAGGCATGTGCCGTCCTGCTGCCGCGGTACAGTTCCTTGGGGTGCTGTCCTTGTCCCCTGCCTGGGGACAGGGCGTCTGGCTGTTCCTGGGCTGGCTGCATGGGGTGCGTCGCCTTGTCCTGACGGGACCCTGGAGCTGGGGCTGGGCCAGCTCAGCGCAACTGCTGAGGTGGGGTGTCCCTGTCACCTTTAACGGGGAGACTGGGAGGACACATGTCCCCAGGGTGGGGGCTTGGCTGGCCGCCATGAGCCCACAGACCTCTGGCATGACCTCACCTGCCCTCCTTCACCAAGAAGATGGTGCAGGGGTGGAAGGGCAGCTTAGGTGGGTCCCTCATCCCCAAACCTGCCACTGAGCTGGGACAGATGATGGGAAAGACCAGGTCTGAGCTGGGTTTGGATCCTCTGGGGGGCCAGGCATCTCCAGGTTGGGCTCTGCTGGCTCTAGGAATGTCATCTGCTCCTAACCTGCTGGTGGGTCCTGCATCTGAGCTAGTCAGGGACCCCTGGCTAATACGTGCGGTGGTAGTCGGCACACCCCACAGGTGGGCTTGGATTTCCCAGGGCTTGTGCAGGGCATCCTGGCATGACCTTGACCCTCAAGGTGGGACTAACACTGTCCCCTGGACAAACTGATGCTGGTGGAAAGTGCCTAAGCCTCTTCATCAGGCTGGAGCCTCAGGATGCCAGGTCGCATGACCTTGTGTTCCCCAGAGACTTGCTGAGTTGCCCACACAACTGTGCGTGAGCCCAGTGGCATCAGTTAGTGATGGCTTAGCTGGTGCCCAGAAAGAGCATGGAGGCAGGCAGCAGGATGGACAGGGTGGCTGGTGGGGTTTTACACATCAGCGCTGCTGTGGGCTGGGACTGCTCCACATGCTTAGAGGACACAGCATTTTCCTTTCCCAGCATCCAAACGTGGCCAGAGTCCATCAGCCCCTGAACTATCCAGTTCTTCCCTGAAACCCAGCCCTCTGGTGTCCAGGGACAAGTGGATTTTGCCCCCTAACACACACCACTCAGCACCATGAGCTCTCTGGTCTCCTGCCTGACTTCTCAGTTCATAAATCCAAGCGTTGCCGTGATCAATGGCGGCCGGGGCTGCTGTCACTAAACCATCTGCTCCAGCCCCTGACGCCCGCGTGGCTCACGACCAGGTAGCATGAAAGGGCTGCGATATCCATCAGCGCGGCACGGCGCAGGGCTGGCCGCAGATCAGACCGGCCGAGCGGGCGGGCAGACTGGGGAGCAGCTCGCAGGGCTGATTCATGACCGCTCGCACGGCTGGAGAAGAAGGGTTGTGCTCCTGCCAGCGAGCCACGCTGCTGTCGGGGACCTGCTGTGTGCTCCAGCTGTGGTTGCCACCCTGCAGGGCTCTGACCACAGCTGCTCCCTAGAGATGGGCCACAGCAAGATGTCCTTGCCATGCTGAGAACACCCCCAAGCCACCGGGCTCCCACATCAGCTCCAGGCTCTGTACATGTGTCACCTGCATCCCATCCTACCTGCACCACCAATGTGTGGTGCTCCCATCCCTCCTGCATCCCCAGGCCCACATCAGTGCATCATGGGGACACAGTGCTCCCACACAGGTGACATTCCCATTTCTCATCTTTGCCATCCCAAACACCAGCAACTCTGCTTGCAATGTGCATGCCCACAAGGTGGGTGTCCATCTCTTATCCCAGGTAACAAGTAAGCCATAGGACAAGAGGAAGCAGCCTCAAGTTGCATCAGGGGAGGTTTAGGTTGGACATGAGGAAAAATTTCTTCCCCAAAAGGGTTGTGAAGGGCTGGCCCAGGCTGCCCAGGGCAGTGGTGGAGTCCCTATTCCCAAAGGTGTTAAGAAGCTGTGGAGATGTGATACTGAGGGACATGGTTTAGTGGTGACCTGGCAGTGCTGGGTTAACGATTGGACTCCATGATCTTAAAGATCTCTTCCAACCGAAATGATTCTATGATACTATGATCCTATGATTCTATGATTCAATGATTCATGTTCCGTACCCATTTCCCCTCCCTTGCAGCCCTTCCCACGTCTAGGCACCCCACGCCACCGCCTCCCTCTCCCACGCCCACAGGCAGTGCCATCACATCAGGAGCACCTCAACAGAACTCAGCCCCGTGACTCAGCGTCCCTCGTGGGACAGCACCCTCATGACTTGATGTCCCTCCCCAGGCGCACCCCAGGAGCTCCCTGTTCTCACCCTGAGACACAGCATGACTTGCTGATCACATCCCTGCCACTCGGTGTAAATCTTGAAGTGTGTCCCTGGGACTCCAGGTAGGGCTGCAGACCACAAGCCCATGGCTGGGTGCAAATCCCCCCTCGCCACCTCCCCTGCCACCAGCCCGGTTGCACCCGTGAGACTCAGCCCAGCTCCAAGATCTCATGGCCGAGACTCCCCTGGTTTGCCCGTGTGCCTCGGGAAGTGACTGCCACCTCCTGGGAAGCATCAGGGACAGGCTGGATGAGATCCAAGGGGTGGAACCTGGAGTCAATAAAGTTCAGCTCAGTAATAAGGTGCAAACTTTCACTGGAGCAGGAATTAATGAGTGGATTAGTGACCATAAATAAACAAAGGATTTCTTGTGACTTGCAAGAGGTGACTCAGTGCTTTCAATGGGGCTGGGTGTAGCTCAGGCAGACAGCGTGGTGAACCCTGAGCAGTCTGGACCTTATCTGTTGATGATCCTAAAGCACTTCTTGGGCATTTGGTGAGGTCAAGCCATTTCCACCCTATCTATACCTGGGCTTAGGTGGCATTTGGGTATCTGAATCTTAAAAAGCAATTAGTAATTCTCTCCACCAGCACCCAACTCTACTGATATTCAGGAAGGAGAGGGGCTGCTGTACCCAGTTGCCCCTATTTATTTTATCCTCAGGTGCTTGCATTGCCTCTGGAGCCCCTGCTTTCCTTTCGCAGGGCCATCTGTGAAACCCAGCTCTGCTGTGAGGCCATACATCTTGCCTTTGGTAGGAGGGATGGAGGTTCCCTTAGTTGCTTCACACTCTGCCCAAATGAGGATTTCCCTCAAGGTTCCTTTGGGCAGTGGAGCCAAATAGGTCAAATCGTTATTTTTTTCTTGAACTGAGCTGAACCTGAGCTGAGCTTTGCCAGTTCCAACTGGAACCACATCACCGGACATGGACCGTGTAACACATTCTGGGAAAGCATGCACAGCAGATAGAGAAAGAAGTAGCTTTGAGTCTGTGTTGACCAGCAGAGAGCAATGCGATGAGACGGTGGCAATGTTTTGGGTGATAGTGACCGTGGACTGAGAGTTCATCTGTCCTAGAGCTTGACGAGTTGTTTTCTTGTACTTGAAACAATGTCAACCAAGCACTCCTGGCTGTTGGGTCTTGCTGGAGGATTTCAGCTTTGGAGGATGCTGCCGGAGGATTGCATCTTTGGATTTCCTGGCTTGAGCTGCTTGTCTGAATGCTCTCCAGCCCATGTTGATCCAAATGACCTGGTTAGGCAGTCTACTGGTGGGTCTATCCTAACTCACAGTTGCAGCTGGAAGAGGATGTGCAGTTAATGTCTTGGAAAAGCAAGGAGGAAGAGCAGCAAAACGATGACTACGGACTGAGAACTGCTACGTCATAACTCCGGGGAAGTATGTGTGAGGGAGGATTCCTCAGGGCAGCCGCCTGGTCCTTCAGAAAGAGCTCTAAGGGAGTAAGTTCAGAGAGAGGCTAGGAATCTGGCAAAATGGAAATCTCTGCAATTATCTCAAGAACAGGGAGGAGGGGCCCAGACAGCGGAAACAATATTAAATCATTAGAGGCAGGGTAACATGAGTGCATGGGCAGATGCAGCACGACCTGCTGGAAATGGCTGATCTATTGCCAAGGGTCTACAGGGAACGTGAAGGTGGTCCCTGGTGGTCCCAGTGGTCCTGGGGAGGTGTGACCGTGGCTGCTTCTGGGGTGGCTGCTTGGTTACTTTCATTTTCTGCTTTGGTGTTGGGTGAGGAGCACAGCTGATGTCCTCTCAGCAGGGCTGAGAGCTCAGCCAAGGGTGGGCTGGAGGTTTCGGTAAAAGGTGTTTGGATAAACCCCGTATTTTCAAAAGCCTGCCAATGGGCTTTTGTCTTATGGCACTTCGAACACTGGCTGCAGAAATCTTGTCTGTGGATTATCTTTGAGAACAAATAAACTAGGAGCTCACGTGGGTTCAAAGGGTGGGTTCAGCTCAAGTTCATGGAAGAAAAATCCCCCAGGGATTATCACATAAAAAGGCTCAGCTCTGGCTCAGGAGGTCCATGAACTGCCAGCTGCTGTAAGCTGGGAAAGTATTTGAGGATGTGTCACCCTGTGTGGGTCCTGTGTCTGGTTCACCTCTGCTGGTGGGATGCATGGTGCCTTGGGGCACTGCACCCCCCTTTCAGTGCAGGGGGAAGGCAACAAACCTCCTCCTGCAGCAAGTGAAAAGGCAGGTGGAAGACACATATGTCCCATCCTTGACTGCAGGAAGGTGTTTGAAGCTGTTTCACGTGGGTCAGCAGGGAGCATGAATCACCTGGGACTGTCATAACCTGGTGCAGATGTGTGCAGATGTAGTTCCCAAAGAACAATCCTTACCACCCTTGAATGAAGATCATGTATTTGCAGACTCCACAGCCCTGTGAGAAGCCTTGAAGGACCAACTCAGAGTTCAAAATAATCCTGACATGTTGAAGAAATGATCACATAAAAAAAAACCCCAAATTCACAACCCACCTCAATTAAGGAAGATACTATCAAAGGAAACTCTCAAGCAAGAAGGTGCAGCCAGGCTGACCTGGTCTAATCGACCTGAGTAAGGGAAGGACAATTACTCTGCTGGTGGGACTAGGACTTGGGAGTCAAGATGGGAGTATTGAAGTGCCAGTGTTGGAGGAGACTTCTGTGCCCAAAGCCCTAGGAGACTCCAGGTTCATCCTGTCCCTGCTTTTGAGGGTTGATCTCTTGCAGCCCACTTAACACCAAATGCTTGGCCTAGCCAGAGACAGCCTTTCTTTTCCAGACCAAGCCGTTCTCATGTCTGCTCTTCGCTGGAGTTGTCCTGCCATGAGGCTGAGCGAGGGATGTCACCCCTTGGTGCCACAGCCAGGTGACCTTCACCAGGACTGACCTGCAAGCAGTGAGTCTCCAGCTGGCACAACAGAACTTGGAGGAGGATGTCTGGTCTGGGGGGTTCACCACCAGGTCTCTGGGATGGATGACAGAGCTTAATGTGCCTTGGCTCTGAGACAAATGATGGCAGAGCTGGGTGGAAGAGACCTCAGGAGGTCCCTAGTCCAACCTCTACTACTGCTAACACCAGAGACCAGCCTGACACCAGGTCTCTTGCGAGGTCTTGGTGGGCTGTGGGCAGCAGAAACAGTGAACTTCTCTGTGGCACTGTCCCCTCTCCTGGCTGGAACAGGAGGAAGCACAAGCTCTTTGCAGCTCCTTCTTGGAACTTCTCTCCTACAGTACCTGTGGGCTGCGGAGTGGTCTGGTCCCATCCTGGGCTGTGGGTCAGCAGATAAACCAGGAGCTGGGGACATGACTGGGTGTCTGAACCTGGCCCCAGGGTGGGAAGGTGGCTGGGCTCTGCGTGCTTGCTTGCAGCTTGCTGGAGAGCCATGCTTCACTGCTGGGTGGACGGACCTCAGGGCTTCACCTCCAACCACCCAGTGCACGCTGGCTGCTCACCACTGGTTCCTGAAGCATTGGCCATAGGTGGGGGTCCTCTCTGAGCCCCGTTGTCCCCCATCAGCCATGCAGATCCATGCAGCCCTAGATGCTGGTGAGCTCTATGAAGCCCAGATGCTCTGGGTGACGCCAGACCTTTCTATGTTTCTTGGCCCAGGGTTCCTCGGCCATCTCGCCAGGTATGTAACTATCCCAGCTATTTCCTGCCGTACTGCAACAAAAAAAATTAATAAAATTAACTGATACAAGCCTTCCCCATTTGATATAAATACAGACGGCAGCTGCCCAGCCCCCTGGCCGGACAAGCAGCATTGCAGACGGATTGCGTCTGGCGGCAGCGCAGCCAGCACCCCGTGCCCCGCTTGTTCCCTTTGGCAAGGGGAGCAGGAGGGCCTGCCATGGTCATGGCCTGGACCCAGCTCCCATCGCAGCCAGAGTGATTTGTGGTCTGCTTTCCTCCTCCTGACAAGCACATCCTGGGACTATATGCTTCTTCACCGAGAGAGGGGAGCTCGCAGCCGTCTGGGGCTGATGGTGTCCCATGGAGGTCCCTGTCCTCTTCGTGGGCAAAGAGGGGCAAACTCCTACCAACCCTGGGAGCTGGGGAGCCAGAGGTGATGAGGGACCCCCCTCCTCAATGTATTTTTCCAGGGACTGTGTTTTCTGTCTCATGGTGAAAGTACCAGGATTCCACCCCATAGTCCCACATGTGCTGGCCTGCTCCCAGGCTGGTGTGACAGGTGCTTCCCACCCAGAAACCTGCCCAGGCATGGAAATCCACCACCGATGTACAGCTCTCTGCAGGGGTCTGTCCCTGCTGGGATGGGGTGACAGGCTGTGCAAGGTGTACATTGCTCCAGGACCTTTGCTATGTGGGTGCTCTGTTGGGGTGTGAGGCTGGTGGGCACGGAACAGTGTCCCAAGAGCCTAAAAATGCCAGTGAGGTACAACTCAGGGCAAAGCACCCATAGCAGATGCTCTGCTCCTCTCAGAGCAAAGCCCATGAGAGGATTTGCTGTCCCTGGGCTTGTCCCTGATTGCCCTCTGCAAGCGTGACTGATGTCGGTTGGGGATGTGGCAGCAGGACTGTGGTGGGGAGCAAGCACTGGAGACCTGGTGGTCACTGGGCTTTCTGGTACTTTGAGATCTCTGATGGGGCTTTGGGTGGGAGCAGCCAGTTCCCTCATGGCCCTGCCAGGCATCCAGCTCTGCTTGAGGCAACGGGAAGGCCAAGACAGGCTCAAGCTCAGGGCTGTGTCCCTGGGTGCTCCGAGGCTGAGGTGCGGGTAGAGGACAGGCTCTCTGCTCCGTGGGTCTCCAGTTCCCACCCTGCCAGCCCCCAGCCACTCACCCTCTTGCTCCTGCTTGCTCCCTGCTGATGGGGGCTCAGTGCCCTGGCTCCCCCCTGCTTGGCTCTCAGCCTCCTGCTTGTACAGAAGTGATCTTTACAGTTACGGGATGCAACCTGGAAGAGGGAATTGTCTCAGGACATCCCCATGGCTGGAGCTGTGAAGGACCAGGGATGTGTCTTGCCAGGGCTCAGACTCCAACACTGCAGTTGGTTTTGCCAAACAAACCCCAGCAGTTAATTAAATAAGCGAGGTCCTGGGCAGCATTTGCAGCCCTGCCGTGAGGGGCAATGCTGGGATGGTGTTGGGGATCCCAGACCCCTCTTTTCCCTGCCCTGTGGAGGCCGGTGGGCAGAGCCCCCAGGGTGAGCTGTGATGCTCACCTGGTTCCCAGGCTGGCAGTGCTCTGCAGAGGTCAGATACTATAAGGAGCCTCACGAAAGCATCCCTGGGTGCCACCAGCCCCATCCAGCTGCGGGCACGACCCGGTGCCCTGGCTCCTGCCCAGGACAAGCTCTCTGGGGCTGTAGCTGGGGCCGTGTGCGTGTGGTAGGTCCTTTGTTATTTTGTCTACTCTTTTCCCCGACCAGAGCAAGCGAAAGCCATGGTTTGAATTCCAGGTTCACTGTAATTGTGCTGTTATCTCTCCACCAAGATCTGGTTTCACTCATGCTTTGGGTCGCTGTCTGCTGTGAATGGATGTCTCCATTAGCAAGGGCTGTTCCAAAGCTTTCCCTGTCTCTGCCCTTTCCCACTTCCTGCACTGTCCTGGCAGACCTCTTCACTCCCCTAAGCCCTGAGCCCAGCGTGGGCAGGACAAAGTATCCTGGGAAGCATGGCACCTCCAAACCTGGACCTACCATGAGGGCAAGTGCTCCCACCAGCCACCCATCCCTTCACCAGGGCATGGGATCTGTTTTGGCCAGCAGACTGACTGGAGCAATGTAGCAGGACCATGGAGGTGAGGAGGAGGAGGAGCAGAGCAACAGGGAAGGGGTGCCAGGGTCTGCAATGTTCCATGTCCCACATGGTCTGGTAGGCTCAGCTTGCTGGATTGCAGCAGGGGGACCAGAAGTGGTGACTACTGGTTTCAACACAGGGAATCATCAGAATTTTTCCTGGTGGATTTTTTTACCTCCGTGAGGGTAGTCAAACACAGGAACAGAGAAGCTGGTCCGCTCTTGGAGTTGTTCAGATCTTGACTGGACGTGGCCCCAGCCAAAATTCACATTGGACCTACCGTGCTCGGGGGAGTGTGGCTGGACCGGACACTTCCACAAGCCCCCTCCAACCTCGACTCTGTAATTTTCTGATGGTGCACAGGGATGCTTCCCCAGCAAGTGACAGTTGTGACTGAGAGGCTGAAGGCTCTGAGAGATGTCACCGTCCTCGGGGCTGTCAAAGAAGGGGCAAACCACAAAGGCGGTTTGCTGAAGGGAGGTGGAGAAGATGCAGGATGGAGTCACCCAAGGGTGTCTCAGGACCCAGACCTTGTTACCAAGCCCTAGGCTGTGCATTGCAGACTGTGTTTAAAGCTGTTTTTCCAGAATACTTGGCCTGGGATGTGACCCTCCTCCTGGGTCCAGAAGCTGCCCTGATGCCAGGATGGTCCTGACCCACCAGCATCGCTCTGCTGATGGAGCCGGAGGTCCCCTCCTGGGTACCAGAGCAGGTCATGATGGGCTGCTCCCGGACATGGTACCTCTGAGCACAAGCCTGTGCCCCAGGGATGATCCTGATGCCCCATCATGGTACATCTTTCCTCACAGTCCTCTCCAACTTCAGGGCCCCGTAGAGCAGTCATGAGATCCCAGAGTTCAAGGGCTTTGTTTCTCTGCTCTCACATCTCTCTGTTTAACAGCGGCCTGGCCCCTCTGGACCTGGTGTCACCAGAGCTCAGGAACAGACCCTGAACCTCCTCCTGAGGTGGCTGGTGGCCATGTAAACCAGGACACATCTCTGTGCCCCCCAGCACTTCCCAGGCATTGCTCCATATGCTGGGCCAGAGCTGGTGGGACATCACTTGGGACATTGAGATGCGTGTGGGTGCTAATCTTTGGGGCCATCAGATGAGGCACCGACCCAAAATCCAGCTCTAATTGGCCTCTTCCAGTAATTCTTCCTGACAAAACAATTAAGTTTCTCAGGCAAGAGATGTTCTTTGCAAATGGCCCGTGCCAGATGCTTTTGCTTTTTTTATCTGTGGTATTTAAGGATCTTTTCCTAATACTCACTCATTATTTTATGACCGGTTCTGCCTGCCCTTTTGAAGCTTAGTATCACACTCATGTTCGTTTGTTGTCTCAGGGCTTCCCTAGCTCGATGTGAGGGTTTGGTGGTTTTTTTTAATAATTATTTTAAATAAACATTCTTGATTTGTAAAGGGCTGGGCCCTGTGAGACAGGGCAGGGAGCGGGATGGGCTCCAGCCCTCCCAAGCCTGCCGAGGCTGTGTGTACTCCTGCAGGACTGAGGTCAAAGCTGGAAAAGCTTGCAAGACCAGATCGCAGAGAAGGCCCTGGGCCAAGTGGAGCCTAGTTTGCAGGGACTAGCAAAGCCTGGCTTGCAGGCTGCCCTGACACAGAGACGATGGCGTGTGGAAAACCCAAGCTGGGGGTGGTTGCAGTCGATGTGCATGGCCTGGCACTGCCCACAGTCTTTATTCTCTCCATCCTTGCCCACCTCTGGAAATCCTAAGGTGGCAGCGCTGCTGATGGATTTGTGGTCCTTTATCTTCTCACCTGGGAGTTTTATGACTCCATCTTTCTGCCATCAAGTTCTAGTGGTTTCAGTTTATCCTTTGGGGCCACTGGTCCTTTGTTTTCCCAGCCTGGGTGGCCGGTGAGGTGCCCTGGGTGCAGGTAGATGTGTTAGCACCTTGAAGAGCTGCTAATCCAAGTGTTGCCAATACCCGCCCTTCCCAGGGCCCTTCTCCCAGCCGTGTTTGCACCCCATCCCCACACACCCCCCCGTTCCTACCAGTCAAGGCACTGTGATTCTAGATCCTGGGAAAGGGGGGGTGCAGCCTTGGGGATTGGCACCCCAGGAGGGTGCAGCACTGGTACCGTTGGGGAACGGCACCCCAGGGTGGGATGCAAAGGCTCCGCACCTCTTGGAAAGGCTCATACCTCTTGGAAGCGGTGTGTTAGCTGAGCCAAAGAGAGCATCGGGATGGAATGTGGTGGAGGGTGAGAGGAGCTGGGTTTTGGGGTGAGTCTGTGCTGTCTAGGGGTGTCTGGGCACTAAGCACTGGGTATGCCTTAGCCTGCATAGTCTCTAACATCTTGCCCAGTGACTCCAGCACTGCTGGCTGCTCATTGCAGTGGATCTGGGCTGAGGTGGGTGCTGTTTGACTAATGATGTCCCAAGGATTACCTTGCTTGGACTTTGCTGGAGCCAGGAAGGATGTAGGGGGCAAGGGAGGGGAGGGAGTGGGGCTGTGGGCTGAGAGGGTGCCCAGGGCAGGTGCAGCTGGCATGCAAGTTGTGGTCTCAACATGAGCATCCTGATGCAGCAGCCCCACAGCAGGTCCCAGCCCTCTCATACCACCAGTGCATTTCCCCATGGGGTCAGGAGGGAACCAGCTCTGGAGGAAGGGGTGATGGCTTCCATCCTCAGTGCATATCCATCACTCTTAGCCTAGGAGCTGTGCCGGAGGAAAAGCAAACCCAAGTGGCTGCGTCCATGGCAGGTGCTCCTGTGGCTCGGGATGACCTTTCCCAGTGGGCTCTGTCCCAGGGATTCAGTCACTCCATAAATCTCCTTTCCTCTGTGGCGCAGACCACGGCGAGGCAGCCCTGACTCAAGACTGGGAGTGTCCAGCTGCGGACGCTATCTCAGCGGAGGAGCCGTGTGTGGGGATGCCAGCATTTCCAGGCGAGAGACAATCGGGCTTTATTTCCCTGCCACATAGGAAAAATAATACACATTCCTCGGGTTTGTTTTCAGGCTGCTTTGTGGAATAAATCTCAGACTGTTGTTGTCTCCCCGGGCTCCCCGGTCCCGCAGAACTGCCTGTTCTCACTCCATGAGTCACTGACGCCTGCGCTGCCGCTGACGGCACCTCTAAAACCCTGCGCCCAGGGCCTGCTCCATGTCCAATGTGCCATGGACACCTGGACCAGAGCTGCTCCACACCCATCTGGAACTCAGGTGGGCACCGATGTCCATTGGGTTCGATCACATCCCCTGGACATCTCTGTCTGCAGCCAGCAGCAGCCTGGACAGCCCTAGCCACATTGTCCTCTGGACCTGGGTCTTCCTTCCAGGGTTCCTAGTTTGACAGCATGACATGCTGCAGGTCTTCAAGGTGAAGGGTCTGTCTCATGGGACAAAGGCTCTCCTGGAGAAGACCAGCATTGTGCTGAAGCCAGTGGCCTTTCCCATCCCCTCTGCATGGGTGGGAAGGAGATCCAAGGGATGTTATGGCCTCTGTCCTTCCACCTATGGGAACCTCTGTCAGCAGTGTCCATTTTGGTGTGGTGGGATCCAGCCCTTTCCCACATGGTGCAGAAAACTTGGCCTGATGTAGACCCTCATGCTGAAGATGTGGCTCCATGGGGGAGAAAGTGACCATACCTATGCCCTGGCTGATCCCCACAGAGGCATCTGGATGCCACAGGAGGTGCTTTGAGAGGGAATGGTCCAAGCAGCATGCTTGGAGCCAAGTTCACACTGCTGCTGATGGGCCAGTCACATGCTGTTGGGTAACATGGAGGTGGGAGATAGCAGGCAGTGCTGGAAGGACATCTCCAGGAGCAGCAGTTCTTGGTGTGACCAACAAGCAAGCACTACCCACATCATCTCCAATGCCTAACAAAGCACGCCCAATGCCCAGCCATATGGGGAGACCTCATAAACTTGACACCCAAACCTTGCCAACTTTCCCACCTGGGAGATCGAGACGGTCCCAGGAGCTTGGTGTGGACTGTATGTGTCAGTGGGGGGAGCCTGGTGGCCACGGGACCCTGGGTTGGCTGCTGCTGGATGGTCCCCACTGTGAGTGCCCTGTGCTGATGAGCTGAGACCTCGGCACACGTTCAGGGCACCAGGATGTCAGAGCACATCCAATGAGATGGGATGGGGTAGACGAGTCTCCAGGAGCTCAGCATGTGCACATGGCTGGATGTCTGACCTCAGCTGCAGCATCTCTACATGTGTGTCCCAAAAATAGCTGGTTTTAGAAACACGAAGTCTCCTCACGCTATTGCCCAACACTTGTTACACATATAGTGGCAGCAGCCAGTTGAGTGAAACTATCGCCAGAAATAGTGCAAGTTACGGCAAAAAACCCCGGCTCTTAGGAACGATGGCAGCTGGGAGGGACTCGGCCCCTAGGGCTGCCAAACACATGGCAAAGGACCAGTCTGAACACAGGGTGTTTGCAGAGCTGTCCGTGGCACATAATAAAAAGAAAACCCCCAAAGTAAAATATTTTACTACTTCACAGGGAAGGAAAAACGGGACGAGGAGCGAATAAAGTGCTGTTGCCAGGAGGGGCTGTTGGAGCACTGGAAGAGCGGATACAAAGGCTGGATGAGGGATGAGCACCGTGACCCCGGCACGCAGCGGCTGCGGGGAGATGCACCGGCTCAACCCAGGGGCGGGAAAGGAGCCGACACCATCTCTGATAGCTCTAGTATCAGCACACAGCCCCGCAGACAAAGCCACTTTAATTAGAGACAGGTCGTTTGGGGAAACCGTGATTGCAGCTTGCAGGAAAGGCTCGTGGAGGGAAAGAGATCCAGCTTCCCTGGAGATGCCTGCTCGAGGCTTAACGGATGTCTTGCGCAGCCAGCAACGTAACTCCTTGAGAGTTTCTGAAAATCCCAGATAAGAGCTGGTTGTGACGGAAAGCTCTGGACACTGTCAGGGTGATGAGCAAGCAGGCTCTGCTCTGCTCACAGCAAATTGCTGGTCGGCCGTGGGGGATCTGTAGGCACCGGCAAGCGGCGGGGCTGCGCTCGCCTTGGACATCGATGAGCAGAGTGTTTTTTTGGACATCTGAAAGGTCGATTTGCTAAAATGCGAAACAATCGCTGGCGTGACTGGCTGGGACCATAAATTTGGAGTGGGAGGTGTTAGTGAAAACTGGGACTCGTTCAAGGACATCCCAACAGTGCCCCAAAAGCCATGATTTCATAAGACCAAAATAATTCTCCCAGGGAAGAAGCTGTCAGAGGCGGTTTGGACATGGAAGTGTGGTGGCCCGCAGCTGGAGAGGGAGGACCTGGCCCTGGGTGATGCAGCAGGTGGGAACCAGGCGGGAGCCTGGCTGGCATCTGGGCTAGAGGGCAGGAAGCTGAATGAAGGACAAAATGTGTGCTCTGTTTTACTGCTTTGGAGAGGGCAGCGTGCCTTCCCCTCTTCCTCATCCTCCTTCTGCATCAACCATGCATTTTGGAGCAGCGATTCATGCTGAGCACACAGAGTCAGATAATGGGAAGGCTGGTGGTGTGGAGCAGAGTGGCCGTTGGACAAGAAGAGAGAGCTTGGTGGCATCTCCTGGAACTGCAGGATGATGGCAGCTGGTGAAGACCTCAAAAAAGGCCTGCCCTTAGACCCAGCAGGATCCTGGCTGAGCTGCTGCATCCAGCTTTGGAAGGGCTCTGGCATGTTGGCTGTGGACTGACACAGGATAAGTTTGTAGGTGTGGTGATGAAATACCCAGGGTTAGCATGTCAGGTAGAGTCCATCAGGTCCATAGGATGCTCCCATCTGTCTTGCCATCTCTTGTGCAGAGCAGGCAGGAGACATTTCCTTCTACGTGGAGAAGGCTTCCTGCTGAGAGCCTGGGATGTGTCAAAGCCCAAGGTCCAACCCATGGGGTGGAGAAGGTGAAGCACCCCAGGGAGGATGGGGAAAAGGGAGGGCTCCAGCAACATAAAGAACTGCTGGTGGTAGGAGGAGAAGCCAAAGAAATCATCGAGCTGTCGCTGGCTAATGGCAGTGAGAAAGCTTTGAAAATATACATTTAGGACCAAATCAAGCCAGCCCCCAATCCCAGCCCTGTGCAAAACAAATGGAGTCTAATTGTAGCAGTCAAAACTGTAAGTATTCAATAGATGACTCCAGACTGTGCTCGGGTCACAGCAGAGAGACATGTTCAGTGCTGGGGGGGTTAAGAAATTACCATCTGTAATGGAGGAGGCTGTGCAACCAGAGACCAAGAGGCCCTGTTAACTTACACCCTCGAGCCGGGAATGAGCTGCTGGAAGAGTCCCTGAGATGCTGACACTGATGTTGAACAAGTCTTGGATAGACAGGACGATACCGAGGGCTTGGAGACCTGCCAGGAGCCAGAGCTGATGGCCCAGGGAGGGGGACGTGCAACCAGACATGGTGTCCACTCATCACGGACCCCTGGTCCCATGGGCTGGGAAATGAGCTGTAGGATGCAAGGCTTGGTTTATCCCACTCACTCAGCGAAGCCTGGGAGGTGACGTCATCATTTTTATAGGTACTTGCACATAAAGATGTTTCCTGGTGGGGGAGGTTTTTGGGAGTGTTGACAAATGCATGCTACGGTCCACTGGCTGGAAACCTAATTTAGACAAATTCAGCCTTGAAACAAGCTGCAGTTTCCTACTCCTCAAGGGTCACCAGGCACTGGAGGAGATTTTTGGATGCTGGGAGGATTCAGCATTGCCTGGAGCTTTGGTGCTGAAGCACACTGGCTTCCTGGATGTCAGGCTTAGGGCCAGCTTGTAGAAGAAATTCTCTAGGTAACCGTTGCTGATGAGGATCAAATCACCGTGTTCATCCTGTTCCTTCATGGCCCTTGTGAGGAACCAGCTGATGTGCTCATGTTGTGCACAGCTTCTTGTTAAAGGAACATTACTGATCAGCCTCAAGGCTCCAGACAGCACCAGGGTGGAAGACACAGAGACAGTGTTGTGGTTGAGCTGGAGGATCTGGGGTCATATTGCAGCTCCCAGGGCTGGGAGGACATCTACAGTGACCCAGGTCCCATGTGAGGGTGGGACATAGGTTGTCACCTCTCCGCTGTCAAGGTTCACATGCAAGGCAGTGCAGGCACATGAGCTGAAGGGCGTCAGCTCTGGTTCTTGCTACTGTGTTACCCGTCTGCCTGGGGGCATCCTTGCTGTCCCACCTTTGCCCACTCCCTCCTTCTCTGCTCCATCCTACAGCCTGACCTCAAAAAGCAAGAAAGGATTGCCTGCACCTTGAGAGTGCCCCTTCCTCCAGGAGCTCTGGGGAAGGGGAGGGCTCTGGCCAGTCTCTAAAGAGCCTGTTTCAGTGCCAAAATGATGCTGGGCACTGTGCCTGGTGCCATTTGCACAGCTCGTGCTTTGGCCAGTCCCCCAGAGCCGCCCAGTGCTTCATTTCTGTGGCACTCATTCAACGGGTGAGAGGCAGCGATGAAAATAGGCGCTTAGAGAAGAAACAGATGAGAAAGCACATGCTGAAGGAGAGGGGATGTGGTCAGCAGCACCTGAGCCCTGCAGGGCACTGTCATGGGAAGCTCACAGCACTGGGGCACTGGCTGGCACCAAATCGCCCCAGCAGAGGTGATGGGACCCATTCCCAGTATCCCTCAGGGATGGCATCAGACGAGCCTCCACTGCCAGGGGATGGTACCAGCTGCTCTGAAGCTCTGCCCAGCTCTGGGAGGATGTCCTGGAAGCACGGGGAGGGTTGGGAGTGGGACTGTGACCCTGCAGAGATGTCTTCCTCCCGCTCAACTAGGCAGTGGTCCCAGGGGATGGGTGTTGGGAAAGGTCTCCTTTCCCCCAGCACTGCCCAGGGCCGTGAAAAGGGTTTCTGGTGTGCTGGGGTGGTGGTGGCATCCATGCTGGCTCGCCTGTGCAGACACAGCCTCCTGCAGTGCCCATGTCCCTGGCTGAGAGGGCTGTGCTACCCTGACCTGCTGCTCAGCCTGGGGTGAGATCTGGGCTGGTCTCAGTGACCACCCCTCTGAGATGTCCTCACAGAGCTCCCTGGGGCTTGGGCCAGGTGGCTCCTGCTGCCAGGCACCCTGCCCAGCCAGGCTGCTCTCGGCTCCATCCCCTTGGCCTCCCCAGGGAGCTAGCTCCACAGCTCCCATCCATCCTCTTCCAGCCCCGGGAGAGGTGTCCACTGCCCGCTCTATCTCACTGTCTGGGAATTTCTCCTGAGACTTTGCCTGCATTTTGCTGTCCTTATTTGCACCTCTTGAGGCTCATTTATACCCTTGTATCCTTTCCTCTTTGGTTCATCTCCTTACTTCTGCCAGCTGCCCTCAAGGTTCCTCTTGTTTCTGGACCTCTTTTGGTGGCCCTAGGGCCATTGTCCAGCACAGGTGAGAAGGACCATCAGCTTTCCTTGCTGAGCCCCAACTCCAGGGCTGGTCTCTGAACTGACAGGGCTTCCTCCAACACCAGCCAGTTCCTCTCTGCCCTGCTGCAAGCTGCCCACGGGGTCCCCGACCCTGCTACGTTGTGCTTGGCCTGGCCCTGCTCACAGCCCCTGTTTTTGAGGCTGCTTTTTGCTTTTCATCTGTTTCTGAGCTCAATTTGGAGCCTTTGGGTACCTGCACTTTCAGGCTAGGTGCAGCTTGCATGTGTTTGCCTGCTTCTCATCCCTTCCTGCAGCTTCAGGGTAACATCTGGATTCCTTGCATCCAGCCCCCATCTGATGTGCCACATCTGGATTCCTTGCATACGATCCCTGTCTAACAGGCCATGTCTGGCTTCCCAGCATGTGATTCCTAGATAACAAGTCACTCCTGGATTTCCTACATGTGATTCTTGGATAACATGGCATATCTGGATTCCTTACATTCAATTCCTGGACAATATGGCACATAAGCTCTCTGGCCAAAGCTGGGGCTGGAACAGGACTTGCTCTTTAAAGTTTAAAGGATTTTTTATTCTTTTTTTTTTCTGGAGAAAATGAAGCTTTGACCTGAATTGCTGGCTGCCTCACAAAATCTCCCTTCTACCTCGGCTTTGGCTGCTCTTGGCTGGGAGCCTGGCTTGAAAACAAAGATCCTATCTCCCCCCCGCCCCCTGGGCTTTGGGATTGCTGGCGGTGGACACACTGCCCCTCGCCAATCACTGCTTACAATAATATTTTTCTCTAGGATTGAGCTTGGAATAACTTTGTTTTGACATAATCTGAACTAATGTCTCCCCGGCAATGACAGTAAACACTCGACAATAAGTCGCAGCGTGGCCCTGAAGCTCTGCAGAAGGGGCTCCAGCGGCTGGGCAGGAGGGAGAGGGTGCAGGGCACCGCTCCAGGGCAGGACCTGGTGATGGCAGGGTGGCCCATAGCCCCAGAGGTCCACTTTGCACCCTTTCCCTCCAGCCACATCACTTGCTCCGCAGAGGGTGATGGAAAATGCAGCACGGGGCCATTGCTAATCAGTTCCTCGGGCACGAGGAGTTATTGTGTCTGCAGCGGTGGCAGCTCCAACTTAAACACCGTCACCGCACTATTAATGGTCCTGGCACTTGCTAACTCAAGAGCTCAGCCTGGGACCTAGGAGCAAAAATGTTTGTGGAGCCCAGAAAGAGCCACTGAGCTTCAGTCTGTGTCTTGTGCCGGCCATGCCCTGCTTTCTTCTGGTGTTGTCCCTATGAGCTGGTGTGCTCAGGGTGCCTTGTGTTGGCACTGGCTGATATTGCCATTGAACATCAAGGCGTGATTCCTCCCTGTCCCATTCTTCCTAGAGGAGGACCCCAGGAAGTCTCACCTTCATGAGGTCAAATAGCACCCTATGAAACAGCTGCAAAAAGGCTTTGCATCCATACAGCAGCCCTGGAGACCAGGTCAGAGCCTGACCCATCCATCCAGCATCAGGGGAGATGGTTGTGGTGGGAGAAAGAAAAAGGGCAGGGGCTGGGTCCTGTGGGGAATGAGCAGATAAGGACAGGAGTGCCTGAGAGGTCCTTGTAGAGAGGATATGTGGGCAAGAAGTGGTGGGGACAGGTTCCTTGCCAGGATCCTCCTCCTGACCCCATGTCATCCAGCCCTCGAGGGCATGCTCTGCCCTGTGCTCCCTTTAGAGTGGCACCTGCTATTGAGAGTCATCGCTGAGCAGTAGCTGGACCTGGACCTCAGCACAGACCTGGACATGGACCTGGACCTGGTCCTAGCCCTGGGGCTGCACAGGGGCAGTGGAGAGCTGCCCATGTCCCTCTGAGCTCTGCACATTCCCTAGAGCCTCCAGCTCCTCAGGACCAGGCAATGTCCCATTGATGCTCATGTTCCTCTGTCTTTCTTCCCCCACTGTGCTGGTCCTCTGATCCAGTCTCCCATGGGATCTTCCAGGGAGCACTGGTCCAAACGGGCAGCTCTGTTAAGCCCATTCTGACTTGGTTCATGAGACAGCAAGCTCTGTCCAAAGGCTAAAGGCACAAAAGGGTTTGTCTCCCTCTCTTGCCTGGAGAGCTGTTTCCCTGCTGCTTCTCATCCATCTCACCTACATCTCCTTGTCCGATCTCACACTGAGACAGTGCGGTGTGAAAACCAGTCCTGAGAGCAAACAGCTTCCAGCTGGTTCACCTCCTCTTTTCAGCTCCCATTTTTGCTTTAAAATAGTGTTCGTAATGTGTCCAAGGTCTGTGCATCGCAGGTGAGGGAGCTGTGCCCATGCACTGCTGCCCTCCACCAAGGCATTGGCCATGGGCACGGCTGACCTGTTTGCATCCCCCGTGGCTGCAGTACTGCTGCTTGCACACGGGCACCGAGGAGATAATCTTCCCTCATCCCTTTTTCTGATGAACTGGACATCTTTCATTGGGGGCCTGATCCTCACAGCAGTGAACAGTGGCTCTGAGCTTCAAAGTAGGGCAGTGACTTCAAATCCCAGTACTAAGGACACCTGAGAGTAGGTTACTCCAGGTAGACCCATCCCTGCCTCAGCAGTGTTTGGGCTCTGTGGGGCAAGGCAGAGCTGCAAATGGGAGGTCCATCAAGGCAAGCAGGACTTCAGGCTGCCAAAGATGGCTTTCCCAGAGACCTGCAAACCCATCCCTGCTTCTTGCTGGGAACCACGGGCGTTTCCACAGCACAGGAACTGGAGTGCCATCCCTGCCTGGGAACTCAGCACTGCAGCATGGAGTTTGTAGACCAGGTCAGAACGTCTCCTAAGGCATACAAACTGCTGTCAACATCCTTCTGCAGGAGACTCCTGGGGAACAGATAGAGCTGTGGCTCCTCTGGTTATTGTGGAAGACCACAGGTTACCCTCTTTTTTTTTTTTTTTTATGGATGAAACCATGTGCTTAATATTGCAGCAGGGAACAGAAGCTGTGGAACAATATCTGGGAGACTTCTGAATGTCAGTGGAGCGAGCCCTGGTAGACTGTAAGATGGATGGATGCATCTGTTGTGACTCATGCCAAGAAAACAGAGAAGAGTTCTGGAGGAGGATGCAGAAGGGACAGGAGGCACATTTAAAGCTGCGGAACCATTAGCTGCTCCAAGTGGCCAGGACAGAGGTCGGGGAGTTAAGGAACGATGTCCCTGCTTTGCTGAGAGGAGCTCTTCACTGATGAAGTTGCACCAAATGGCTTGTCTGACGGTGGAGAGAGGAGGAACAGAGGAGACAGGCAGGCAGGGACAGTCTGGTCACAGAACAGGTGCTGAGGTTCCTCTCCTCAAGGGGATGGTGGGCTTCCAGAAAGGCCTGGGACCTGTCTGGGTGGCCTTATTCATCCCTGTCTCCTTTTCTTTCCTCTTTGTCATGTTCTAGGAATCCTTTCATCCGCGTGTTTGTTTTTCTTTCCCTCTCCTTGCAGATGCTCAGTAATTCTTTGAATATATCAGGCGGGTTTGTGTATCCCTGTATCTGAGCTGTTCTGTGGCTTCTCCCCAGAGGAAAACAGGCACCTCTGGAGCATGTTGCACACTGGCCTGAGGTCATGTCTAACGGCAGCCTGGCAAACTCTTGCTGGAACGCTTGCTCTGAGCAGAGGGCAGGCAGCGAGCTCGAGGGGAGGGTGGTGCTGCATATGGAAGCACTTCCCGAGGTGAGGAGAGATGGTGGGTGCTGATGGGAATAACCACTGTGGTGCAGAAAGGATGAGGCAGCAGTGGTTTTTGAGTCCAAAAGCCCAGGGCTGTGGTAGAGCCATGGACAAGTCTGGCAGCTCCTTCAGAAAAGTGAATTTGCAGAGCTTCATTCTCTGGATGCTTCATGAAGCTTCAGAGGCTGGCGGTGGGACATGGTCTTTTCTGCAGGCACATCTCCCCTCTAAGGCCAACCTGGACCAGAAACATCAGAACCTTCTCTGCCCCTGGGTGAGAGCCAAGGCACCAAGTCCTGAGGGTGCCTCTTACTTGGTGTCTTGGTCACGTTGGATGTTTCCCTTCAATGTCTGAATGAAGGGGAGCCCCAAAATGGGATTCTGATCTGCCGGAAAGCCACAGGCACATGAGCTGTCCAAACACTGTCCTTCATGTGCCCCAAATCAGCTGCTCCATGTGGTGTGGCTCCTGTGTCATGCCCCAGTTCATTTTCTTGGGTCCTCAACTACCATGGTGGCCATGCAGCACCTGAGCAGCTCAGGGACCAGGGCCCTTGGGGATGTGAAGAGTAGGATTTCAGAACAAGGTGCGCAAGACAAACCATCAGCAGTTGGGAGAGTGATGCGAATGAAGGTGTTGTGATCCAGCAATAGCTGCTGCCTGCATGCTCCTACTGCCCTTCAGTGCAAGGCCTTAAGATGTCCATGAGCAGTGGAATGGATGCAGGTTGGCAGGGTAGCTGGGCAGCTCTCAGGGTGATGGGGATACTGGGGAGCATTGCAGCAATCAGGGTCTTCTCCAGCACCCATGTGGTCCTTCTGAAGGCTGTGGCTGCCTCTCCTGCCTCACTCAAGGAATAATGTGAGTGCAGCATCCAGGAGCCTGCCTCTGCCCAAGTGCAAAGGAGGCCTGAGGACATGGATGGGGAGCGGGGAGCAGAGGGAGGCAGCACAGAGGAACAATTGGAAAGAGGAAAAAGGAAATCCTCCTGGAGCTGTGAAAGTGTTTTCCCAGACTGTCTGGCCGCTACGATGACCTCATTCTCTGAGGTGTTGTTAATTGGGCTGAGAGACTGGAGAACAGGATGTCCAGCTCCGCCAGCCCCACTGCCACGGTCACCTGCACAGTCCCTCGTGCCCAGCAGCTCTCCCGAAAATCCTGAACCAGCCTGCGCCCCGTGGGGACTCCGAGTCCCCGAGCTCCTGCCAGCGGCTGTTAACGAGGATTAACAAGCCACAGATTTCCATGAGTTCATCTCAACTGTTTATCCTGGAAAATCCCCTTTGCAAAAGCGGTGATGCATGCATGGATCTGGGGAGGGAGCATCCGAGCGCTGTGCAGGCAGAGAGGTTGTCTGCAAGATCTCTGCTCATCCTTGAGTGCCTCTCATGATAGCAAAGCTCGAGGCGCCATGCATGGAGGAGCAGGAGCCAGCAGACGGAGCTTGCTGGATAGGAGAAGCCGGATGGTTCGTTACGGGTGATAAGAAGCTTGTTGGGTGGATGTCCTGTTCCATGCACAAGGTTTCCAAGAGGATGTCTCCTGGTGGGTCAATATTTTAACAGAGATAATGGAGGTCTGAGTAATGGATGCCCTCCTGGGTCATCTACTCTATAAAGATGTGGACACCAATGAAAGCTTTTTCCACATTCTTCCCTGGAGGAATTTTATGGGGAGGGAGAGAAACCAGCAGAGCTTCTCTCCTCCCACGTTTGCCTGATTTTTTAAAAAGTCCTTTAAAACTGCCTCCTAAGGCCACTGGATGTCTGTCAAATTTGCCTGAATTTGTTTCACACATTAGGAAGGTATGAGGAGCAGACACATGATTGCATAACTTGCTTCTTTGCAAAATCAAACTACCAAGTACACACTCAGGATCTCTTTTATTTAATATAGAAATTAATACAATGAGACCCAAAGGCTGGGAGTTAAAGCTAGACCCGCTCAAACGTGGACTAGCCCATATTTCAACGCTGACCATGACTGGGACTAGTTGCAGATGGCAGAGGTTGAGTTCTCCTAAATGTCATCATGTGCAGACTGGCTGCCCTTCTGGCAGAAGATCTTAAGCCAAGAGATAGTTCCTGGTCTCAATGGTCATGAGGCAGCGTTGTGAGGCCTCTGATGTTCAGGTGGTATTTATGGCTGCATGGGCATCAATTTGGTGCATCTGAAAGACTGCAAGCACCGTAAAAGTGCCCTGCTGCTGACTCCTGCTAAACAATGCCCATCAGCTGCCCGGTTGCCTCCAGGCAGTTAAGCAACCAGATCAGTGGTCATCTCACATCTTCTGTGCTTGCTTTCCCTCCTCAGGCAAAATGTGGGTAATTGTAAGATGGGAAGACCTTCCTATGGGCTTTATATTCCTGTTAGAGAGGCTGAGGCCAGAGCCAGACCCCCAGGACATGGGGTGGAAGTGGGAGAACAGTGGTCTAGACCTAGACGTGGTGCTGAGATTGTGTCCCCAGTTGGATGAGCTCTTCCCTTATTGCCAAGCTACAGACACTGCAGGATAAGCCACAATATTCGCTAACCACAGGCTTCATCTCTGTGTTTGAGTTGCTTAGGGCAGGCCATGAGACAGGGCCCAAACCTCAACAGTGACTGGGTTTTCTCTAGAAACCTGTGGTCGCTCCTCTGGGGATCCATGGGCAGCAAGAGCTGGGTCAGGATCTCATGGGGGCTGGACCCTCCTCACTGCACAGAGCTGCTGGAAGCTCCTCTCTGCAGACACAAGGGCCCAGGATGAGAAAGAAACCAAAACCACAGACCAAACCCACAATTAGGAGCATGACGCAGCAGGGAAAGGAGCCTGGGCTGTGGTTGCACCACATGTGCTTTCCTCTGGCCACCTGAAATGATGCTGAGCCCAAGCCAGGAGAGCATGAGCTGCCAGAGAAGTAGCTTTTGGGGATCTGGGGGCTCAAGCAGCATCCACAGCAACCCATGGAAGGGACCATGAGGGGTGTGAGTGGCTCTCTGCTCTCAGGAACGGAATGAGTACAGATGGACAGCCTTTACCACCACGTCCCTCAGATTCTTCTTCTTTTCTGTTCTCCACTCCTCCGAGATCAGCCTTGTACCTTCTCTGAGATGCCCTAAACATGAAGCATTTGGTGGTTTTCTGTGCTTTACTTGCTACGAAATTCCTGCAACCACTTGCCCTCAGGTCACAATAGTTTATTTCTTGGTCATCCCATCCAACCATCTCAGTCATTCATCTTCCCAGACTGAGATCGTAAGACATGACTGAAAACATGTCCAAAACAGGGCTTTTTCACTGTTTGGCTTTCAAGAGCTAAAGGAGCTTCTTTTTACCATCAGTGTTGCTGACAAACATGCTTTAAAATGCCAAATGCCATGTCTTTGTAGCTTTCTTTAAAGATAAGAGAGGGTTCCCCATGGTATTGGAGACTCCGTTCCCACCCCCACTGGGCGCCTTTATAATGGTTGTAGTTCCATATTTGTCTATTCCAAACTGCAAAAGGTCTTAATATCTTCTGCTGGCATGTTGCTGTGGGATCTGAAATGCCAGTAATGAGCAAGGACTGATAGTGGCATTTTTTGTGGTGGAACCTCATCAACTTTTCCTCCAGGACAGATAGCAGCAAGCAAAGCCAAGAAGTCCTCTTGGGAGACTCTCTACTAGATGTGAGCCATGTCTAGTTTGCAGCTTTGGATCAGAGATGTGGCTTGCTGAAAGCAAGCTGTGATACCACTGACAGTGCTTGCAGGGTCTCTCACATTCATAGGAGTGGAGCTAGAGGACACATTCATGTCACATCCATGCAGAGCCATCGCACTCGATGGGCAACCACAAGTCGATCTTCAGAGTGTCTCATTCATCTATCTCCATTTTTGTTCCCATAGGAAACACTTGTATCTGCCAAAGTGGTCATATCTCTCACCTGATCAATCCTAATGCTTCACATAGTTGGGAGACATCTAGTTAGCCAGACACATTGCTGTCCAAACCTTCATTCTTCATTGTTAGCTCTCACCTCCAGTGTGTCTCTTCACAACCCCCTGTCATAGGATTGCTTGTAAAGTTTTTCAAATGAGTGCAATGAAGAAAAGGTTTTAAGAAATACCAGAGGCCAGCTGGTCCCAGTGCCCCCAGTACTTGCTCTCGTTGCAGGACCTCTTAACCATTTCTGTGACAATCTTTAGGTTTTGTTCTTTGAATATCTTCATTTAACACGGACAACACTGTTGTCAATCTCACATTACTCTCTGGAGCTGTGGAGTCTCTTCCAAACCAGGAAAGTCAGGATCTGCTCCCGCTGTCCTTCAAGGTGTCTTTTCTTTGGTTGGTAGTGGAGAGTGTTTTCTCCATAGGACTTGATTCTGCTGCAAGAGTTTTATTTTGTTGACATTTGTCTTAGTTCTGTCATGAACTTTTCAAGTTGTATGACTTTCGCCTACTTTTTATTTCCTACTAGTTTTGCTGTTATTCCCTTTGGAAATAGCTTTAGGTTGAGACTTCAAACCCCCTTTTTTTTTTCAGGATACCGCTGATTTTTCTTATGGGATGACTTTAGCTGATGAGTTATGACTTTATCTCCATTTTTCTAACTACTTGGGAAGCAGCTGATGTTAATTGTTGAGTCTTGGTGATGTCATGGGATTGCATTTGGAACAGAGCTTTCATTATGCTCCGTCTCAACTTAAATTGCAGATTGTAATAGCAAAGTCTTGCTGTCTTCTTTGCCTTCCAAATTCGTTTGAAAAGCCTCTTGCAATACCGATGAGTCCATCTCTTCCTTAAGGATGTCATTGAAAGCATTGTTATTAGGCATGAGAGTGTTGACCTCTGCATCTGTTTTTGTGTTGTTTTGAGACATAACTTGAGATCCAGATTCTTTGCTAATAAAATCATCATCTCAGGCAGAATTTAGAGCTGGCATATTTTGTCCTAGTACTTATGTTTTAATTTTCTCTATTTCTGAATAAACAAGCCAGACCTGAATATGGTATTTCTTCTTCTTTTTTTTTAGCTTATTTTTCAGCCTGTTTGACCCAACAACTTTACATGGGTCCAGCCCACGCTGTTACTCACCTCTCTTGCCTAATCTAGATCTGAACTAATTGAGAACAGGCCTTCTTTCCCCTGATGAGCTACTGATGCTTTGTTGATGATGTTTTCTACTCCAGCACTGGGACACCACTCCCTCTTTCCCCTTCCCTTGTCAGCTCATTGGTGGGCAGCAGTGGGTCCTCCTTGGTTGAAGAAGGGCTGGTGCTCAGCAGGTGCTCTGGAGGTGGTCCAGCTGCTGCAGCAGGCAGCACAGACTCCACCACGTGTACAGGCAAGAGCTTCCCTGGGCTGGTAGGTTGGTAGAAATTGGCCAAACTGTCATGGAGAAACCACATGGATTGAGACCCTTTGCTCTAAAGTAGAGAGCCATGCCTCGGAGAGGGTAGGGGGAATGTTTTTTTCAGGTGGCTGTGCTCTGCTCTGCTATCTACATCCAAGCTGAGCACTTGTGGAGGGGAGCAGGGTGCTGGTGGACTGGCTGAACCGAGCTGTCCTCCAGGCCAGTGCTTGTTGATGCCTGGTAGGGAAATGTGTGGGGGCACCACGGGCTCATCTGCTCAGGAGGCAGAATACGCTGACCTGGTAGCAAGACCAGGAGAAGGGACGAGTTTCACCTCTAGATCTGTGCCCTGTTTCAGGGTAACTGGAAGAGGGAACTGCTCTGGGGAGGCTGCATCATCCCCTGGTGGAAGCTGGTGTGAGAAGACCTTGACTAGCTGGAGGTCTTGGCCAGGGGCAGAGGCAGGTTGCTTCAAGAAGGACGGTGGAGTAGGAGGGCTGTGCTGGGGCTCTCCACTGCGCTGCTGGTGGAGTTGTTGGGCAGAAGTGAGACTGGGACATGTTTTTTCCTTGCTGGTGGCCCCACTCACCCACATGCATCCTCACCATGTGGTGACCATCTCTAGGAGATGCTCCAAAGCCTGCCTGAGACCTTCCTGGCCTCTCGCTTGGGACCACGCAGGAATCCCAGGCAAAGGACACAGGCTGCATGGGAGGAGGACTCTGAGGTTCATAGGGGTGGCTGATACTAACGCCCAGGTCAACAAGACAAAGGGCAGTTGGACTGCTGTGGCTGACCCTCCCCAGCCAGCTGTGCCCATGCCTTGATTCTTCCTTATGCAGTGCACTCATGTCCCTTGTTCCTGTCCATCCATCCCATCTGTCCTTCCAGGAGACACTCATGGGCAGTACATGGGGTGCTGGCAGAGCAGCCCATTTCCCCTGGCTGGGATGGCTGACATAGCATCCCTACGGAACCCTGCCTGGCTCTGCTGCTCAGCCCTGTCCCACCCCAGCGAGGGGACAAGTGATAAGATCCTCCAGGGCTGGAGCACAGGAGCGAGTGGGGACAGCAGCATGCTCCAGTGTGTCTCTAGTGGGGTGCAATGTCACCTCTGTTGCCCCAAGCCTGGCCTGTCTTCTGGTGGAGTAGCAGCGTGCAGCCCTGCCCTTGCTGCTGTGCGTTCTGTGGGCAGCTGCCTGGCCCTGCCTGAGCAGCTCCAGATGTGCTGGTGGCCTGTGAGCCAGCTGTGCGCTGCTGCTGGGAGTCCTCAGACCGGCTGTGTCTGAGGGATGCTGCCAGCACACCCCCCACACCCGACAGAGCAGAGGGCTGAGGACACAGTCCCTGGGGACCCCCCGACCCCTAAGTGCTGCCTGTCCATGGGGAGCCCCTCTGCGTGGGTGTGCAATGGGCTGCGCCTCCCTCCAGATGTTTGCGTGGCCCTTGACCTCCTGTTCCCTTGCAGCAGGGCCTGTCTGGGTCACACGAGGGGCTGGGCAGGCTTTAAAAGCACCGGCTGTTTCGGTTGCTGGAGTGGAGATGAGAGGTGATGCTGTGCAGCAGCAGGCATGTCCTGGTAGCAGCAGTGGTCCTGAGCACCTCCATCCAGCAGCAGGGAGCTGGACTCCCAGGGCACCATGGGGAGGGCATCCCTCCAGGATGTGCTATAGGGAAACTCAAGGTTCTGGGACATGGCAGGAGGAGATACCAGCCCATGGTTGGACCAGTGGATGGAGCAGGGAGAGCAGAGGGGCAGGAGCCCAGCAGCCAGGGCCAGGCAGAGCATGGCAGCAGCACAGGGCTGTCCTCTGCACTGTCTCCCAGCTCCCTGGCCCGTGGCTCCAGCCTCAGCTGGCCTCATTCTGCTGGGGAAGCCCCTGTGGTGAGTGCCAGCAGGTTCCCACCTTGGCTCTGGTCTCATTGCAGAGCCTGTTGGTCTCAGATCTCCACCTTTCCTAGCCCTGTGCTGCACAAGTCATGCTCAACTATGGTGTCCCTTCTGCTCATGTTTAGGATGGTGGGGGAAACTGAGGCACACAACTACACCGTGATAGTGTAGTGGAGTGAAGGGCTAAACACATCCAACAAGGAGGGGGACCAGTGGGCCAACTGTTGCTCATAGGCAGCAGGGCACTGGGTTAGGGGTGATCTTGGGGGAACATTCAGAGAGTCTCAGGAAGAAGCTTTGGACTCTGGTGTCCTAGATAGCCCAGGGACTGCCAGACTCCAGCCAAAGCCCCTTGCAGCTCCAAAACATGGGAGCCTGTGAGCAGGGAGGGAGGACAGAGCAAATGTGCAGGTGATGCCTAGGCAGAGCACAGCTCCTCTGCTCCAGCATCTTCATGTATCTCAAGCACAGGCTGCTCAGGGGACCTAAGCATTAGTTCAGGTGCATCTGGACCAGTCCAGGCTGCAGAAATCCCTTCCCTGCTTGGTGTGGATACCACAGTTCCTCCCCACGAGAGCCAGGCAGGCTTGTGTCTATTCCTACCTTCAGCTTGTGGTGTTCCAACAGCCCCAGGCCAGTGTCCTCATGCCCCTCAGCATCCCTCACCCTGCAATCTCAGCTGCGACCACTCTCGGACCTCTCTTTGGGCAGCCCAGAGCTGGTTTCACCTCCCCACCCTCCGCACCCTTATCAAGTTCCTGCAGCCTTCCCCCCTTGCCCGCCTGGGCCTTCTGCCAGGTTGGACCGGGATGGAGAATGTGACAGGCTGCCCACAGCCCACCTGCCCCCTCTGCCTGGGCACCACCAGCTCCTCGTCACTCACCGTTTCAGCCTGCTGCCCTCCCTGTCTGCTTTGGCACGGTGTGAACCCACGGGGGGTGGGTGCCCTGGGCATGACAGGCTCCAGGCATCTGGGCAATGAATGGTCATGCTTAGGCAACATGGGAAATGCCTCCAAATAGCTTCTCCCAAGAGTGTCATAAAGCACCAGAGCAATCCCTGTGCTTGCTGCAACGCTGTGGCCACGCTGCCGGGGGCTGCTTTCAGCACAAGGACTCAGCTGGCCTTGCCTGGGCACCACCAGTGCCTACTCCCCTTTGCAGATGCTTGGGAGGGGCAAAGCCAACCTGGCATGGGCTTTCCTGGGGCAGGGGACACCTTACATGGACCCAGCCTCTCTTCCTCCTGGCTTGTGTACCATGGACGTCTCCAAAGTGCTTTGATGGGCTTGGCACACTCTGAGCCCCTATGAAGCAGTGTCAGGACAAGCATGTGCCAGTGTCCTGGAGGCCCAGAAGTCCTGTGCCCACATTGGAGACTCCTTAGCCTTTCCTCCTGCTTCTTGAAGCTCTTCTCCTTCCCCAGATAGCTCTGCAGTCTGTGTCCAAACCCTCCCTAACCTGCTCCAGCCTTTTCCTTTGCATCAGCAGATGTGTGGCAGGCAGAACCATGACCTTGACTCTCTAAACAAGCTTTTGGTGGTTTTGGGGCAGCAGGGTTGGGCAACTGGATGAGAAGGCTTGGAAGGACTGTCCCTTGGGGGAAAACAGCCTAGGAGACACAACTTCCTGGAAGAGGATGGGTTTTTTGAGGCTTTCTGCCTTCCCACTGGCCCTTGGTTGGCTAAAGAGCCTATTGAGGGCAGTGCAGGAAGCTCTGCTTGCCCAGGAGTCACTCCAACTATCAGGAGTTGTTTCTGGATGAGAAATTGTCCAGCAGAGGCTGCCAGGTGGGATGGGATGGGCAGTATTCAGAGGAAGCAGAGCCAGGATGGGATGGGATGGGATGGGATGAGATGAGATGAGATGAGATGAGATGAGATGAGATGAGATGAGATGAGATGAGATGAGATGAGATGAGATGAGATGAGATGCCCAAAGTGTGCCAGAAGGACCAAGCACTTCCAGGCCACCTCCAGCCCCCTAAGATGCTCCTGGCAGCAAGCAGAGTTTGGACTGAGGAAAGCGCTGGTGCTAAAGGACATGTTCCTGATGCTGAAGAGGGATGTGGAGAATGAGTACATGGAAAGGTTAGAAAATACTGTGTCAGGGCCCTGTGGGGTGTGTCTGGACGCAGCTGCCCAGGCTTGGGGCAGAACAGAGTTTGGATCCCTGGCCACTGCCAGCTCTGTGGGGCAGTACCTGGAGAGCTGCTGCTGCCCTTGGGCTGCTGCTCATGGTCACAGGGAATGCCAGCGGGAGAATCAGAGAGAGACCTTGTGGTGACTTCTACCAAAATGTTGTCAGATGAAGAAAGTCACGAGAAAGTTTGAGGGCCCAGATGCTCAGTTATAATGAGTCATGAAAGACAGTTTTCAATTAAACAGTTCTCAGTAACATTTATTCCCAACTGCTGATCAAAACCCAAAGTAGCCTCAAAAAATGCACAAGACGTGTGGTGAGAAACTAAACCTGGAGCTCCACAGGTCACTTTTTCCGTGAGATGTGCCTCTAAACAGGCACAGCCCCGGGGAAGATGTGGTCTGTGCTGGCTAGTTTCCCTGCTCCTGGCCAAATCCTGGATTTTCCTCCTGGCTCCAGTCCTCCCATAGCTGGAGAGGACTCAGCCTGCCCAGTGTTTTCTCCCTCCTCCAAACCCTGCTTGGTGCTGGGGGCCACCCTACAGCCTGGCACCCAGCGTCCTCGCTTCACCCTGGATTGTGCTGAGCTACCCAGCCCTTGCTGCACTCAGAGGGTTCCTGTGCTGCCTGCCAGGAGCTGAGCCGCTCACTCAGGCATGGTCCCTGTGGTGAGCCCCAGGCAGCTCCCTTGGATGCTCCTTTCCAGCTGCAAAGCACTTGCTCAAATATCAGATCACTCCAGGCCACATTCTGCAAGGTGGCCAAGCCCTGAGGTCTGCCTCTGTGCCACAAGCTGGGAGGCAGAGGCCAAGCTTCTCCTTGCTTCTTAGCTCCACCATCCAACCCTGCTTTGCAGCTCACAGCACCAGCAGGACACAGGAGACACCGCAGCAAGGTGTTCCTGTGTCTCCAACAGCACCAGGGCACAGGGAGGATCTCCCCTAGCCGCGACCTCACTGTTAAGGACAGAGTGTCCTTCCAGAAGGTGCATGTCTTGAAATGTCCTCCTGGTGCCTTGGCAACCTTGGCTTTGCTGTTATTTTCGTCTGGGCCCCTTATCTCACTGCCCCACCCAGCATGGTGCTGGCCCTGCTGTCCCTGGTGCCAAGGCCGTGGGCTAATCACAGCCCCATGCCCAGCCCGGCACCGTGGCTCTGGGGACAATTGGAGGAAGCCACGTCCCTCAGCAAACTCTGAGATTTCTTCTGGAAGTGACAGCTGCCAGGAGAGCTGGCAGGGGATGACGCTGCACATGGGGACCGGCACAGGGTCCCAACCAGCACAGCAGGAGCTGTGCCCTCCCCTGCCCCATGCGCAGCCCCTTGCCCAGACCCCCCCAGCCTCCAGAGGTTTGCACATGAGCACACATCCAGCAAGCAACCTGTGTTCACTGCAGGGCTCCCACAAACCCACGTGCATTGGCTTCACAGAACCACAGCATCCAGCATGGTGGGGGTTGGAGGGAACCTCTGGAGATCACCTCCTCAAACCCTCCTGCTCCAGCAGGTCACCCAGAGCAGAGTGCCCAGGATCATGTCCAGGCAGGTTTGGAATCTCTCTGGAGATGGAGACTCCACAACCTCCCTGGGCAGCCTGGGCCAATCACCCTCACGGGAAAGAAGTTTTTCCTCATTTTCACACAGCAATGGCAGAGCTCCACATGCACGTCTGCACGCATGTACCTGCTGGCACACACCTGGCCATGGCAGGCTGCACACACGCGAACACAGACAGAAGAAGATGGGGACCATGCTTGTTAGCTTAGATATGAATCATGAACATCTCAGGACACAGGCACAAACTGGGGCTGTGCACGGGAGCACCCAGGCAAACACGCACCAACAGGACCATGTCCACATGTGTGCAGAGAAGGAGGTGCAGCAGTGCGTGCACCTTCTGCATGTTCTTGGAGCCCTCAAATCCCTGCCCAGGCTCTTTCCCACCCAACGGTGTCCTCTGCAGCCTCCAAAGCCCAGGTGCTGCAGGGTCCCCAGCTCCTCCTGCCTGCTCTGGGCAGTGCGGGCAGCTGGTCCCATGGCTTGGCAATGGACAGAGCGCTGGAGCCCAGCTGGCCGTGCCTGCACTGCACCATCCGTGATGCTTGGAGAAGGCAGAGGGAGTTCAGCAGTGGAGGACAAGCTCCTTAAAAGGCTGGAGACGTGCAGGCGGCCGAGGCTTTCCCCAGGCAGCCAGGAGTTCCTGGAAGTTGGCTCCCTGTGCCAGAGGACTAGTCCTGGAGAGCTGCACGGGTGAGCCTTCCTGAAAAGAGCCGCCTGGTGCCAGGTCTTGCCCCGCCGTGGGCTGCCCCGCAGGGATGGCTGTTCCCTGCGTGTCCTCAGCTCCTGTGGGCAAGGGCTGTGCATGCAGCTGGTGCCACGATCTCCACCGGAAGCTCGCCTCCCAAAGGAGAGAGACCTGTTACCCAGGCTTTGCCCTGGCAGGCATGTGGCCCAGAACTTCTGTCATCGCCGTCCCCATCCCCGGCCCCGTGCTTCTGCTGGCCCTGTTCCCCAGCTGGGAGACTGTCCCAGGCGCAGGCTCGGGTACCTGCCAGCCAGGATGTCCTGTGGCTGATAATAGCCTTTAGCTCATAGCCCTGTAGCTCCTTCTTGTGCCCTGCGCCCTCTTGGGCTCCTGGCAGCAAGGTGGGTTCTCACAACCTTCCTACTGAGTGGGATAAATGTAGGTATCTCCTTTTGTTTTAGTCTCTTCATGATCTGAGAGCAGTCCAGCTTGCCTCAGCCCCACCACATGCTTGGGATGCCCAGCGTGCATCCTCCAGCAGCCTATCCCATAGGTCAGAGACACCTCCAGTCCCACACAGACAATTTAAAGGTGTCTACTCCCTGTCTGAGACATGTCCTAGAAGTGGCCAATGTCTTGTTTCCTTGGAAGTAGTGATGAAACCCCAACCATCAGGTCCCTCCAGCAAGCTGAGGCCACACAATACATCTGTCCCCTACTCTGAGTGGTCCAGATTTCCCCACTACCCGCATCAGCAACTAGTCTAGCATGTGGCTAGATAGTTGTGAGACAGTGGCCAGCATTCAGGACCTCAGAGAACTGCATGGAGGCCTGTGCACAGCTTCAGTGTGGGTCCCAGGAGAGGGAGAGGACAAGGGCACATGGTGGATAAGCAGCAGCAGATCTAAACCCCCAGGATCCCTTCTCTGTGATACCAGGATGCCAGCCTTGGTGACACCAGGATCCTTTTGACCCTTTGATCCTCTTGACATAGCCATGTCACATTGCTGGCTTAGGGTTAACATCTGCAGCCTGGCTTTACCCCGAGGGCTTCCACCAGACAAAGTCACCTCTTCAGGCACAGCTCCCATGGATTGCTTTAAATGAAAACCTTCTTGCAACATCACACCATGCCCATTTTCTCTTACTCCAATTCTCAATGCGACTCATTGACTGGTCTCCCAGTCTGGTGACCCACTGTATTCCTTGCTGTGCCTCTCATTCTTAAGGGATGCTAATGTTCTGGACCCAAAAATGCATTGTAAGGAGCTCTGCTAGCTGCTGACGCTCCAGCACCCCCTTGTCCTCTCCCTTACAGCCCAAATGATCCAATGTCACCTTCCTTTTCCTCTGGCCTTCCTCGTAATTACATCTTGTCTAAAGAAAAACCCAAAATGAGCTTTGTTTTTTTTTTTAAAGATGCCAAGTCAATCTGGTACAGTCTATCCCTGATAAAACAGCCCTCCCTGGGGGCCTCTTGGGAGCAGAAATAGCGCAGGGGCTGGACCTGCTCGGAGCAAACATTCCTCCCCGCACACGCACGTCTGCTTCCCCTGGCTGCTGGCCGCCCGGCTGTCCCCCGGAGCCATTGGGCCTCAGGGACCACTGCCACAGCTTCTTCCTGCAGGTCCCAGCAGTGCCTGAGGAGGGGGAGAAGACCACCCCAGGTTGTACCCCCCCAGTGAACCTTCCCCGCAGCATGGCTTGGCCGAGCTTGCCATTTCTGCAGGGAAAAGGACTTATTTATGAAAGCATGCCACTGAGTCATGACAATCGCTGAGGGGCAGCCAGTGAAGCCCTGCTGATCCATGCCGTGCTGACCCCGTGGTCGCTCACGGCTGATATGTGCTGCTAATAGCCCCGGACACCTCCCAGGGGAACAGCCACTGCTGGTGTTGGGTGGACCTGAAGTGGTCCCACTCATTCCTGGGGGAGCAAAACACGAACGCTCAGGTGCCTCCTTGCCCCATGGCCGTGGGCTGTTGGTGGGTGGCCACTGCTTCACAGGAGTATCTGCTCCAAGGAGAGCTGCAGGGTCCTTCCTGGAGTTTGGTGATGGGACAGTTCCCTTGCTGGGACCACTCGCAGGGCACTGGAACCTACCAGTGCTCCCAGGAGGAGTTGCCTGTTTCCAGCTGCCACAGCACTGTTGGGTAAAAAGCTGTTGCATTCTACACAACAGATGTTGCTCTCTGCATCCTTGTCCTGCTGGTCCTTCCACAGATTTTCCATGAACTCTGGCACCTTTACCTTGTGAGGGTTTCAGCACTGACAATGGTGAGCTGTCCCTTCCTGGCTCCCTGGTGTGCCACCAGCTCCTGCCTGGGACCTGTACTTGGAGGCACAGCAGGGTCAGCTCCTGACCTGAAGCTATACCTGGGACCTCCTCTCCCTGTCACTCCCCAGGGCTAGAGTTTTGTCCTCTTCTTCAAGAGGGGCTGCTTAATGCTGATCAGTCTCTTAAAGGATTGCAAACACAACTCTGTGAATATAGACATGGACCCTCCATATACCGCCTATCACAACATCTTTGTGGACATCATGAAGTGTCCCCTGTGGCTCAGTGGCTCTTGATACTGCCAGCTTTATTTTCTGTCATCATTTCTGTGGGTCTTCCCTGACCTCTCATCCAGGCAGTCTCCCCTGCAGTGGGTGTGAGCTGAGCACGGCCCCGGTGGGGGCACACCAGGATGCTCACAGCCTTCCTGCTTCTGCTCCAGCTCCCCCATGTCACTGCTTTGGGGATCGTGCTCACAAACTACCTGTCAGATCCACAAGCTGTCTCCTGGGAGGCATTCCTCACCTGTGGGAATGGGGATCAGGACCCTCGGTCTGCTGATATAGGGCCAGAGTCCCTGGTCTGTGCTCTGCTCCTGCCAGGTGGCTTCATACATGGCTAGAAACACCCTGCTTCTCATAGGGCATCGTGGTTGCTCTCTCCCACCACAGCCTGTGTAATCTGCAGACAAATTAATCGTGTTTTTCATCCATTAATCACTTATAACATTAATCATGTTGTCTTCATGTTAAATAGCGGAGGACTGGGACTGCAGGAACTCACTCAGAAGTGATGGGCCTCATCTCAGCTGCTTCTGCGAGCTGACAGCCAGCCAGCGTTCAATTACATTTCATTTATGCCATGTGGCTTTTATATTGTTTAGTCTCTAATCGAAATCTGGAGCCGGATTGAATTACCTGCCCTGCAACAGTGCACTGCATTGACACAACTACTGCCTCTAGAATTACATCACATGGAGTGCTTGTGTTTGCTGGAGGTGTTCCCTCGCCCGTAACTGCGCAGCAGCTGTGAGGCTGTCAGCCCTCCATGCATGTCCCACGGAACATGGTCTCTTTGCCTGGTCTGTGGCTGCCTCTGACTGGAGTCAGGCTGGCAGGCGTGTGAATGTGGAGAAGCAGCTGGATCAAACACGCTCCTCAGCCTGCGTGCAGAGCACCTGCATCTCCTGGCAGGAAAGGTCTGGCCTTTCAAAGGATGCCCTTGGGGTGGTTGTCTCAGCAACTCCCAAGATTTGGTGGCAGGGGGTCTGTGGAGGGCTCCAATCCCATCTCTGACTCACAGCAGGACCATCCCCAACACTTGGTCAGGGTGGTGTGGCTTTGTCTACCCGAGGCTTAGAAGCCTCCAAAGATGAAGATCCCCCACCTCTTTTGCTTGTCCCCATGCTGGAATCCTTCCCAGAGTCAATATTGCATATTGGCTACAGGATTAAACACCCCAAATTTTGGCTACAAAATGCAAGGTCTCTGCTATTCTACCAAGAGCAAAGAAATCTTTCTTCTGTGCTGCAAAGTCCTTTTGGTAGGTGATCCAGTTCCTGTTTCATTGCTGCCACAGTGGATCTATATCACATCTTCAGGTCCAAAGGACGGATGCCTGTCACTGACGATTAGCACAGCTTTTCCCTGAAGTTTGTCTCTGAACCTGCCTGGGGAGGACTGTCATTCCTTCAGCAGATAGACACAGGGAGTAGCTTTCTTCCATCAGGTCCCTACACTTCTCCCTGGGGATTGGAGCTCCTGGAGCTGCTGGAGCCTGGTACCAACACGGCTCTCGTGACAGTTGGGTCTAGGGAAAGCGGCAAGTCTGGTTTCCCAAAAACATTTGACATTTGGAGATTTGGTTTTGTTTGGATGTAGAATGAACCCAAGACACATACTTTGTCCAGTTGACAGATGTTTTTTGGAGGCGGGGGGCTTGGATCTGAAGCTGGCTGCCCTGAAACCCAGGTCCAGGGAATTCCTGGGAACGCTGACTTCATGCTACTCCTCTTGCTGTTCTGTCCTTCAGCCAAAACCCAGGCCAGCCATGGGAGCTGAGCTTCTCATGGAGTGGTGAGTGGAGACCTGGGGCTTGTGGACTCTAGGCTCTTGGGTTGCTGCCCATGCCCCAGGCAGCTGCTCAGGAGCAGGGGGAGGCGGAGGATTGCCAGGCAGCAGGTCTGGCAGTTTCTTGGCAGTGTTCAACTGCAATCAAACAGTCTCCACAAAACATCACGATGAGCCAGCACATTCCAATGGAGAAATGTCTTGTCTAAATGTTTCTGACCAACTCTCGTGCGGCGGCTTTCTCACTTTTCCTCCTGGCTGTGTTTCTGAAGGAAAAGCTCTTCAAAGGCGCAGCCCTGGCAAGGGATGTTCTAGGTGTGAATCGTGCCGTCTCAGCCCTGGTCCAGACCCTCCATCTGAGGTCTGATGAGCCTCAGGAGAATCCCACCAGGGCTGGGCTTCCTGAGAAGCCCTTAATGGGCACAAGAGGAGCATGGTATGCATGCCTCATGGGTCCAGCAGCCCAACCAGTCCTCCTTGCAGCAGAGGTCTTTGTGGACCAAAGCCTGAGGAGTCCCAAATTTGGTATGCATATGAACCAAGAGAGCTGAGGTAATGCCCAGCAGCGGGGGAGACCCAGCCCTGAGGTGTGTTGGATGTGTGGAGGGAAAGATGTCCTGTCCACAACAAGACAAGCCCCAGCTCTTGGTGCTAGGGCCTTCTCTGGTGGAAGGTGTAAACCTGCTCCCAGCCTCCCACTGCAGGATCAGCTCCTCTGCATCCACATCAGAGGGACTTGAGGTTTCTTCCTCTACTGAGAGCTTCTACTTTTCTTCAAGTTCCTGCTGCTTCTTCTCACCCCTGGTATAGGCAACAGAGCAAGCCTGTTGGAGCAAATGTCCCACACCCCAGTGGCAGGTGATCACTGCCATACCAACCACATCAGGAAGCAGGAGACCCCAGGACTCTCTGAAGGCACCTCCCAGCCTTTGGCAGTGCCAGCGTGGGGGAGCTGGACACGATAGCACATGTGGTCACATTGAGGGCAAGTCCACCATCAGATGACGCTGGCTGGAGGTGTGCATGCTTCCATAGAATCATAGGATTGCTTTGGTTGTAAGAGACCTTTCAGATCATCAAATCCAACTGTTAACCCAGTACTGCCAGCTCACCACTAAACCATGTCCCTCAGCACCACATCTACATGGCTTTTAAACTTCTCCAGGGACGGGGACTCCACCACTGCCCTGGGCCAGCCCTTCACAACCCTTTCGGGGAAAACATTTTTCCTAATACCCAACTTAAACCTCCCCTGGCACAACTTGAGGCCATTTCCTCTTGTCCTATTGCTTGTTACTTGAAGAAGAGACCAATCCTCATCTGTCTCCGACCTCCTGTCAAGGAGTTGTTGAGAGTGAGAAGGGCTCCCCTGAGCCTCCTTTTCTCCAGGCTCAACAACTCCAACTTCCTCAGCTGCTCCTCACAAGACTTCTGCTCTAGACCCTTCACCATCTTTGTTGTCCTCCTCTGGACACGCTCCAGCCCCTCAATATCCTTCTTGGAGTGAGGGGCCCAAGACTGAACCCAGTATTTGAGGTGTGACCTCACCAGTGCTGAGTCCATGGGGACAATCCCTGTCCTAGTCCTGCTGCCACACTACCTCTGATCTGAGCCAGGATGCTGGTGGCCTTCTTGGCCACCTGGGCACACGCTGGCTCACCCTCAGCCACCTGTCCATCAACCCCCACAATACTTCCATGGGTGACGAGGCTGACGGGGACACAGCGTGTGGTCGCGGGGCCGCGTCGGGCAGCGTGTGTCTGGCGGGGTGTGCGCGC
>VZZY01006594.1:55564-111311 GCA_013400335.1 Eurystomus gularis | reverse complement strand
GTGTCTGGCGGGGTGTGCGCGCACACGTGTCGGGGCGCGTCCCTGGCGGCGGGCGGTGCTGGTCTGCGCAGGGAGGGCGGGCGCGCCGGCCAACATGTGGTTCGTGTTTAGAGTGTGTGTCTGGTGGTGTTTTGTAAATGAGGTGCGCTCGGCGATGTGTGTGTTCATTCTGGCATGCCGTGGCCGGGGCTGCTGTGTTCCTCTGCGCTGTTTGTGTGTCGGGGCATGTGTTTAGCAACGCGGGGATGCTCGGGCATGTACGCACAGCCCATGCCCGTGTGCATCCTTGCCTGGCAAAGAGTGGCCGCCCCACCGTGGGAGCCATTCGTGTTCCAGAGATGCGTTTGGGGCTGAAAACTGCTTTCCCTATGTGGCTGCCATTCCTAGGGTGGTGGTTCCTACTCCCTCCCTCTGCTGAGCTGACCCCGACCGGGATGTGTGATGGGGAAGGCTCTCCCCCAGTGCCCCCCACGATGCTGCGCTCCCCAGGGAGCTGATGAAGTGCGATGCTTTGCGGGCTGGTGGCTGCAGCTGAGCCCAGCAGACGGCCTCTCCCTCCGCAGCACCCTTTGTGCACGTGAGACCCGAGTGAAAACACCTGGAGCCAATTCCCAGCCCTGGGAATTAGAGCCGGCAGAAAAACGAGGCATCCGAGGCCTCACTTTGTGAAAGCGCAGTTGCTGGGCTGTTCACTTTCCCCTGAGGAGGGAGGAAGGAAGGGCGGTCTGGTGGGCTGGCTGGCTGGTCCAGGGATGCTTGGAGCAAGATGAAGGACGGTGAGGCTACGCGCAGGGCATCTCCGCGCCGCGCCTGGGGATACGTGGGTCTTGGACAGAAATGGCCAGTCTGGGAGTTGAGCGGCCGGCTCACGTTCGGCTTTATAGCACTTTGGAGAGGAGGAAATGCTGTCTCCGTGGCGTTGAAGCTGCTTTCCAACGCTGGCGAAAGTTCAGCCATCCCGAGCCCAGGCAGGGAGAGAGGCTGAGGGAAGGCAAAGGGAGAGGGCAGGAAAGGCAGAGATGTACCTGAATAACCCTGGAAAAAGCCCTGAACTTCTCCTGCGTGCTGCAGAGAGGCAGTGCAGCCAAAGTCTCCCTGCGCCCTGGGTTTGGGGCATGGCAAGTGAGTCCTTGGGTATCAGCCACCAGTGGTGTCGCACGGAGACCACCTGCTTCTCCGGGGCCAGAACAGGTTGACAGCACAAGGACACAGCAAGTGCTTGGCACCTGGTGTAGCCAAGACTCATCTGCACGAGCAAACCCTAGTCTGACATGAGCCATCAGGGAACCCACCAGCTCCCTGTGCCTGGCTCCGGAGGGATAATGGGGCTGTTGCACAATGTGGTATCTTCTGTGCTTCCCAGCCACATCTGGGTGGCATTGAGCTGTTGTCGACAGTGGGCAGGCTACCAGAGAACAAACCTGGTGATGATGGACAAACCATCCCTGTGCAGCTCAACAAGGCCAGGGACAGGCATCAGAGGAGCACAGAAACTGCCCGGGGAGCTGACCGCTGCACTGGTGTAAAATCATGAGCAATGGTGAAAGCAGCAGAACGTGGGAGGGATGCTGATGCAGAGCAGCTTCAGAAACAGTGAAGGACAGAGAGAGAGTCTGGCAATCAACGTCCGACTTTTATTCCTAGTTAAATATCAGAGCACGTCGTATGAGAGAAAGCCATTAAGTCTCAAGAGCCAGATTTCAGAGGAGCTCAACGCCAGGTTTCCCAGCACTCGGCACCAGAGTCGGGGCCAAGCTTTCCAAAAAGCCAGCTCCCATTTGGAGTCGCCGCAGGGGCCAGGCTTGCAACAGGGCTGGCTGGGCCTCCCAGGGGACATGTCTGCATGGACACAGAGGGGAGCCAGGTGCCCGACCTGCTCGGCTCTTCTCCAAAATGCCTGACTGGTGCCTGCTGCTGAAGAGATGCTCCCCAGCACTGACCCGGCGAGGTGCATCGTGTGGTCCCCACTGGGCAGGAAGAGTCGTGTCACCTGGAGAGCTGGTGTGGTTTCAGCCCCTAGTTAGACTAGCTGAGGCTTTTCAAGCAGGAGACTGACAAGTGTGGGTTGTCAGCTTCCTGCGGGAATTTCTAAGTGAATAATCATTGTGAACATCATGAAAAGCATTTTAATAGTCAGAGAATACCATCTGGATGTTCACAAACAAAGGCAATATAAATCCACGACTGACAGCGCGCTGAACTCACTGCTTTTATAAGTAGAAGTATTTCCAAATCGTTTCCCAAATTATTTAAGCAATTCTTTCCTCTAATGAAATTCAGAGAAGATCCTAACATAGGCAAACAGTACAGGCTGAGCACAACAGCGACTTTATACAGAGGGATTAAAGGTTGGGGCGGATGTAATCAAATGACATCCCCCGCGTACAAATGCAGCCCGTGCTCAGAGATAAGAGGAATCCCAAACACTTCTGCAAGGGGCGGAATAAGTCTGGAGGTGCCAAAGGGGAACTGGGGGAGAGAGTGAGGAGTAACGCAAACCAGTTTTTGTGGGTGTGAAGGCCTCGCGTGATAGCGGCAAGCACCACGGGGCTCGTTTGAGAGCGGACCAAGAGGGATGTGCTCGGACCAAGAGGGATGTGCTCCGTCTGGTTGCTGCTGCCTCCGAGATTCTCACAGCCAGGGACCCTGGGCGGGGCAGGAGGGGTGGGATGGTGCAGATAAGAAGAGGAGAAGCTGGCCAGGCTCAAGGCTGCTTTGCAGGGAGGAAAGAGTGGTTAACAGCCTGGCTGGGTGTTGGCTCAGAGGTGATGTGCTGTGCTAGAGATGGGCTGGAGAAGAGAGGTCTCAGGAGGAGAAGCTGACAGGGATGGGCACAGGGTTGCCTCCTGCATCAGGGTTGGACCTCACCACCCACAAGCTTTGGGTCAGAGGTGCACAAACCAGCATGAGTTGGGCTGGATGGAGGCCGTGGGACTCCCAGCTTGTCCTGGAGGGTGACATGCACAGGGCTTCTGCTTTCCTGGACAAAAACCCTGGAAATCAGGCAGTAGTGCAGACTGTGACCTCCGTGTCCTTACATCCTAGACCGCACCTCTTGACAGCCCAAAGCGGCCGCTGAGCCAAGGGCTTTGTTCAGCAAGAGCCTCTGTGGAGAAAGAGCTGGGAATAGAAGCAGTGATCCGGAGCCAGTGGAGGCCACACTGACAGCAGAGCAACCCCAGACACGTTGGAGGCAGAAACCAGCCAAACCAGGCTACAAGCTGGTCACCAGTCTGCTAGGATGGCCACCACCGGAGAGGTGATTTCGCCTGGACAGCTGTAGCTGGCAGCATCACTTTCAGCCCAAGGACAACTGTGCCTTTGTCACTCTTGGACCCCTGGCCAGACTTTAGGATCCTGGCAGATGATACAGGAACATCTGCTCTTGCTGGCTCTTCCTGATCCAGCTCTTGCAGCAATGGTTGAGGGTCCTCCAGCCAGCAAGGGCCAGGGAAATCTTCAGGCTGTGAATGAGGGATCCAAAAAGACTTGTACTGTGGCATTTGCCTGCAGATGTACCCTTGCAAACATGGGACAAATCTGTCTTGCCCTCCATGCTGGAAGATCACATCTCTGCTCACTGGAGGAACCTTGGATAGAAAGCCAGAAGTTCCCAACCCCACCAAGGCACCCCAGCACTCCACCTCCTCTGCATCACCTCAGAGCAGAGGATGTTCTGCTGTCCAAGGGGACAATGGACCCCACTTGCCAGATTTCATCTGAATTCACCTTGTTGTGTTGTGCTGGGCAGTCTGCTGAGTGAAATAGTCATGTCTATTTCTCACTGTTTCAGGCCAAGTTGTGAATGGGAATGGGTACAAGGTTTGGAAGCAAAAAAAGTTGCTTGCAGAAAGAAATAGGAAATAAAATCTGATCTCTCCACCGTTATGAGAAGCCTGCTCATGACAGGACACCTACTGACAGCTGGACACCCCCTCCGCCAGACCTTCTCCGCTAGGATCAGCCTTTTCTCCTTGCCCCAGATGCACTGCTCATTTCCAATGCGAGCTTGGCTGAGAGAGCGCGGCTCAGGGCAGGAGAACAGGAGGACACTGTGAAGGGTCCTTTCGACCTTGTGCCAGAGGTTTCTGCCTCCATGGGGCTTGGAGACAGCTTGCAGGTTTCCAGCGTCATGCCTCGAGTTTCTCCTTGGAAACATTAGTTGTACGTGCCTTGTGTTCAGCCCGTGGGCTCCAGCACTGTCTCAGCGTTGGACTGAGACCACGCTCGGTTTCTTTGGACGCATCGGAAAGATTCCAGACGAAGGAATAAAGTGTTTGCCCAGACATGCTGCTGAGGGCAGGCTGCCCCACACCAGACCGGCTGCCAGCTCAGGGGGTGCCATGTCCCCAGCTGGCTCCCAGAGCATGGTTTCTGCAGGTCCCAGCAATGAGACCAATGACAGAACCACTCCTGCCCGGATAAACAGGACAAGTGGTGTTGCCAGTGATGAGGGATCAGAGGAGCTGCCTGTTTCCTTGCTGTCACTTTGCTAACATGCCCCTAAACCTTCTCCCAGCCAGAAAAAGCATTAGTCACTGTTACAAAGTCAGGATGAGCAGACAGAAATAACAAGTGCGTTTGTCTACTGCATGTCCACGCCAGGCAAAATATTGTGGCCAGAACTGTTCTGTGCTTGTTCTGGGGAAGGGGCAGAGGAACCTGCTCAGCTGGAGCAGAGGGCAGGGCTTGTGGTACATTGCCCCCACAGCTGGCCAGCTGTGTGGGGCACTGTTGACCACCAGAGCTGCCTCTGCTGAGGATCTTTACGAGTCTGCAGAAATGGACCAACCTGGCAGAGGGGCTGGTGAAGCTGTTTGGCTCCTGGGAGTGCAGTGAGATGAAGAAAGACTTGGGGAAGCAATGCTGTGACCCCCTGTCCATCAGAGGCTCTCTGGGCTAGCTCATGGCCAACCACTGGACATTTTCGGAAGAGATTGCAGCTTGAGACCTCCTCCATCCCACACCAGTGCTGTACATGATACCAACAGGCTCTCCCTGCAGTGGCGCCAGGGGCAGGAGGGCAGCAGGCTGGCTGGGAGGAACCAGGCGGTCCACCCCCTGGGACAGTCCTGCCCTTCTAATGTGTCCTGTCCTCCTGCTTCAGCATCACTGCAGAAGAGCAGAGAGTGGGATGAGCCTGGAACTGGATAGCGGCCGATGAGGGGACAGGATGAAGGGAGATCTGAAGTCGGCGAGCAAAAAAGGAGAGCAGCGAGGATGTGGCCGGGCGCTGATGACGGGGGTGGCTGCAGACGGTATCGCAGCAACGTGCTGGCATGGAGCAGGGGCCAGTCTGAAGTCAAACATAGGGAACATTTCTACCAGACGGGACAATTACACACTGGAGCTGCTTGCCAGTGAGGCCCCATCACGAGTGGAACAGATCCCATAAGATACTTCTAAGTTTAGAGTAAAGGAGCCCCTCTCCAATAGGGGAGGATGCGAGACTGGAGAGCTAAATCCCGCACGTCGCCGCCAAACCGCACTCCCCGGAGAAGCACACGAACCACTCTTGCAACACTCGAGTTACGGCTGAGACACACATTCCAGCCGAAACCCCTATTTTCAGTTGTTTATACATTGCTCAAAAAATATCCTTTTGGATTGAATTTGTTCATGCTTGATCTCATCCCAAAAAACTGAAGAATTATTTGGGGATGGTTTGAACAAAATCCGTTCAGCTGTTTCTGTGTTATGTAAGCAGCAGAATAAATATGTTTTCCTCTTTTTAAACATTTTTCTCATCCTTGCTAGCTGTCAGATAGCTCAAAATCAGCTTCATGATTTGGAAGTGTTGTACTTAGCCCATGCCTGGCTCTCAAAGAGGGACCAGCCCGTTCATCAGCCGGACAAGACCTCCTCAGGGAGCAAGGAAACCAGAAGGGACTTCGGCTCTGATGTGTGGTGCTTGACATCCCTAAAGGTGATCTCCAGGGGCACTGGATATCAGCTGGGCACCTTCCCAGAGGGCTCGGCAAGGAGGACAGTGTTAGCTGAGGGTTAAATAAATAGATATTGAACAAGGATGTGGAAAAGAGCCGTAGGTGTTTGTGCAAAGCAATGTGCTGTTGCACAGACCACGCAGTAAGAGGAGGGCTCTTGGGTCAGTGGTCTGACAGAGTCTGTGCACATCTTACCACCCACTTTCTAGTTCCAGGAGAGCTCACGCCTCACAGATTACACTGGAGCTTCTCCCTGCTTTTTTTTTTTTTGTGCTGTGCCCATGCTTGTTTCTTTGTGGATTGTGTTTTCAGAGAGCAGAACTGAGGGAGAAGAGCTCACAAACTTGGAGAGACTTTCATTTCGAGACCATGCCCAGGTGCAGAGAGGTGGTTGGTGATGGGCATTGCAAAAGGACATCCAATCCTTGGTGAGGTTGATGAGACAGATATTGGGAAGACTTTGTGCCAGCATCTTTGGAGTGGGGCAGAGCTGTTGGAGATGAATACAGAAATATCCTTGAAATACAGCTCCAAGCCTGGAGAAGACCATCATCCACTGACACTAAGTCAGTGTAACAACGATGTCTTGACCCAGCAGATCCATGCACTTGCAGGATTTCCTCTTGGATGAAGAGGCAATGTTCACCCTCCCTGGTGTGCTCCACAGGAGTGAGGGTCTCCAAGACACTTGTGTGCTCACCTCTTCCCGGTGTGAAAGGGAGTGAAATACCTGAATGCCTGGCAGTGGCTGGGATGTCATTCCTGATCCAAGAGAAGTCTCTCCAAGTGCTGATTCTTAACTACAGGGCATTTGTTCAAGGAATGACAGTCAAATAACTACAGATAAAGTGCTATAGCAACGAAAACTGAGCTGCCAGTAATAGACACTCCAACATCGTGTCAATGTTTTGTGGAGAAACCATGGGAAAAATGAGAAGGATCATTCCAAGCTGGAGACGGGGAATTTTCAAGAGAATCAGGAAGCTGATAAAAATGCCCCAAGCACAAAAGGAATTAAATTAAAATCCTTCAGCTGACTACGGAGGCTGCTTCAGCATCTGTACAAGCCACTGAGGGGTCACAAAATTCGAGTGAAGAAACAGGGCAGGAACAAGAATCACTTTAAGTGTGTCAGGAGGGAAAAGGCTGTGAAACCATGACCAGGCAAAGGGAAAAAAGATACTGGGGGAAATCCAGAAACATCTTGACTTTGACTAAAGTTCCGAACCCAGGGACTAGAGGAGCAGGGAAACGCACCAATAGTCAACGGGAGATCTCAGTGCCTCCCAGGGGAGACCACAAGCCTCCTGGAGTTAGTGTGAACCCAGGATGGCTCCTTGGAGGAGAGGCATCACTTGGACCCATAAGAGGGTCTAATCTCCTCTGAAAACTTCCAGTACCTCTAGGCTGGCTGTGCTGGTAAGAAACCAGCATCTCCAAGGTCCTGGGGCAGGAGGAATGATTTAACTGGAGAGGGAGTGCTGAACGCTGGCCAGGACTGAAATGGAATCATAACCAGAGCTAGGTGAAATCTGCCTCTGCCTCCTTCCTCATTTCCCTGAAGGATCCTGTCAACGGCTTCAGTAGTAAAGGACATGTGAACACCCCGAGATTTGCTCTAGGGCAGCAGAGGCATCTGGAAACCCAACTATTTCCTTTTGACTGTTCAACTTAACTTGGGTGACTTTGCACTGAAGGAGATAAAGAGTCCTTCCATGGTCCATCCTATGAGCGGGGAGAAATATGTTCTTAACCCATCCCAGACGTCTGCAAAGCAGACGTATATCTTAGTCCTGAGCTAGCAGAAGGAAAAGTGCTGGAACAAAATTATATGTTAAAAAAGAAAACTCGAGATCCACATGGTAGAGCTGAAAGTGCTCCGGGAGACAAAGAATGTAGCAGCTGCTCCGTCATCTGAAGCAGGCAATTTAACATGAAAGCTACTGCTTTCCAGAAGTCTGGAGTGAAGCAAATGTTGTACTGGTCTGCAAAAACGGCAGCAGCAATGATCCTGGGAATAGTTCGGCAGCTCTTTGTTCAGGAAAACGCGCTGGAAGGAAGCAATCATTGAAGTTCAGCTAGAGCCATTCGGAGGGACAGTGAGGTCCCTCAGTCTTGTTGACAAGCTGAATGGATGGGACAATAGGAACCTTGTGAAGTTCAACAGAGGCAAATACTGTGTCCTGCATCTGGGATGGAGCAACCCCATGTGTCAGAGCATGCAGGGGACCAACTAGTTCAGGTGCATTAACTCTGCAGCAAAGGGTGTGGGGACCAGGTAGACAAGTTGACCATGAATCAGCAGTGTGTTTTTCCAGTGATGAAAGCCAACTGGTGCCGCTGTGTTAGCAAAAGTGTAGTGAACATCTGGAGAGATGTATAAGAAGGGGCTGAGGGACCTGTGGTCATTCAGCCTGGAGAAGAGAAGTCAAAAGGGGATCTGATTGCATTTCCCTCTACCTAAAGTGAAGCTGTAGAGAAGACAGAGCCAGACCCTCCTCAGAGATGAACAGTGGGCAACTAGCAGAAGTTGCAAGCAAGGAAGGTACCACTGGACATGAGGAAAAATGTGTTGTGCAGCCCCGGCACAGGGACCAGATCAGGTTGCTTATGGATGAGGCCCTGAGCAAATGGATTGGGCTTTGGAGTTAGTCCTGCTCTGAGCATGACTGGGCTGGAGATGTCAGATGTTTCTCCAGTAACTTTATTCTGTGTCAGACATTCTAAATAAATGTTGGTCCTATGGTTTTCTGATAAAGGAAAATCAGCCGTGAACAGGTTGGCAGAGCCATGGGTGGAGAAAGACAGCTGTTTGTTCCCTGCACTTATAGGGTGTGATTGTACCACCACTGAAGAACACCCAAAATTTCTGTCAGACCCTGGAGATGTGTTTCTGTGATGGGTGAGGTCAAGATAGCAAATGGTCTGCTCCCTCTGTGACATGATGGGCTGCTGCTTGGGAGCAACATCAGGGGCCCTGGCTCTAGGATGTCCACAGTGATGCTGCCTTCTCCTTTTTAAATTCCCCCAGCCTGTGTCCTAGAGACAGAGTTTCTGATGATGGTCCAGCCTTGGAAGAAGAAGGAAAGAGATGATTGACATCTGCTTGCTCTACTCAGCGCTCGTTCAATTCATGGACAGAGGCTCGGAGAGTGAGCTGTGGCATTGCCTGAGGAGAGCTTGACACCTCTTGGCAACACAGAGTAAACTCTCCACTGAGGGACACCTTCAGGCCTCTTCCTTCACGCTCAAGTTTCTCTACTTCTTGGACAAGTTTGCCTCTCCATTACCTTTCCATTGTAACCCTGGAAAGGAGCAGATATCATCCTGAGCACCCATCAATGCATCTAAAGCTGCTGGTTGATCTGTGCAGGTTGTGTTGGTGACATTCTCAGTCCTCTTTGGTGACCAGGATGGCACAAAATCCCTGCAGACATCTCACATGTTGACTGTTGCTGGCCTTATGTCCAGGATCAAGACCATATTTTTCTCCTCATTCCAGGAAGGACAAGTTTTAAGAGGCCCAGAATTGGAAACAGCTCCCCTCTCTTCCCATGCTTCCCACACATTTTTTCATGTGGGGAGTTGTTTACTGGAGTTATGCAAGCAGAGGAAGAAGGCTGGGGTGAGAGTGGAGTCCTGGCCAGGGGGCACAGTGTCTCTCCGGCTGCCCTGCAGGTCCTCCACGGCCCCTGCATCCCACACTGGAGTGAGCAGAGGGAGAAGGAAATGTCCCACCTCCCTGGTCAGAGGACAGCCTGCTGGGCCTGGAGAGGGTTGGCTCTCGAGGTGAAACTATAGGATGCATCCTGGTCTCTGTGGAGTGGACAGCCAGAGGTGACTGAGCTCCCCAGCTCCTTCCCTTTGATGCTGCTTGCAAGCCAGTGAGAGTCACCATGTCTCTACTCATGTTCCCTGGCAGGATGTCCTGTTCCCCTGTGAGAGTCTCACACTGAGAGTGGTGAAGGACAGGACCAGGGAGGGTGGAGGGGACACCACATCCCTCCTGTACGTGGTGACTGGGTGAAGGGCTCTGCTGTGGGGCTGGTCGTGGGTGGGGGAAAGGAGTCAGAGACATGGTGGCACACTCTGGGGCACCTTGGGTTATTTCCTGAGCCCCGTGGAGGGCTGCATGCAGTATTTCTCCTGCAGCCCAAGCCAAGACAGCAGGTAGCTTGCCCTGCATGGCATGGATGAAGCCCTCACACCATGCCCTGGTGCAAACAGCATGAGGAGCTCAACATCCTAGGCAAAGGAGCTTTGCAAAAGCAGATGCTACTTGAGGTCTGCTTCAGCTTCTCTTTGTGTGCCCTACTGAGAACAGCTGTCTCCTGCTATCATCACTCCTGGTTGTGTCAGAGCCCTGAGCGTACTAATAGGCCCTAATTACCCTGATCAGCCTCACATGGGCTCCATCCACATCCCTGCTAATGGCCCAGGAGCACTATTTAAGCTCAGCCCTGCATGCTTGGAACTTTCCAGAGTAGTGTTGTGGGTGTGCTTGTGTCCTGATCTCTCCTGGATAGACCCTGAACCTGTGTTGTAGACAGCTTGCCTCCAGTCCTGTCTCCTGGATGGACCTTGGCACCATACTGTAAGTATCCTGTCTCTTGGATGGACCTCTTGGGTGTATGTTTTAGCCATGTCTCAATCCCTATCTCCTTTTGTTCTTGATGGAACTTCTTGTTTGTGTCCCAGACCTGGTTCCTTACTCATGTCATGTGAATGTGGAGAGGAGGGAAGGGATGTGCCCCTGGGCTGTTCTTTGCCTGTGATTTTCTGGCTTTATGGGCTGTATCTGCAGAGCCGGCATGTTCTTGCAGGGCTGGAAGCAGCTGCTTGCAGATGGCTGTGCAGGGCTGACCCTGTGGTTTGGGTGGGCTGCTGCTCACGCAGGTGCTGACAGTCTGCAGACTCTCTGTGGGCTGCTCCCTTGCTCCCAGGGCAGGCCATGCTCAGGTGCAGAGAGGAGGTGTCCTTGCAGCAGGAACTGAAGCCACATGAGTAGCAACCTGTGAGATCTGGTGAGCCTCCAAGCTTGGCTGAACTGGGGTCTTGGAACAGCCCCCTTGCTACACCCCCCCACACATCCTTCTTCCACCTGCAGTGCAGCCGGGGATGGGGTGTGATCTGTCTCCTGTTCTGTGTTGTTCTTCTGCTCTTTTCCCTTCTACCATCCTGCACTTGTCATTGTGCCTCCCTGCCTTGGCCCCTTCCAGCCAGCTCCTTTCCCTGGTGTGGGCTCTCTGGGGTGGGCAACACCCACAGAGCCCTTGTGTTCTTGGAGGGGGTGTTAGTTTGCCTCTGCTCCTTGTCTGGAGGAGACAGCAGACTGTGGTGGGGCAGGACATTGTGCACAGCCTCGTGGGGACCATCTCAGACCTGCCAAGCTTTGACCTGACTCCTGTGGTGGGCAATGCCCCCGGATTGGTTCTCAGGGCTCACCGTCAGCCCAGGAGGTTCTGGGGGGCTTCAGGCTCCTAAAGAGGTTGAAAGAGACAGGCAGGGATGTTGGTGGTGAAAAGGTGCATCATGGTAGGGTAAGGCTGCTGTATCAGATGAAGCAAAGGGCAGTAAGCTGATGGCTCCATGACCATGCCTTTGGGTCTTGTCCCCCTGAACCCTGCAAGGACCAGAAGAAAGGGTGACCCTGACCAATGGGTCTCACGTCTACAGTCCTGTGCTGGGGAGAGGAGCAGAACTTGGAGGATGACCGAGAAAAGGCCTGAGCTTTTGGCAGCCTTTCTGCAGCCAGAACAATGGCTGACGTCTTTTATTTAAGAGGGAGAAGGAAAAAAAAATTGTGACCCGGAGGACTGTGGCCCTGTAGCCCTGGGAGAGACAGTTTATTTTTCCTGCCTGCTGGTTCCTCTCGCGCTCCCCCAGCCCTGGCTGTGGCACAGCACATTCCTTTGCTGTGATCTCCTCCCTCCTATGCAACTGCACATTCCTTGGGCGCTGGCTGCTCCTTTCTGCTGTGGACCATGTTGTACCCCTGCTCTGACCACCCTGGCATGGCTGGGGTGGAGAGGATGGTGTCCATCTCTCTTTGGTGCCTGTGCACAGCTGGAAGCTCTCTGCTTTCCACCACTGCTGGAGCTCAGGCTCATCTATGGTGCATGTGGCTATGCAGTGTATTGCTCTTGGTCCAGCATAGGTGTCTGTGCTGGTGCGACCTCTCCATCCCTGGAGAGCTGTGTCCTGGAGTGGTGGGCTGAGCCTCACCATCTGCTTGGTTCCCTCTGCTGTTGTGACCCATGGTGCTTGCCTACATGGCAGGTGCACTGAACCAGGGGGGTCCCAGCAGCATGGGTCAACCTTCCAGGTGGAGATTCCCATGCACCCCAGCCTGATGGGGCCAGGGGAGTGTGGGGTGCCAAGCATGGCTGGCTGTTTTCCTATGCTGGCTTGAGCAAGACCAGCCTGGGCTTAAGGTCATCCATTTGGATCCTAAACAGGCAAAAGCACAGGAAGGTGCCTGCCAAGTCCTGTGAGCTGTGGGGAGATGAGCTAATGCCTCACAGGGCTGAGTTCATGGGCTTGTCAGCAGCTCCCAGTGCAGAGGCCACCCCAGGCAGGGCAGGTCACCCAAGAGGGTCTGCAGCAGATCACTCTGGGGTTGTGTTCACCTCTGGAGCACTGCTGGTGTGGGGTCAAGAAGGCTGGGCTGTGGGTGCTGGTGCACCCGTGCCAGACTAGCACACCCAGCCCTTGCAGTCCTGCTGGCCTCACTAGGTTTTGTTGGTGATTACTCTGCCGTGTCCCAGTCCCCTCCCAATGCGCTGTGAGCCCAGACACAGGCCTGGCTGCTTGTCCTGTAGTGTTTTCCCAGTGCAATGGGACAAAATGAGATGTTACCTTCTCCAAGGACATGACAATGTGCTCACCCCAAAGCCCCTTCCCAGGACTTTGTCCTATACTCAACCGTAGAGGTGACCAGCAATGCCCCCATTCAGCCTGCCAGGATGTCCGAGAGGTGGGAACGTTGTTACCTCCTGTTTTGGTTTTTCACTTATTCCACCTTTACCATGTTCCTGCTCATGCTGGGGGATGATTAGGAGAGATCTGGAGGGGGCTGGTGCAGGGTTATGGGGGGGCACTGCAGAACTCTGGGCAAGGCTGAGGGGTCTGGGCTGGAGCACGAGGGGCCAAATGGGGCCAATTGTGCCCCATCTCCTGCCAGGCTGGGCTAAACCAGGGTTAATGTACCGGGTAGCTGGGATCTGCCGCATGCCAAGAATGTTTCCAGGCTGGGGAAGGGCTGGACATGAATCACCCGCTCCTTCCGCCAGACGCTGTGTGCAGGCTGGGCTCCACGCTGTGCTGTGCTGTGGCAGGTCCTGTAGCTACACTGGGGACCCCTGCACCGACAAAGGGTCTCCCAGCCCCATCAGCCCAGGTGCCTGCCTGGCTCTGGTAGGCAGGGACCTTGGTTGGCATTAGCTGATGGTCCTGGAGCAGCTGGCTGCAGATGCCAGCTGGTGGCACGAGCTTCAGGTGGGCCATTGATATTTCAAAGTATGTGTCCTAGCAGGTATCTGGAGAAATGTCACTGTCTGGCTCTGGGTAGGAGATTGGACCTGGTGGCCTGGAGAGGTTTTGTTTAGTGACTTAGTGACAGACCATCTCATTGTGGGCTCCCCCCATGTGATGGGGAAGGAGACAGTGGCTGTTTGCCCTTTCACCTGGTGTCATCACAAGGCTCTGGGTGGCATAATGGCCTGGGAGGACACAGAGGGATGGTGGTGGCTCCTTTTCCCAGATGAATAGGAGAAACTGGGTGGTGGGTTTTGTGGCTGCCTGAGGGGTGCATGGGGATTCTGCAGCCACTTCTATGAGCCTCAGGTGCGGTGAGGCACTTGCAGAAGAGGATCCAGGCTATGTGTAGAGACTAAATGTGGTGTTCCTGAGGGACCTGCTCTCTCTGCTGCAGCCTGAGCCCTCCCCAGATGGTTTGTACTACCTGTACACACCAGAAGGTTCTGCAGGAGCAGGGAGTGCTGGCCAGCATAGGACTCCATGAACTCTTGTCCTTCAGAGCCTTCAGGAGCTGATCTGCAGGGATACTTCACATCCCTGTGGTTTGGAAGCAGTGGCAATGCAGGTCAGAACATTTCACACTTGTAGTTTGCATGTGATGCCATGCTTGGCCCTGCATGCCCCTCGTTCACGTGTTTTGCTCCCCACCTTCCTGAGGCAGGCAGGGGGGTCTTTCCTCCCCATGGGCAGGTCGTGGTTTCATGCTGCATACAGCAGCTCACTAGAGGTGATGCTGCTTCTCCCCACCCCGTATGATTTCCATGGGGCCTCCTGGGTTTATCCTGCAGGTAAACTTCCAGATCCTTCAGAGAAAGAATTAAAGGGGATTAGGGGCAAGAATGAGGCTTGGTCCCTGTGGCTCCTGGTTCACAGACATCTCCAACTCACCTGCTTGCCATGCACAGCAAGGCAGGGAGGGGGTCTGAGCACCAGCCCAGCCTTGGGGACATCTGCAAGGTGGTGGCTGAATGAAGGAAGCAGGAAAAACATGGGGAAGAAGGGCTGCTGCTGGCCAGTGCCAGGCTCCTCACCAGCATGCCAAACTCCTTAGGACTAATGTCAGGCTAATTCCTTTAATTCAGAACATCTTCGTTTTCACTTGGAAAAACAAAGAGGTTTCCATGTTCTTTTCAGCCTTGCTGAAGCTAACTGGAAACACTCTCCCTGAGGATGGTGCTGGGGAGAGGGTCCCTGCTCAGGGATGTAGGGTTACTTCCTGTTGGATGTGGCATCACTTCCTTCACTGCAAAAACAGCAAAACCCATGTCGTGCTGCTGCAGTGAGACACGTGTTCAAAGTCTTGTGCAAACACAACAATCGGCCCTATTTTCTGCGCCTGGTGACCTCACTCCGAGGTTTCTGGCGACGGATGCGATCTCTAGGACAGTATTTTTCCCTTGCTTTCCTAACACTTTCCAAACAAGCTCATCTGAATACATTGACTCAAGGATTTCAAGAAGCTGTGCTGATCATAAAGACACGCGGCCAGACTCTGGTGCCTGTGGGCTTGTCAGCTCATCGGCGCAAGAAATAAACAAAAAATGATGCAGACCTCTAAACATCTGGTGGAAAGTAGGAGCGTGTTCCATGGTCTAAGTGTCTGAAGGATAAATGGGACTGGATGGACTCACAGCTCCTTTCTTGTCCGCTTTGTGAATGGGGCAAGCGTGATATTTATGGGCTTCAGTGATGCTGTGACTACAGCATCTTGGCACTCCTCTTTCACTGGCTTCTAGAACAGCGACACATGTGAAAAACATGCTGCTGGGGCACAACATCCTGGGTCCAAATGGCAGCAAAGATGGGGAGGGAGAAGCTCTGGGGACAAGCTGAGCTCTTAGCCATGAACGTGATCGGGCAGGGCATGTTGTGCTGGGAGATGAAGAGAAGCTGTCAGTCTTGGAGAGCTGCAGCCACCTGGAGAAGATGGAAACCATGCAGAAAGTAGCCTTCCAAGCAAGGTGGCTTGGTTGCCTGGGGCTATTTCTGGGAGAGACTTCCCTAGAGGTGTGTGTGTAATACATGGGCTCGACCAGGAGAAGTAAGGGGAGCTGTAGTGAGCTTCTCAGTGCTCAGCGCCATAGATAGGTCCTGCACCTTCCTTGTTTTCATGGGTCTGGCATAAACAAAATAAAAATCAAAACCAGGACCTTGAGGATCGTGTAGCCAAGGAGCAGAACCTGGAGTCTGGCATAGAAATACATCAGCCAGTGGGTCTGGTGATCCCTGACTTGGAGTTAAGTGCGTGAATGGTCCCATTGATTTCACTTAGGGAGGAGCATGCACTTAAGTGCTTTGCTGGATGAAGGCCTAGGAGATGGGAGGGCTGAACTCCAAGTGGAGCTGGGCAGGAAAGAGCCTACGCACTTTGCTGCAATGGTTGGGAATTCCAGCCGGGAGACAGGCAAGCAGGACATGCAGAGTGTGGAAATCCTGCCTTGGAGCCCCAGGCAGGGCAGGGGTTGGTTCCAACATCTTGGGCAGCCCAGCTGTTGGTTTCTAGCATGCCTGGGGTGGGTGGGGAGCTCTGGGGTGCTGTGCTGTCCCCTGGGAGGCACAAACGTGGTTAGGCATTTCTCCATCCTGAGAAATGTCTCCTTCCAGAAGCTCCAGCAAAACTGATGGTAACAAGATGAGCACGGGTGAATTTTCTGAAAAGACATAGATAAGGATGGCAGAGAGATGCAGAAACTGTGCCTACCAGTTGAAAAGCAGGGATGGTCTTACTGAGGACAACATGAGGAGGAATGAGAGAGTATGACTCAGAAGAGCCACAGTTAGCCAGGATGCTGGGGGAAAGATCCCAGCAAGAAGATTGATGGCCAAATGGTCTTGATGTGGAGCCATGGTTAGGTCCCCACATCTGAGTGTGCAGATTGGAAGTTGTGGGTGCCCTTGGTCTTTGGCCATGGCACTGACCCATGCCCAGGAATGGACATCTCCAGGTGACCATGGTCTTGAGGGACCTGAGTGGGTGGAAGGTAGTAGGAGGCATCACTGCCCTGAAGAATGGACAAGGTGGATTGAGCGAGGGTGAAAGGAGATGATCTAGTGTTTTGAGGTGGGGCCAGGTCAGCCTCAGGTGCTTTGGAAATCACAGCACCCTTGTGCCCTGAGTGCTTCTTGGAGCTTCAGGAGATGTAACTGGAGCAATGCCACTTGCTTACACTCCCAGATCTGGGGTAGGGGAACAAGGACAGCCTCTGCTGTGAGCCAGTTCTGGCAAGAGCACCAGTCCCTTCCCCTTGCCCCTCTACTTGGATTCCACCAGACCTCCAGCTGCCCCAAGGCCTTGGACCCTGGCTGTTGTCCCATGCCAGGCAGGAGATGCCAGTGGCTCTGTCCTGCGCCTGCATCTCTCTGGGGGTTTGAGGAGCATGGCACTATGCAGTCCTTCTCTCGAACCACATTTCTGCTCATGTGGGCCAGGAGATGCCAACCCACTGCCACTGTCAAGTCTGGGGATGGGTGGGACATGCAGCGTGCCTGTTGTTGGGCTGTGTACAGCAGCATGACTGTGCTTCTGGAGAAGGTAGCCAGGGTTGTCCTTGCTGAAGTGCAGCAAGTGCCTGAGACCATGGAGAGCTCCTCCATCAAGAGGTCAGTGAGTTCCTGAGACCTCTTCAGGAGGAACATTTCCCATGGCAAGGTGGACTTCAGCTCCACTGACCCATCCACCTGTGCCTTGGTGGGTGCTGAGGCAGCCGTTTCTGGGAAATCCAAGCAGCCAAGGAATACTTGTGCGTACGGTGGGGAGGGAACTGCTTCGTTGCAGCTGGAACTTGGCAGAAGTGCAATCTCATGCATGGTGATGATACTCAGATATCATCTCTGCTGATTTACGGCTGGAGCGCGCAAGCGCTGCCTTGAGAAGATCCTCATAAATAGCTCCAGCATGACAGAGCCTGCTGGATAATGGAAAATTGAGGGATCATCCCTTGCTGTGTCTCTGTGCAGTATCTGGTGGTTAACCCTGCTGTGACAGCTGAGAGGGGCAGCTCTTGGTCCAGCTCTTCCCTGTGGAGGTCAGTTCCTTTGGGACCTCAATGCCAAGCAAGAAGCCATGGGTCACCCCACACTGTGACAGGCAGGACAACATCACGCTATGTCAGGAGGCAGACCGCATGCCACCATGGCATGGGGGGTGACAGCACTGTGCCTGGCAGCAGGCCATAGGTCATGCCCCACCACTCTGAGCTCTGGTGCTTGTGCCATCTTGCATTTCTCATGCTGCTCTCCTTATGTGCTGCCCCATGTCCCCTCTCTTTCCAGTCCCCTCTTGTATCCCATGTGGATTCTGCAGCATCAGTGTGGACCAATTTTTGTCTGGAGGCTCTGCCATCTGTTAGCAAAACTTGTTGGAGTTTGGGCTTCCCCTCTAAAACCAGGGCACTTGCCCTGTTATGTACTTCTTGACAGCTTTCTGCTCTGAAGATCACCTCCTACTCCCTCCAGCCACTGGGAAGGGCTCATCCTTTGTAGGACTTACACAGGACCTTGGGAGGTCTCCCTGACCAGCTCATCATAAACCTCCTTGCATGTCCATGGCTGATTCACCTACATGGGCTGTCACGGTCCATGCACGCCTTGGCCAGGACCCATCCAGTTGTTCACAGCCTGGACGTGGGCACTGGACCTTCACCTGAGTTCCCATTCATGGTGATAAGCTGTGGAGAGATGTTACCAGGGTTAACTCAGAGCGAAAAAGAGAAACCAAGGTCCCACAGTAATGGGCAACCTGCAGCCATCCCCACAGCCCCTTGCAGCAGCACTGCTCACCCCTTGGCACAGCACTCCTTCCAGGTTGTCCCCCTTTCCCAGCATGGACCTAGGGCTGGTGGCTGCTGTCTGGGCTGTGCTGTGAGGAAGAGGAAGCATGGGGAGGGGCCACATGGCAGATCTCCTCTCTGAGAAGGGGTATCCAGTGCCCGCTGGGCAAGTGCCCAGGCAGTTGGGCCAGGCTTGATGGTGTTGGCTCTGGTGCTAGAGGAGGAACAGATGGGATCCATTAGCAGAGATTATTTAGATATCTCCAAAGGACTCTGTCACAACCCGTTACCCTTAGACAAGCAGACATAATGAGGGCTTAACACGTCTGTATTGGCAATGCGCCTGGCACAGCTCAGCACCAGTGGAGCTGCTGAAGGACAGTGGTGTGCACAGAGAGCCCCTTTGGACCCTGGGGTCTCGGCAGCTCTGGACAGGGTGAGGGACCAGCCCCAGCCAGGGGTGCATGTCTTGTCTGGTCCCCCAATGTGCATATCTGCTCACATGCAGCTCAGGTGCTTGGCAACCCTCTGGGTGGGGGGACATCAGCTCTGGATGTGCCTTTCTACCCCAGCTTCCACCCTCCCTCCCCTCCAGCATTGTCCTTCTGCGGAGAAATGGGAGGACACTGCTGTCCCAGTGCTCTGGCACTGGTCTTGCTCTTGGCCCCATACTGGGCTGACACATGCAGAGTGTGTGTGATTCCAGGGCTGAACCTGGGAGCTGCCAGATACTTTGATAGCTCCTGGCTTGCCCAGGCTGGCTCTCAGAAACACAGCAGCTGGACAGGATCCCTCCACCACAGCACATTAGACCTCCCCCCATTGCCTCCTTGACAAGCCTAGATGCCTCTGACTGATGGGTGGAGGACATTGCAGCCAGGAAAGGCAGCTGCTTCCAACACCTCACCACATGGTGCCATTTTGCAATGCCTCTTAGCCCAGTGGGGTGGCTGGAACCTGTCCTGCTCCTGCTGGGCCAGTGCCGTGGCTCACCAAGTCCTTGCAGCCCTGGTGCTGCTCAGCTGCCTCCTTGCCAGGTCCCCACTGCCATTGTCCCTGTTTAAAGCACCAATTTTTGCTATTCTGCTCTCTTATAGCATTCCTTGTGCTCTGGGAATGCCATACTTCAGAGAAGTATGCCCCTCAGCCGGGGCAGAGAAGGCTCATTGCCTTCATTAGTGGAGGGTTTGGGGATCAGGCTGTCCCAGGAAGTGGAAGATGGGCAGGACATTCCCTGGGGATCTCTGCAGAGGAGCAGATGTGTCTTTATTGACAGCTGCCCTGCACTGGATCTTAGAGCAGCCTTTAATCTAACAGCAGTTAGTGAACATTGGATGGAAAAGGCTGGGAGGGGTTGGATGGAGGTCCACCAGGCCACCAGGACAATATCCAGTGGGTGACATATCCCTCAAAATAGGACGCTGCAGGAGCTGGTGCATGTTTGGTCTGTCCTCTTGATTGTCCTATTCCCAGGGGTGCAGCAGAAAGTCCCGGGCTACCCTGACCCACAAGGACCACAGATCACATCTCCCAGGTGTCATAGGAAGTCATTCCGCAGCATCCTGCCCAGTACTTCCGATATATGGTGTCTGCAAAGCCTGGGCAAGTTGTCTCCCACCAGCGCGTGCCTTCTGTTGGCTTTCCCTGTGGGGTTTGTGAGGCTCCCCAGGTTCCAGCTGTGGTGGTTTTGTAACCAGATCATCTGTTTCTCAGCCTCTGTGGGTGACAGCTGCAACTTTGAGGCAGTTCTCCAGGAATTTAGTAACACGGAATGGGATCCGGATGGGATGGCTCAGGTATCTGAAGGTATGTCAAGCCTTCACTCAAGCATTTGATAGTGTTTTCCATGACCTCATTAGGCTGGGGATCGTTAGCCTGCTCTCTACAGAAACTCGAGCTCCTACCAGGGAATTATAGTTCATTATTTGTCGCCAGCACAGTAGGTGTGTCATGTCTAGTGAGTGCAGCTTTTATACATGCCATTACATGACTGGGCGTCGTAGTCTCTAATAGTGCTATTTCTGGATTGCAGTAATGATAATTGAGAACTAGTATGTCATTAATTATACAAATGACTTGATGCCAGTGCTGGATTGTCTCTCTAATTTCTGGAACTGCTGTCCTCATTTGTTTTGTTTGACAGATTCTAGCATTTGATGTCTTGCACTATTAGATGTTTTATTCTCCAGCCACACTGAGCCCAGGCCAGTGGGTCCCTGGACATGCCTGACCTTGAGGCTCACCCTGCTTCCAAGCAGAGACAATCTGGGACCTCTGCAAGAACTCCTGCCTGGAAGTGCTCTCCTCCCACACTGCCCTTCAAGTGCTGCCAGGATGTGCAGCATTGACAGGTTGGAGATCCACCTTGTACATGGTCTCTGCTGCAATAGGACATCTCTGCCCATGCCAGGGAATGTGATCCTGGGCAACCTGCTCTGGGTGACCTTGCTTTAGCAGGGGGGTTGGACAAGATGCTCTCCAGAAGTCCTTTCCAGTCCCTACCGTTCCGTGTTTCTGTGATTCTGTCCTCCTCTGTGGCTGCAGTTCCCTTCTCCTTCACTTCTCCTTCACTTCTCCCTACAGCTCTGGAGAGAGGGTCAACCAGCACAGACTTTCCCAGGTTTCTGTCTTAACCTGAAAGGACAGCCTGTGTCCTCTGGATAATTAAGCAGCCCAAATCTTGATGTTCCCAATGTGGGTCTGTGTGGAGGGGGTGGGAGGTGCTGCTGTGCATAGAGCCCTGGCTTTCCAGAGGTGCACCCCAGAACTGTGCTGGGGTCCTGTCCCCAGTGAGTGACATTATCCATGTCTGTATATTTCCCAGATCTGAATTAGGTCTGGGGTTAGCCAGCTGGTTCAGAAAGCATTGCTGGCTTGGACTGGTGCACGGGTGGGAGACCAAGAGATGCCACGTGCCTGAACGCTGAGGAGCAGACATGGTCACTGTGGGCAGCTCAGGCAGCTCCTGGGGTGGCTGAGGTTTAACCTTTGTTCAACCATTTTTTCTCATGCCATTTCTTTAACCTAGAGTATTTTCCTGTTGTAAGTCCCTCCCGGAGCCATTCAGGACTCTGGTTCTGTCTTTTGGCGTTTTTCCCTGTAGTATAATACGATCCCTGTGAACTCCACTGCCTTCAGTATCTCAAATATTTGCAGTATCTTTTTGTAAAATATTTTGGATGCGCAGCATGGCCCCAGGGAGCCCCGGGAAGCACCTCCCAGATAAGGCACTAGGAGCACACATGCAGGAAGGCTTGGGCTTTGTCCAGGGGAACCGGTGAGGATCCAGATGAAACATCCTACATGAGACCATCTGACCCCTGACACTTGCTCCAAACCGTCTTCCCTGCCAGGCACAGTAGAACGTGCCATTTTCACACCAAATTTCATCGCAGACTTAAGAACCTTCTTTTTCCATGCTACACAGACCCGCTCTGCAGGGCTTTGCTATCTAGAGTCTCCCTCTTGCCAGCTGGTTCCTCTTTGGATCTGCTGACGTGCCAGAGGGACATTTTTAGCTGCTCTTATGAAAGGACAACGTTATTTTCTAAAATTACATGTTACTGCTCATTTCCTAGGCTTCTACAGCCCTGTCTCTCTCCTTCCAAAGAGGACACTGAAGACAGGTCCTGGCATCACCCCCAACCCTCCTCTCTCCCCGGGGGCCAGCAGGGAGGCTGGGTGCCCAACACAGATGTGCAGAGCCCTGCTGTACCCATCTGAAGGTCAGCGCGGTCCCACGCTGCCATCTGGCATATTCCCACCCCGAAATGTTTCCCGAAACAGCCTCAAGCATGATCTTTTCTGCGCTGCCTCCGTCTCCCATGCAGCCACTGCAGGACCACCCCCCATCCAGCTGTGACGTGGTTGTGCTCAACCCAATGATGAGTTTTTTTCCAACAAGATCCTTTCTGTGGCTTTGAAACCTGCATGCCAGGATGTGGCTTACAGGTGGGTGGTTCATCGGTGACCAAGGGGATTATCCAGTCCCTACATGTACCGTCACTTGATGGTGCCCATGACAAATCCCTCACTGCAAGATTTTTCTCTCTCCAAGGAGTCCTTGTCTGGGATTCTTCTCTCTGCCTGACATTCTCCAGCCTGCTCTGCTGTGTCACAGTTGTGTTGTACCTGGGACTGGTAGTGCTGTCCGTGTGTCTTCTCCAGGCTGGCAAAATCTAGTTGGTCTTGTAAGCGTAAACTAAGGTTCCCCAGCTGCCTCTCAGCTTTTGGTTTTAGGATCCTCATTAATTTCTGGGCTCAATTACAGACCTAAATACCCTCCAGTACTCCCTTTGATCACCCAACAGCCTCCAGTTTGCTGTAGATCTCTCAAGTTCTGTCCTCTCCAGGCTGCTTTTCCCACCCCAGTGCTCTCCGGATTGCCTCAGCCTCTTCCCTCTCCCAGTTCCAGCAGCAGCAGTCGAGCAGCTCTCTGCCTCCACCTCCTCGCAGTTATGCTGGAAAGGAGACCTGTGAGGTGTCCTAGGAGATCCCCTTGGTGCATGGCTGGAGATATGGGACCTTCCCTGGAGGCTATGGTCTCAGCTTCATCTCCACAGCTCACCCCTCGTTCCACCCACATGCAGTATGCACAGGGGCAACGGGCAGGAGCTTGTAATGCCCAGTCTGTAATGAAACACCAAAGAAGCTGAGAAATACCAGTGAGGGGGGTTTAGAAGGAAGCTAGAACTCTCTCTGCCCATTGCTGATACCTCTGGCCAAAGCCTCATGCACGGGCTGTCCCAGGAGGTCTGCAGCACCAGGGGCATTTCTCTGGGAAGGGACAGTCCCCATTGCTGGGGGGCAAAAGCCACCTCTGTGGCTGGAGGGCAGATGAGTAGCCTGCAGCCCCTTCTGGAAAGCACATCAGGATGCTGGCAGGATCGGTGGGGACATTTTTGAGCTCTCACTTGTAGGTCAGCAAGTTCTTACAAAGCCCAGCTTAAAGATCAGCATGATGACCATCCATGCTCAAGGCTTCTGTCTGTCAAAGTGCTAATGTTGTACACACCTCAGTCTTGCTGAGAAACATTAAGGCCATGGGCTGAAGGCAGAGATGGAGCTGAACAAGGTGCTCAGAAATCTCAGGCTCTCTTATTGTTGGATGTCTCCTTGCAGGCAATGTCATTTCTGAATCAGGGGCTCTGAGTCCGAGTGCCATGATCTTCAGTGACAACTCTTCAGGCATCTGGAAACAAATAAGGTCAGAGAAACAAGTGGTTTCTATTGTGTTTTCTTGGGATATAGACTATGAAATAACCGTGCTGATCCTCAGCCAGTGACATTACTGTGGGCCACGTCTTTGGTGACTGGTGATGTCCTCAGAGGATTGTATTGTGTCCCCATCTCAGATGGATGATCTCAAAGGTATCATCCGCCTCCCCACCTTTCTGTAACCTTTACATCGCTAAGCCAGTGTTCCCATTTTTACTGTGAAGTGCTTTCTCTTAGAGTATTGACACAAGTGCATGGCCTTATCAGCACTGCCTTCATGGATTTGGTGCAGTTTAATTCAAAATCCTTAGTCTGAGACATCTGTATGCTGTCCCAGTGGGATACCCAGAATCCAACAGTATTAAACTCTGGGCTAGTCGTGCTCAGGACCACCACTGTTTTGAAACTAGTTTGTGCAACATCTGTCCAGAATAGTTTGAGATTGCGTTGAAATACTCTCAAGAGTCCTACAGCTGAGGCTTAAGTAGGAGTAAAATGTGCATACTCGTGATGTAAGATGAAAGAGAAAGCACTTCTTCTATGGAAGGGAGGTGTGTAATTGCAGAGACGTGAACGGCATCTGGTTTTAATCCCACTGGACAGATTGAACACTGTCAAGTGCAATTTCTAATCTCAGCCTTGCTCTGCTGCGTTGGAGTAGGGCTGAAGGTGTTTTTCAAGTGTTTAGGAGCCTTTCCAAAGACAACAATATCATCTGGATAACATCAGCCTCCAGGCTGGTTACTGCGAACGGGACGCTCTTTGAAAAGCCCTCAGTGCTGATGCAAGCCCATATGGCGCATGTTTAACCTGGGACGCATCCATCTGTAATACATGCCATGAGGTTCCTGTAGCTCTTGCGCCCTGGCTCGACCACACTCAGCCCGTAAGCACAGTGCAGAAGTGCTGTCCTCTCTCCCAAGTCCCACGGGACTTCTCTGACCCATGGAGGTGGCCAGATGTGTTGCAGAGTTCTCCTGCTGTGCTAAGTCTCAAGGTGTAGCCTGCACCCCTCCAGGTCTCCCCAGCTCTGTGTGCAATGAACCTAGACAGCCTTTCCACATGGGCAGCACTGAGCTGGTCTCTGCCCTGTAGCACAGCACCAGCGCCTTCAGGAGAGCAGGAGAACCATTGGTATGGACTGGCCCTGGCTCAGTACAGGAACAGGCTCCTCCAGGGATGTCTGTGGTGGAGCCTGGGCTTGAGGGGTGACAGGGTAGATTCAGAGGTGAAGAGGTGGTGAGGAACTGGGATTGTTTAACCTGAAGAAAAAGGCTCAGAGGAGACCACCTCACTCTCAACAACTCCCTGAAAGGAGGTTGGAGAGAGGTGGTGGTCGGTCTCTTCTCCCAAGCAACAAGTGATAGGACAAGAGGAAATGGCCTCAAGTTGTGCCAGGGAGGTTTAAGTTGGATATTAGGAAAAAAAATTTTACTGAAAGGGTTGTCAAGGCTTGGACCAGGCTGCCCAGGGCAGTGGTGGAGTCCCCATCCCTGGAGGTGATTAAAAGCTGTGAAGGTGTGGTGCTGAGGGACATGGTTTAGTGGTGACCTGGCAGTGCTGAGTTAGCAGTTGAGCTTGATGATCTGAAAGGTCTCTTCCAACCAAAATGATTCTATGATTCAGTGCTCAATGTCAGCTCAGAGCCCAGGGCAATGTTCTCTGTCCACTTCACATTTTCAGTCTCCAGTTTCAGGCTCTCCTTGCCTCTTCCTCCACCTTCATCGTCATGACACCTCAGTGCCAGCCTGGGGTGGATCTCATCCATCCCTAAGCAGCTTTTCCTCTACAGGCAGTGCTGGTCCTGCCCATGTTAGTCCTGATGGACACACAGCTGGGGACCTCTGCCCTGGGATGGAGTCTGCAGCCACCCCTTCATCCTCTAAAAAGCAGTGGCTGATACCACTGTGGGTTACCGAGCCTCCTGCTGCCTGAAGTAAAGGCGCAGGGGGTTCAGCATCCTTGAGCTGTGGGGCCAGGGGCTTGATCTGGCTGCAAGTCAGAGTCACAAGCTGATGCTCGCAGGAAACGGTATCTGCTTCTCTCTAAACAACTCCAAAGAGGCTTTTTCCTCTGTCCCGCTGACACTTCGAAAGTCCTCACGCTTGGCACAGCCACACAGTGGTGCGTTCCTGGGTTTCAGTTTTCCTTTTGCTGCTTCTGTAGCTGTTCCAGAGGTGAAGAGGTTTGGAAAAGCTGCGGGTGGAAATGGAAAAGTGCAATGAATACAGATCCTAGACACTCTTGATTTTTACAGCCATGAGCAGTGGAGGAGAAGAAAAGAAAAATGGGTGTTTGTTCCTGGCTGGAAACTTCCAAGCTGCAAGTAACAAGGAGGTGTTTGAGGAGATCAGGAAAACCACCATAGTGGTTTGCAAAGTTGTTTTCTAACTTGCTTTAGTGCACAGCCTGACAATTCAGACAGCTCAGACTCTGGGTCTCGCCAAGAGCAGAGGGGATCAACTATACAAGGCCTGGCACTGAGAGCAGAGTTTTGCTTTCCAACCAAGAACAAGGATTTGAAGTGCAGAAGGCTGAGGGAGGCATAGAGAGGGGCTTAGATCAAACGTTCAGAGTTCCCTAGTACTGTGTTGGGCTGGATATTGGCACAACTGCATCAATCTGCTGGGACACCAGCAACACTTGGCGCCAGTGCAACAAGCCTCCAGCTAGTATTAGCCTTGTGTCATCAGGATGTCAACCTGCATTTAGGTACCCGAAATAAATCACATCCCTTTAGAGCAGCTGAGTGAGAGACAGAGCTTTGCAGCTTTGCTTCCTGTTTACGTTTGTTCTGGTGTCTCTCCCCTACAAGTGTCTGATCCACGTTCGCAGAGGGAGGACAAGCCTTGGAGGAGCACACATGGGCAGCAAATGCTGCAGCTGCGCAACGGATGGTCAAGCTCCTGTGGAAAGATTTCCAGATGCAGGTGCCAGAATCGCTGTCCCCATGGAAAAGTAGAAGGAGGGTGCTCTGGACCTCTCTGCTCTACCCAGGCTGGGTGCACAAAACTTTGCTGGGACCCTCAGCACCCCTACCTGAATCTCATCAGCCTCAGGGAAGGAGGTTTCCCTTGAGGCCTCCTGAGAGCAGCACTGGGAAGGGACCATTGCTGATGGCTGGCTGGGAAGAACCCCCTGCCCCATACCTGCTCTTGCGCCTGGATAGGGAGACAACTGGCAGCCACCATCCGCCGCTTCTGAGCGGCACCCAGAGCTCCCCGCACCTGTCCTCATGCCATGCCATCATCTCTGGGAGGGAAATCTTTGACCATCACCATTGCACCTTGGGTTCCTCCAGCTCCCTCTCCCCACAGAGGAGATCTAGCTGTATCCAAATCCAGCCACTTCCGTGGGCTTGCAGCAGCAACCGCTGTGCAGAAGCTGGATGTGAGGACATGGCTGCTGTGGAGAAGAGCAGAGACAGGGTGGTTCATGCACCAGCAGCTCAGTGGCCTCAGATTGGTTGTTTCAGTCTGGCCTGAAACAGGTTCTGCTCTTGGAGAAATCACAGTCTGACAGCATCTCTTTAGGAGTCTGAACTCTTCTCAACTCCTTCTTTTCATTTAATAGAAATTAATTCAATTTTATGAGCAAAAACCTTATATTGCCTTGGTAAAGTTAGGACATTCTTTCATCCTTGTTAAAGTTAGGACATGGCTTTTTCCTAACAAAACAAATATTTTTGGCAAAGCAAATGAGTGTTTTTCTGTCTCAGCTCGCACAGGATCTGCCTGACACAGCCCCCATCCCTGGGGACCTACTGGCATCCTGCTGCCTCTGCCTCTACCAGGCAGATAACCCTGAGCTGTCCCCTACAGGTAGCAGGGGTAGAAAAGAAGTACAAAGTGGTTTCATCTTCTTAGGAGCCTATCATGATGTCTCCACAGCGGTACCTGGGTGCTGTTCCTAAGGCCCAGCTGGGTCTGGGTGAGCTGACTCCCCTCTGTCATCCCCAGGGCTGGTGTCTTTGCTTGTGTTCCTTCCAGGATATGGTGCTGAGAACAGAAAATTTGTATTTTCCCCTCTGGCACAGGACCTCTGTTTGCTGTGTTTGTGTCTTCAGCTTACAGATTAGCCTGCTCCCTTTGGGTGATGTTGCATTAATGGTTGGACTAGATGACCCTAAAGGTCTTTTCCAACCTAAGTGGTTCTATGTTTCTATGATCTGCGCATCCATCCCATCGAGTGTCCAGGATTGTCCTGTGGTGCTTAGGCCAGTTTGCGAGCAAAGGTGACACCAGGTGGCTGTCAAGTGTCCTTGAGGACAGATCAGCTCTGTCGGGAACCACTTGGCCAGGTAGGACACCCTGGGCAGTCCTGCTGTCCCAGACCTCTCAAGGCTGGAGCTGCCTGTGGGGCACAAGTCTCTCAGGGCTCCCCAGGAGGTGGAGGCTCTGCAAACAGGAGCACAGACAGAGCCTGGGGCTCAGAAAAAGGATGGCAAAACATAAGAGAAAACATATCCCCTGCTGCGGCTGCTTCTCCTAATGAAGAGCAGGACATTGCCCAAGCCTGAGGGCATGGAGGAAGAACGGAGCAAACAGACCTGGGCCTGGAGTGGGAAGGCTCGGGGTGTGGGGGGGTGTCAAGCTGACAATTTTGGTGAGCCCTTGGGGGCAAAGTCTTGCTGGCTGTTGCTCCTCTGAGCCACTTTGCCTAGAAAGCAGACAGTGATGGGCACTGTCGGAAGAGAGCTGCCAAGGTCTTGGAGGGATGTGCTGCCAGTCCGGGGAGGTCTGATGGGTCTTGCAATCGTTCAAGCTCCGCACCGCTGCCTCTGGCCAACACTCGGGCTCTTCGGAAAGTATTTCTGAATGATTCCCAGCCATCGTTCCCATTCTGTTCTGTTTAAATTTTTCCTCCAAGACAATCTCGCTTGTAATTGTTCTCAGATTTAGGAAACTGGCTCTTCCTGAGACCCAGAAAACATCAGTGCTCTTTGGGACAGTATCCCTCTCACTCACAGCGAGCTCCCTTAAGCAATGATTGTGCCTTGGGCTACTGCAGCATCTCAGGCCAGATAGTGACCTTGGTTTTGCTGTTGGTGTGAAGTCCACGTTTCCACCACCCCATTCTGGGCAGAAAGGTTTTGCCTTCAGAAATCATCTGGCTTTTGGAGAGCCACGGGTTCATGGTAGTGGGGAGACCCTCCCATGCACTTCCAAAGGTCTGCAGCATAAGGGTGCTCCTGCAGATGCGTTGAGACTGTTGGTCCCTTGACAAAAGGGAAGCTGTGTGGCTTCCCCCACAGGAGAGTGATGCAACAGCGTGTGATACCCTGAAAATTCAGCAGCCCTAAACTGAGCTTCCCAGTCTCTGTAGGGCCACAACAATGATCCAGGGAACCCCTCTGCTGGGAGGCCAGGCTGAGAGATTTGGGGTTGTTCAGCCTGGAGAAGAGAAGGCTCCAGGGAGAACTTCTTGTGGCCTTTCAGTACTGAAAGGGGCCTGTTAGAAAGATGGGGACAGACTTTTTACAAGGGCTTGTAGTGATAGGATGAGGGGTGATGGCTTTAAACCCAAAGAGGGAGATATAGACTAGAGAGAAGGATAAATTTTTTACTCTGGGGTGGTGAGAGCCTGGCCCAGGTTGCCCAGAGAGGTGGTCGATGCCCCATCCCTGGAACCATCCCAGGTGAGGTTGGCCGGGGCTCTGAGCAATCTGCTCTGGTTGCAGATGTCTCTGCTCAGTGCAGGAGGTGGGACTAGATGAGCTTTGAAAGTCCCTTCCAACCCAAACCATTCAGTGATTCTATGAGTCTATGATTACATTAGAAGCAGCTTTCCTTTAAAAACACATCCTGCCAGTATCTGGCTAGAGGATCTGTGCTAAACTAGCGGATAACTGCTCTGCCTAAGCCCTGAGGGGTATCTTCCTGCTTCCCCATGTCTCCTCTTCGATGCAGTAAACCAGCCCAGGTCCCTGCTCTTCCCTTGGTGGCTCCCATGCTCCAGGATGGAGACCGCTGTGAGGGGAGGTTGGATCAGGGACATCAGTCTCCTTCCAGCCAACACTTGCCACTGGGTTTGGGAATCAGTCCCACACTGTTGGGAACTTGGTATCTGCATTAGTGACTGGCTGACTCCTCCATCAGTCCATCTCTGAGGCAAGACAGGGAGATGCCCACTCTCCCTTTGAGCCTTGGGGACAGCCTAAGCCAGGAGGCTGCCCGCTCTCTACTGCAGCACCACAGTGATGTGCTCATCGCATCTGTCTGGGGTTGCTGCCAGGATTAGTCCATCTGCCCTTCATTTGGCAAAGCACATGGGAAAGAGCTGCGTGGAAATAGAGTGGAAAGGTGGGAAAATGGGGACAGAGGTTGGACTGTTGGATAAGGAGGAGCTGAACAAGGGAGGGCAGTAAGAGGGTGTGCTGAAAGGTGAGCTGTGGCTTGAAGGTAAATGCTGGAGCTGGTCTTGAGACTATGGCCATACTAATGAAATTTGCTGGGGTGCCAAATGGGAAAGCATTATGGACACAGCGAAGGAGCAAAATAACCTTCTGGAAAGGCTGGTCTGGGAGAAGTGTTAGGGCAAGGTCAGGTGTCTGCACAGCACCCTCAAAGTTGTCCATGAAAGTTGAAACAGAAATGGAAGAGCAATCTAGGAACACAGGAGTCACCAACATGGCCTTGGAAAGGACAAACCCAGCTGACAGGGTGCTCACAGTGGGGACTGGCTCGTACCCATGCCATTGAACAGGCACTGCTGAGAGCTGCCCTGGTCCTGGCTCTGCTCACCCAAGATGAAAGGCTCAGCATGGGAAGAGGAGCGACAGGCGGGTGGAAGGAGAGCTGGTTTTATGAGAAGAGCCTGAAAGTGCTTGTCTTGTTTAGTCTAGGAAAATGAAGGCCAGGAGAGAGTTGGTCTATAAATACAACTGAGAGTAAACAGCAGGAGGGATAAGAGCTATTTAGGCTAGAGGACAGCGCTGGCAGAGAAGCAGATGGCTATCAGCTGGCCGTGAACATGGTTACACTGCAAGAGAGGAACGATCCCCTCCTTGCAAAAGGTGACCCTCTGACAGTCTCTCCTTGGGTCAAGTAGGGGCAAAACCCACAGCTCAGTGGAAACCTTTGACCAAACAGCCTTTTCAAAAATCATGTTGCATCTTCATAGCCTCGAGCACCTGGATGCCATTGGGGCAGTGATGGAGCCCTTTGGTGGGATCAGCTGGAGTGGGTACCTGGTAGGGTCACCTGGGAGCATCACTGGCATGATGCTCAGAGCCCCAGATCCCACCACCCTATCACTGGTGTAAGCTGCGAAGCTGACAGGCACATCAATTCACCGAGCAGCTGTGAGGCTGGGAAGTTTGTGGTTCACCGGAAACTTCAAAAACAAACCAAAGCTGGTGCAGATCCAGTTTGGCTCTGGCCCAGATTAAAAAAACAAACAAACACGACATTTCTGGTGAACTAGAAACCCTGGCACCCAGCCAGCACTGCAAATAGCCCCACTGGTTTCAAGATGGAGCTTGAAAAATTTATGAGGAGGATTACCCGAGCGGTTGCCTGTGGTAGTAGAGGATGGGAATGGGTCCCTCAGGAGTGCTTCCTGGGCTGGCGTTCAACCCGTGGCTGCAGCCCGGCGCACGAGGACAAGGACACCCTGCGACAGCCGGGCTGGGAGTGGTGACCTGGACACACTCCTACAAGATCATCCTCCTCCCTCCTGTGCTGCCCAGCCCTTCTCCACGGCTGCAGAGACAACCCTTGGGAAATCATCCTTTGGAAAGCAGAGAAGGAGAGAAGAAGTGTGTGAGTCCTAACCGTGCTGTCTGGGAAGGGGATGCCGCAGGCAGACCTCATAGCTGATGGAGCAGATGCTCAGGAGGAGCTCAGGGCTGGGCTCTGCACAGCCATCCGAGAGTGACGCTCAAGGACATCTTGCACCTCACTCCCACTCTCCTTGGTCCCATTTTGTCCTCCAGCTCCCTCCTCCCATCACCTCTCTGCTGTGCCTGGAGCCTCTGCTATCCCATTTCCCTTCCCCATGTCGTCTGGGATCAAATCTCCCTTCACCTTCCCTGGACATGCTGACTCAGGGACGTCTCGCAGCCTTTCACCACCCGATACTGCCTCGCTGCAGCACTGCCTGTGTGATGGGCGTGCGCGGTGCTACCCAGTCACCCCCACCCCATATCCCCAGCTCTGCCCATTGCCCTCTGTCCTGTCACCGGGCACCACTGACAAAAGTCTGGCCCCATCCTCTTGGCCCACACCCTTTAGATATTGATCAACGTTGATCAGATCCCCTCCCAGTCTTGTCTTCTCCAGGCTGAACAGCCTCAGAGCTTCCAGCCTTTCCTTGGCACAGAGATGCTCCAGTCCCCTCAGCATCTTTGGAGTCTCTGCTGGACTCTCTCCAGTAGTTCCTTATCTATCTTGACCTGGGGAGCCTAGAACTGGACCCAATACTCCTGATGTGGCCTCAGTGGGGTGCAGTAGAGGGGAGAAGAACCTCCCTCAACTGACTGGTCACACTCTTCTTAATGCACCCCAGGAGACCATTGGCTTTCTTGGCCACGAGGGCACATTGCTAGCTCATAGTGAACTTGTTCACCAGCACTCCCAGGTCCTTCTCCATGGAGCTGTATTCCAGCAGGTCAGCCCCTCACCTGTACTGGTGCAGGGGATTATTCCTCCCCCGTTGCAGGATTCTGCACTTGCCCTTCTTGAACCTCACTCATTCATTACTTATCAATTTCCTCTTTCCTCCCAGCCTATTTGGAGGCTTTGTTTTATTTTGACAGCTTGCCCTTTCCCCATCCCTCGAAGCCCAGGGGAAGCAGGAACAAGCTCCGCTGATGTTCTCGGCCGGGCAGTTGCAATGGCTGTAGGAAAGTGTTTTAAGAGATTAGAAATATCGCTCACACTCAGGGGACTCAGGGCCTCCTTCCAGCTGCTTGGGCTTAAAGCAGGTTCCAGTTCTGGGAAATGAGGCCCTTTTAAAGTGTCAAATACACGGTGCTCTGGCATTCCCAGAACACAGAAGATATAAACCTGCCACCTGAGCATGACACACTCCTGTCCCCATAATGTCATCGCTTTCACACCCCCCAGGGACCCCTCTTTGGGATGGGCCCTGCCTTGGACTCACTGCGTTGCAGAGTTCCCGGGCAGTGATACACAGAAAGATTTCATCTCCCGTGTGGAAATAAAGAAAGATTTTAACTCCTGTCAATGCTCAAGCTGCCAGCTGCCTATGACTGTGTCCTTCCTTCCCTGGAGGACCTTCAGACATCCCTGTCCCATGCTGCGTGATGTACTTCAGCTAATATCCAGCCCAGGCAGTGGAGAGAAAGGTGGGAAAGGATCACAGCAGAGTTTTTGAGTCACCAGCAACTCCTGCCCCTTGCACCAGCCTACAGTGTGCTGTGCAAGCCCTGTCAGGGTGCAGGAACCTCCATGCAGGGGGATGCAAACACCCTTGGGGGACATGCAGGCACCTTGATGCCCTGCCCCAGGCTGCTCAGGAATCCTTGGCTTCATGGCTCATCTTCAAGCCTGCTCTGGCTTTGTGCAGCACCGTGCACTCTGTGGCTTTGGCAACACCAGCAGTGCTGGTGAGTGTCTTGCTCCACAGCACCTGACACCTGAGTGTCTTCAGCACCCCCAGCTCTTCCAGGCTCCTGCTCACCTAAGAGGACCCTGGACACCACACCCCAGGCTCAGGGCTTTTTTTTTGGAATCATAGAATCTTAGACTGGTTTGGATTGGAAGGGACCTTTAAAGCTCATCTATTCCAACCCCCTGCACTGAGCAGGGACATCTGCAACCAGAGCAGGTTGCTCAAAGCCTCAGCCAACCTCACCTGGAATGGTTCCAGGGATGGGGCATCAACCACCTCTCCTCCACAGCCTGGGCACTCGTGGAGTGGTATCACTGTGCTGGGCTGGGCGACCCCCCCACCCCAGGGTACTAGCCCATCTCCCCGGGTGCTGGGAGGGCTGTGTCTGCTCAGCCCTGTGCTCTGAGTCACTGCAGTGTTTTGTCTTGTCCGAGGCAGCTCTGCTGGATTCAATTAGGGCCTGTGCTGCATCTCGCCTGCTTGTGAAAGCAACCAGGGCTCCGTGTCAGCTGCTTTGCCTCAGTGCTTTGCTGTCAGGGTTTCTGCACTGGGAATGGGCAAGGTGGCTTAAAACACCCTCGAAGCCATGCAGCTGTGGTGGACACAGGCCAGGGCACTGCCAGGGGAAGCTCGCAGCACTGGGGACAGGTGTGCTTTGTACAATGGGCCACCTCGGGTGGTGGCAAAGGCACAGCCCTGACCCTGCCCCAGCAGCACCCTCCATCTCCTACCAAAGCTTCAGCCTTGCTCCTGAGTCAGGATCCCACCCCATGGGATTGTCCTGGTGCCACGAGGTGCTGGCGCTCACAGCCCCCGAACCTGCCGGTGCCTGGGCTGTGCACGCAATACCTCTCTGCTCAGGAAAGTCATCGGGCTGCTTGATGCCAGCCCCTCTTTGTTGTTTGCTAAGATGCAAAATATTTTAATCCACGTTTCTCTTTCGTGTTTCTTTTCTTTCCCATGCAAGATTCCTAGAAGACAGGGAATTTATGGTGTGAGTCCGCTCCAGCCACAGAGAAAGCCCAGCCAAGGTCAACACCACGAGACAGGCAGCTCCTGCCAAGGGGGGAAAGAGCGATCACTTAGTGCTTGGCGGAGGAGGAAATCCAACCAAAACCTTTCAAAAAAAATCTAGATATAAAACACCCCCCGCCCCAAAACCCTTTGGTGGAAAAAGATGAAAATCTGTGAGGATGGTGTCTGCACGGTTCCCCCAGCCTGGCCCCAGCCTGGCCCCGCTTCGCCTCCGCCCCAGCTCCCCGGGCACCGTGGCAGGGAGGCCGGCGAGCGGGGATGCAGCCGGTGGCATGGGGACGTTCCTGCTGCTGTGCCCAGCTCCATTGCTTGCCTGGAGGTCAGGCAGCTGGGCCAGCTTTTGACATCCAGTTTCCAGGCTACCTTTTTTTATTTAGGGACCATTCCTGCGTGGCTGGTGGGTTTAGCAGTGCTCCCCAGCATCCTTCCCTGCATCCCACCATGGTGCCTCTGCCTCGCACTGCCGGACACTGCTCTCAGACCTGCCATGTGCGCAGGGGCCAGAGATTTCGGATTCTTGTGGCACACAGGCTCCCAGCCTGATCTTGGCAGCTGTGGGGAATTCAAGCCATTTCATGGCATCAGATGACGTGCTTTGGGGTGTTCTCCAGCAAATGCCCTCTGTGCCCTTCCTGGTGTGTAAGCACCCACGCCGGGCTGTGCCGCACGGAGCTGTGCACGTGTCGGTGAGGCTGCACAGTGGGACAGATGCCAGGGTGCTGCCCGTGCTCCTGCTGCCCATGGTGTGGCAAGGAAGAGAGGCGAGAGAGCATCGGCCCATGGGTGAGAGGCTCTGGGGAGCAGGATGGGGCTCGTGGAGCCTTGGACAGGGCGGACGTGCCGGTCCTTTCAAAGACATAAAACAGCTACAGAGGGGAAGGGAACAGTCTGTTCTCCCTGCTTGTGGCAGACAGGAATATCAAATGGGTTTAAGTTATAGCGGGGGAAAGTCAGGTTAAGCACTGGGAAAAGCATCCGGGCAAAGCAGCTAGTGCAGCTCTGACAGCGTGGAAGTGCCCAGTACTGGGGCTGGCGCATGGAAGGGTGGCAGAGCAGGTTCCTCCAGGAACCCATCCATCCCTCTCAGATCTTGTGGGCATCCCTAGGCATCGGTATGGGCACTGTCCTGCTCCCAGCATGGGCCAGGATGCTTGTTCTCCCCTCCTTCTCCTCTGCTCTGCCCACATTTTTCTTCTGTCACCCCTTGCCCTTGTCCTGTCCCAGCCAGGGAGCTGCTGGAGATGCTATTGCCCGAGGGAGGTGACAGCATGTCGATAAGGTGGGCTAAGGTCTCATGGCCAAATAAGCGGTGGCTGTCCCCTTGTGGTGAAGGTCACTGTGATAACACCACGCATGGCTCCCAGCTCCCCCACCTGTCTTCACCTCTTTGCTGATTTCAAAGCCTGGATTTCCATCCCGGTCACAGGCCCAAGGCCACTCTCCAGCTTGTAGGATCTTGTTGGGAAGGCAAAGTCTCACCGAGGCAGTGCCAGCCCCAGCTCGGCCCCATACGCTGTGGCGTCTGGGACATTTCTGTGCTTCCCACATCTGCTTGCTGAGGACCTTTGTCACCACCAGCAGGAACTTAGTCAGGTAGTGCCCACAGCTTGCTGGGCCTCTGTGTGCCCTCAGGCTTGGAGGAGATGCAGGTCCAGGACAGAGGGGCTGAAAAGCCCTGATGGGCAGCATGTCCTGCTCTCCTTCCACATCAGAACTGCCTGTGTGCGATTCTCTAGGACTTCTTTGGGGGCAAGCCTGGGGTGACCCACTTATCAGGATTTCCATAGCCTGCTCTGAAACACCTGTTCCATCAATTTTTAGTAGATGTTTTCTGGAAGCCAGAAGACACTGTCCATTCTCCATAGGCTTCCTGCCTGCCCAAACCAGGAGATGTGGGAAGAGCGACAGGTTGCCCAGACTGCTACTGTGCAAACTGCACCAGGCCAATGACCACTGCTCTGGTCACAGGTCTGCTGAGGGATGTGAGGGATGCTGTGAGGACATCTGCACACATCTAAGCAGATGAACTTGCAGCAGATGAGCAAAGCCATGGTTTGTCCCAGCGCTCAGGGCGCCAGTCAAGATCAATGGTGCTGGGCAAAAATCTGCCACTTTTTCCACCTGGCTCTGCCATTCATACTTGTGCCCTGCACCCAGCAGCTCTCAGGACAACCTGTGCCCATGGGCTGGTGCCAGCTTGTCCTCTGCACCTTATCCAGGGGAAATGGTGTTTCCTGCGGGTGTCCTGCCCATCAGCTGCCAGCCGATGTGGTGACTCATGCATCTGGTTTCCTCTCCCAGCTCCTTGCACCTCCTGGCCTCTCCCTCCCACTTCCACCCCTCCTTGGCAGGGAAGGGTGTGAAATACCCAGCTTATCACGGCCTGGCTCCCCAGCGATTGCTGTGCTTCTCATGTGCAGGCACCACCCAGAGCTGGGGGACACGGGTAGGTGATGGGTCTTCATCCTGGCCACAGCCCTTCTGGTGCTCCCTGAGCAGCACCTGAGCACTCTGGGCACCCCGAGTACCAGAACCTGCCTCCAGAGAATGGCCTCTTGGGAAGTGCTTGAACATAGAATCTCCCTTGGCCATCCTCTTGGAGAAAGGCCCCTGGCACCGCCCCAGAGCTTGACGTGCCCCGTGGCTGTGGGGCCAGGATGCAGACTGGCCCCCCCAGCTGACATCTCTGGCACAAAAGGGCAGGTCTGGTGGCAACCACATACCACCCATCTGCACAACCGTGTGCACTTGTCCCAGGATGTACCTTTGGGGTTTGGTGGTGACTGCTCATCCCATGCACAGCAACTGCCTTGGAGAGCCAATAAGGGGAAGGCAGAAATTTCCAGCAGCAAGATTCATGTGGTCTTGGTTCATTAAGGGAAGAAAGAAGGGTTTTGCGGTTAAAAGTTTGGTGTCTAAGACATTGGCTTCTGTTCCTGCTTCTGCCACGCTTCAGTCCCAGGCAAGTCACACGAAACCCTCAGGGCTGCTCTGGAGCAGATGCCATGGAGCAAACTGCTCCTCACCGCTTTGGTCTGCAATGGGGCTGCTTAGACCAAGGCCGCCCAAGCTGCAAGGCCATTTGGGGTGACTGGACAGGGTGCCTCTACATTTGTCCTGCACTGAGGAAGGGACTATCGCCTGTGTTTACTCCATTTGACTTCTGAAGCTGACTGATGTCTCCCCGTTCGAGGCCCCCTCAGCTCCATTTAAGGGGTTTAGGAAGAATTGAACATTGCTGGAATTCTTCTCTTGCTAACTTTAAACATTCATTACTTTAAATGCTAATCCCCTGGGATTATCCCATTGGAGAAAGCAATGTAAAGCAACGGGGGAGAGAACAGCATGTCTTCTCACCCATTGCACACCACTCGACGGCTCTTTTGGGGAGGGAAGTGTGAAAATGCCAATACGAGCTTCTCCAAACCTGGCTTGACTTTTACACCTCAGTGTGGACTCTCAAACAAGCCAAGTCTGAAGTCTCTTGCTCCAGCTGGTTTTGAGTCGTACATGTCCAAAGTGTCTCTGTGGAGCACGAGGGGGAAATGTGTATTTTTCCATGTGTGTGACTCAGAAATGACTGAACCCAGTCGGTTCCAATTTCTTGAAAAATCTGCTTTTGGCTTGAGCCCAAGAGTGGAAACTTTCAACCAAAAAAGAGTTGATTTGAGCTCTAAATAACATTAAAAAAGGCTTAGAAGGGAAACTGGATTTCAACCATCATTATGGCAATCACTTCTCATGGCCCTCTGACAGCAACAGCAGAGCAAGTAGTGAAAGTAATTCCCAAGGAAAATTTGCTTGGATTCCATGGGCAGATCGGGCTTCGGCTGCAGACGCTTTGTACCGGCCGTTCACGAGCAGGAGAGAGCTCAGTCCTTGGAACGGCGAAGGAACAGGAGTGCTCAGCTCCAAAACGTGCAGAGGATGGAGGTCAGCCCCGGGCCTTGGCACCAGCCAGGAGCAGGGCAAGAGCTTTCGGACAGGGACACAACCCTGCCCGCCGAGGCGTTTCTCTCTCCCCATCTGGGCTGTGCCTTCGCTGCAATACGCCCTGATCAGCTGGGGAAGATTTATTCCCTGAGAAGTGCCTGAATAATTTCAAGCCGCAATTAATTAAAGACTGCTGCAATCTGCTTGCAAACAGGAAGCGAGGCAGAGAAAAAAGACACAATCTCTAGAAAACCGACGTGTTGTGAATTAGCTCTAATCAGGCTAACAGTGATGGATGCCCTCCCCCAGTGGCTTTCATCGGGAAGCTTATTACGCTGATCATTGCGAAGGCCCTGCACTAGATTAGGATGAGATGGACCAGCTGATAGACTGGGTTTCTCCTGCGTTTTGAGGATGCTGGATCTCGGCACGGAGACGCTGTCCAACTTGGCCGTAGTCACACCAGTAAATCAATGGCCGGGCTTTAACCGGCAGTGTGGCTCCCTGGCTCTGAAGAGAGGCCAGCAGATTTTCCTGAAAAGAGCAGAGTGTTTATATTTGGGGAAGAAAGCTCCATCAATTGGAATGAAAGCTGAGACCGTGTGTTGCTCACCAAAGTATGCAGGACATTGTAGTATGGCACAGAGCTGCAGGCTGGGAGGGATCTCTGGTGCCTCCTGTCCAACCTCCTCCTCAGAGCAGGGCTAGCTCCAAGGAGAGACCAGGTGGCTCTGGGCTATGTCCAGGACACTTGCGAACTTCTCCAAGGAGAATTTCCACCCTCGCGGTGAAAATCCTTTTCTTCATGTTGTGCTGGACTTTCTCTTGCCGCAACTTGTGCCGGTTGCCCCTGGATCCTTTGCCGCACACATCTGAGAAGAGTCTGCCTCTGTCTTCCTAACTCATTAGGCAGATGACAGTGATTAGGTAGTCCCTTAGCTGAAGAAACCCTCATTTTTCAGCCTCTCCTCTTGCATTGTGTGCTCCAGCCCATTAGGATCTTGGTGAGCACTACACTCACTGCACCATGTCACTTTTTTGCAGTCATCTCAACCCAAATACAGCACTAAGACCCACTAAGACCTAATCTGGGCATGGCACAAATTAGTGAAGGTACAAATCACCATGACTCTGCCCCACTGGTATCACCACCTGATGTCCACAGGTTTCTGCTCACAGCAAGCATGGGCAACCAAGTGCCCAGCTCAAAGGGGTGAGAGGCTGGGCAGGCACTCATGTTAAGGAGAGGACAATGCTGGGCTCACCAAGCAATATGACTGAAGATGAAACCATGGAGAGATGTGTGTGCTGTGGCAGTGAAGTGTTGGGCCTAGGCTGTAGGCCCCGAGTTGGAGTTGACCTATGGATGAGTCACAACCTAGCAGTGCTTTGTTCCCCAGGTAGCTCCAGACCCCAGAGGCAGAACCTGTCTCACCTGTGTGTAGCCCTGCCTTCCTCCAGGTGGTCATCGTTGGGGTGGTGGGTGAGGCCAGAACTCTATCAACCAGGAACCAATGAGTTTGCAGAGAGTTTTATGTTGGGGCTAGTTGGAGTAGCTTCTGTTGGGGCTTGTCACATCTTGCTGAGTTATCCTGGTGGTGTCCTTCCATGTGGAGGGCCACTGAGGGAGCCATCTCTGTCTGTTGTGTCCAGCAGGTGATGTTGACATCACAGCAGGCTGCGGAGGAGCTGGGCCCACAGGAACCTATGGTAGGATTGTCTGAAAGAAGACTTCTGAGGGGTGCTGCTGAGTTCAGCGTTGGCCTGTGTGGTCAGGCAACTGATGGCACCATAAAATGATGATGGCTAAACTGGCAAAACAGAATTGGTGTAGTCAGCAGGATGAAGGAACTTCAGCACAGGCAGGACAACATGTAGCTCACCACTGCGTGGCTGGTGTGGGACATGGCTGTGGTGAAGGGAGATGTGAGGGAGGACATAGGGTATGAGTGGGGGGTACAGGATGACCCCTGTGATGGGAAGTGCCATCAGCATGGATATGCCACAAACCTACTCAGATGAAAGGGCTTTGAGGGTTGATGTGATTGAGGCTTGATTAACTTTGGCTGCAGGCTCTGCTCTGGGAGAAGGAGAAATATCTCCAGGACTGTGTAGAGAAACAGGAACCTCCAGAGCTTTGTGGCTGCCTCCAGATTTGGATCTGCAGCTCATATAAAAAGGATGCTGTGGACTGAAGCATTGCGTGATCGTGGTGGTACTCAAGTATTTCTGGCTCAACTCAGAGGCTTCCTATGCTGGAGTTGCTGCAGCCATCTGGAGGAAACATGATGGATGGCATGGGGTCCTTGTCTCCCATCCCTTGGGGAGCTGGAGCAGAACAATCCTGTGGAAGGATACATTGGCTGAGCTGTGCTTCTCCTAACACGGGCCATGGAACAGAAGCCCAGTGTGGCCTGGGGGGCTGTTCACGTTGGTTGGGCTCAAGTACTTTTTAGGTACTGGAGCAAGCAGTCTAGATATGTCCCTTAATCATGACTGCTCATAAATCTTCCTGTCACAGTGGGAGCCTTTCGCTTCCAGATATAGATTGGAGAGCAAATGCTACCAACTATTCTGGGATGTGACAGCTGATAGGTGGCTCCAGAATTTACTGTTTTAGACTTAGTCTTTACTGTTGGGGAGACACGATAGAAAAGTCAGTTGCAGAATGTGCATGTTGACCACATAGGTTTCATCTAAGACAAACTGAAGAATAACCTCTGCCAGATTAGAAAAAGAAAAGTGGGTCTGAGGACCTGGAAGTGTCCAGCATAAATGAGAATTGCCAGAAGTCAAGCTGAGATGGACCTTGCAAAGGCAGTTCAAACAAATAGCGAAAGACTCTCTAGCTAAGTCAATAAAGAGAAGAGGTCGGTATGCAGGGAAAAGAGTGAGATGAATGGTAATCTCAGGATGGCCCCCATCCTAAATGCACTCTATTTCTTATGAGGTCAATGGTGCACCCACCACAGGGTGGCTCATGGTGTTGTCCCCAGGAAACCAAACCCAGTGGTGGTCTTAGCCTAGAGTAATCCACTTACCGCAGTCCTACAAGAAGAATTGGCTCCAGGGCAACGCAGCTCCCATGAGAATAGGCCAGTGTGGGCTGGGGAGGGCCAGGAAGGGCAGGGGGCTCATAGAATCATAGAATAGAATCACTTAGGCTGGAAAAAGACCTCTAGGATCATCTAGTCCAACCTTTGTCAAATGTATCCCTAACCCCTGGACCACGTCTCAAAGCGCCACATCTACCTGTTTTTTGAACACCTCCACGGGTGGTGACTCCACCACTTCCCTGGGCAGCATGTTCCAATGCTTAACCACTCTTTCAGTAAAGAACTTCTTCCTGATATCCAATTTAAACCTCCCATGCCTCAACTTGAGGCCATTACCTGTCATCCTATTGTTAGTTACCTGGCAGAAGACACCAGCACCAGCCTCACTGCAACCTCCTTTTACATAGTTGTAGAGAGAGTCATCATCCACCCCCAACCATGAGACAGCTTTCCTTGGAGCACTGTGAGCCTCCTGTCACTGTGAGGAGGCTTCCTGAGGGCAGCAGTTTTTGGAGATGAGGTGACACTTGGTGGTGCAAAGAACAAAATCCTGCACTGTGGGACTAGCAGGAAGGATTTTGAATAGAGGTTATTTTCTCTGTTGTAAAAGGCAATTAGGGGAAAGGCTGGGGCAGGGCAGCAGCATAATAGGATGTTGGCTAATTGCACATGACTATGAGACAGCAGTAGGTACAGGAGAAGGCAGGACAGAGGGAAACAGCTATGAATTGTACCAGGGGTTTGTGTGAGCTCTTCGGGAAGGTGTGATATCTGACTTAAGAGATCTGCGCTCCTGCAGGCATGGATGGGGCCACCAGGAAAGAGATTGCTCCTCTCCAAGACTCAGGGGACTGGAGGAGCATGGCTCATTGCAGAGCCTGGCGGGGATCAGACTGTGGGGCAGCAGGCGGGTGGGCTCTGCAGCATCTGGAAGATGCTGCTGGAAGGGGCATAGAAGGGTTCAAGCTGGTGAAGGACATCTCTCTGCTGCTTTAGGGCTAGGAGAAGATAAAGGCTGGAACAGACCTTCTAGGAGAGTGGTGGGAACACAGAGGACCATAAGATGGAGTGTGCTTGGTTTGTGAGATACTGATGCTGCTGGGAAGCAGCAAGGTTTGGCCCATGAGATTGTGGTCTTTATAGTGTGGATACTAAATCCACAGATACTATAGATTTTAGTTGTGTGGAGTTTCCCCACGGGATGCATGCAGGATATGGAAATGCTGAACTAGAGGAGCCATTCTGAAGGAGCCAGCTGGTAATGAATTTTAACTGTTAAGGCAATAAACAGGGAAACTTGCACATCCTCGGGAAATTCAGGCCAGGAGTGAGTATGTGGTAGATGCTGGGAGGAGGAAATCTCATTTCAGTGTGCAGCAGGAGGCTGAATCCTTGCTTTAGTTATAAAGCAGGAGGACCAGGAGGTGCAATCTGCCCCTCTCTCCTTGGACTGGGCTCAGCTTAGCTTTGTCCCTTGCTCTCAGCTCTGTCCCTTCCAGCACCCCAACAGGGCTTTTCAGTTTAAGCAAGACCCTCATTGCTCTCCCACCACAGCTCTGCTGTGGGACTTGGCCCCACAGCTTCCACTCCTTTTGTGAAGCAGAGCTTGCCCCAGGGTCCAAGCTCGGTCCCACGTGGCCCCTGTGCACATGCACATCGCCTCCAAGGAATGTGCTTTCTGGGTGGAAACTGTGTCATCGGAGAAACATTTCATATTTTTGCTTGTTCACATTCCCCAAATGAAAAATGAATCGTGAAGTCTCATAAATAAGGGGCCGAGTTTCTCATTTACATATTTCTGTGGTTGTTGGAGCAGGGGCGGCCGCGGCCCTGCCAACCATGTCCTAAGCCTTCCCCTCGTGCACCTTCACTCCTGCTGGCAGCTGCCTGAGCTCCCTGGAACACGCTGCCCTGAGACCCGCGTGCTCGGACAGGCTCTGCGTCTCTTAGGTCACCCTGCCTCCTGCCAAGCATCTTGTGCAGCCACGGGCTGCTGGCACCAACGTGACGGGGAAGGCATGGGTAGACGGGAGTCTCAGAGAATTCCTGGCCCTGAGAAGGCTTTTTGGGCTTCAAAGAGGGGTTTGCACAGACCAGGAAGATGTGCTGGAGAGGGGAAACCCCACAGCGTGGTCTCAGCTTGGCTCTGGTGACAGAGCACTGAGGTGATGAGAGGTGGTGGCTGGAGAAATGCATGAGAGATGGAGCAAGTGGAAGGGAAGAGGGCAAAGAACCGTAGGGGAGGATGAGGCAAGTGAAGGGGAGAGGGAAGGAGGGACGGGCAGGCACAGCCCAGGGCAGCAGGCAGGTGAGCACAGGCTGACGTGGCTCTGCCTTTGCACTGGAAACGTGTCCACGTGTCTGTCCCATGGCTTCCTTCTTGGGCATGGCCAGCCACTCTGCCCTTACTCACCATGGCCAGCTGCACCATCTCTCCATCTCCCCTCCTCCTTGCACAGCAAGACCATCCCAGGGCATGCATGAGGCTGGGAGCCCTCCTGGGGAGGGGAGATGCATCTCCCCTTGGGGGTGCTGCTGACTCCAAGCTGTGCACACCAGCAAACCAACCTTGTCCTGGTGCACACCTGGGTTCAGGCATGGAGCTTGGCAGGTGGAGATGCCGCACAGACACCAGCCATGGACACAGCCGTCCTCTGGAAGTCCTTCTTTGCAGGCCATGCTCGGAGTTTCAGGTGGGCCACCTTCTCCTGGCACCACAGGGGAAGTCCAGTTCATGTCACACAAGGGTTAATGGCTATAAACTGTGCTGCTAAAGCCATCTTCTGGTTTCAATTTAACTTTGCATTTGCGTGTGGATTAGACTCAAGGATGTTCATATTCGCTTAATAATCTCCCCACTTTAGGCACCACAGAGATGAGCACTCGGCTGCCAGAGCCAGGCGAAGAAGGGGAACATTTAACACTTGTCTTCCTGAAAGGTGACCCCACTTTTCCAGGCCTCAGCAAGCAAGGAGAGCCAGGCACCTGCCTGTGAAACCGTGACGATGTTCAAGAGGCAGACATGAGCTTGGCAGAGCCAATAGCCTCTGAGCTTTCCACCTTGCTCTTCCAAGGGTGTATTGAGGGCTGTAGGAGATGTATTCTCCATCCACAGAACATGATAAGATACCACGAGTCCTGGCAATGGCGTGTGCAAGACAGATTATTCACCCAAATCCACCAAGAGGATCAAGCCTACGCTGCTAAGTCCAGAGAAGCCCAACGCCAGCACTGCTCGTGCCGTCCGCCTGGCCCAGGCACACAGACCCCGGGACCTTGCCTTGCCTTTTGCCAAGCTTGTCAGGCTTGAGAGTCGTGCAGGAAAAAGATGGTTTTGGAGCAGGAGCAAGTGCGTCCTGCAAAGCTGTCTAAACATAGCACAAGGAAAGAGGAACGCAGGGCAAGGCTCTGAGCACAGGAAAAATAACACGGGGCTCGCTGCTCACAGCTCAGCCTCCTGGCCTGCTCTGCAGCCGGCTCCCAGGGATGCTGGGCAGGCAGAGCAAGCCAGGGCTGTCCTGGAGCCAAGCAGCATGCCAAGTGCCTGACCAGGCAGGGACATCATGTACAGTTCTCCCCAAGCCTCCTCTGCTGGGGCTGGGGACAGCACTAGCCCTGGAGTTGCAGAATCCATGTCAAAAAGGGTTGCAATGGGACCAGGAGTGTGCTGGGGCCATGTCTGACTCCTTGTCTCTCTGCACATCTTCCCAATAGGATTAGTCCTGTCACTGACCCTGTCCTTGGAGCCTTTGCACTGGAAACGACCAGGAGGATTAGCTCCACCAGAGGATGTTGTCTTAGCCTTTCTGAAGTGGCTCCTCTCCACTATCCATTTTAGCAATGGGACCTGGACATGTTCCAAGTCATGGACACAGTTCAATGGACATGGTCTGCAGGCAGCTTGCTCTAGATGACCATCCTTTAGTAGAAGGTTGGACAAGATCATCTATAGAGGTCGCTGTCAACCTCAACCGGCCTATGATTCAGTGACGTTCCCTCTCTTCAGCCACTGAAGAGTACTCTTCTCAGCACTATCTCCATCCTCCAAGCCAAGGTTCCTGGTGCATGGGCCAGGAGGTGGTTCCTATCTCCCCATCAGAGGGCACAGGGGCTACATGGCCTGTTGTGGACCCTTGTGAAGGTGGCCCTGCTGTCCAGCCTGGTGCAGCTGGGCTGGCACACATGTTTCCTTGGGAAGCAGCAGACGCACCACTGGGAGGATTTTTCCAAGTTCAGACCCCTGTGCCGGTGGCTCTGGGTCCCCATCCCTGGTGACCTCCTTGGGCCACACTGTCTTACAATACTGGTGATTCTGCACAAGTTTGGGATTCTTGGGGCAGCCACATTGGCTGGCAGGATGCTGCAGGCTCTCTTTCTGCAGCTCCATAGCTCTCCTACTCAGACATGCACAGCCCCCACAGTTCCTTGCCGAGGGCTGTGCTCCATCTCTTGTTCAAATCTGGGGTTGATGGCAGCCTGGCTGCGCCTTGTGCCAAAAGGGACCTGATCAGATTAGGTGGTCCTCACCAGAGCAGACAGGGTCCTCACCTCCCCGTCTGAGACTCTTTAAAGAAAGCGGAAAAGGGAAAAAGGGAGTTTTTAACATAAAACATCTGGCATGTTATTCTGCTTTGCACACTCGGATGAGGGAGAAATGTGTCCTCCAGGCAGAGGGGAGGAAAGAGGACATCTCTGGGTATATAGAGCGATTGGCACAAGAGCAGCTGGACCAGCCATCTCCATGTGCTCGCTGCCTCATGCTCCTGTGTCCCCCTGGGATGTGCTCAAAGCCGTGGCTCGGGGATGTGCCCTGGGGGAGAGCAGGCTGGAGGGTCCATGGCCATCTGGAAGCGCCTGAAGCCATCTGAAGACCAAAATCAGGGACAGACCCACTGACCACTGCCACGAACTGACGTCAGGCAAGGTTCCAAGTTTCCTTTGGGAGACAGAAACTCAGCGCTGGGAGCGAGCCAGGAGAGCTAAGCTGGGACAGGCAGGCTGCAGGAGGGTGTTAGAGAACAAACCGTGCCTGGGAGAGAGCTGTAAAATACTTGGTAGTCTCTCAAGCAAGCTGGCAGGAAAGCAAGTTCAGATGGACTCAAACATCGTTTCCACCTGGTCTGAGAGCGCTCCAGAAGAGCGAGGCAGTGTGCGGAGCCGAGCTGAGATCAGAGCCTCGCAGTGACCCAGACTAATGCTCCCTTTTATCGCCCGGCTTTAAACACGCGCTTTTATGATGTGTGAGAAAGGGGCATATGGTTCTCTAATTAACTCAAGAGTGCTGAGTTGTAAAGTGCTGTGAGGAGAAGCAGCTACAGCAGAGATGGCAGCGCGGCCCCCTCAGCCTCTGCCAAGCAGCCCCTGCTCAGCTCGGGGGCAAGATGCCTCTGCCCGCGGGAGCTGTCTGCTCCTGGCACTCGGAGGCTTGGCCAGCCATTCCCCAGGTGAAATATTTGCCTTCAAAAGTACCACCTGAAAACCTCTGTTGTTGATACAGAGGATGTTCTCCTGTAGCGGTCCCTGCAGCACGGCTGTTTCTTCTTCAGTCTCGTTTTGCTGGGACTTCGCTCTCTGCTTTTGTGTTGGGATGCTCTTTGCATCCATCTGGATTAACACGTGACAGCAGTGGGGTGACCTTGGCCCTACAGCGTCTGCTGTGGGCAGCCTCTCACCCATCACATCTGCACACAAGGGGATGGTGAGGACCCTCCTGAACCCGCCGCAGAACTCACCATCCTTTCACCTGCTCAGGCTGGGGCTCCTCACACCCAGCACTGGGGCACCTCTGGGATTGGGCAACACCTTTAGCATTTCCCATGGAGCTAAAAGCCTGAAGTTTGTCTGTTTCACCTAGAAACAGTATTCCTGTGATTTCTATCCCTGAAATCAAAATAATAATCCAATAATTTAGATTCAAAGTGAAATGCCCGGTTCAGTCTGAAATGCGATGGCTGGGTTTGCTTTAGTTTTTCAGCCATGGAACTTGACCCAGTTCCACGCTAGAATGAAAACTCCCCCAAATTTTGCTTTGAAATGGTGAAATATTTCATCAATGCTCTTTTTGTCTGAAGCCTTTTCAGCAAGCAGCTCACCTGGCCCGAGGCAACATTCTGCAGTAAATGAAGTATTAATTAAATTGAAATATTATCCATGTGCTAGTTACAAATGACGTCTTAATTGGCTGCGTAAAGCCAAAGCATTACTGTGGGCAATGGGATGTGGGTGGCAAAGTAGAGGTGAACTTGGAAGCTGCTCAAGAGCTTCATTCATGCATGTCCCCAAGGTGAAGGGCCCCTGTTTCGGGCGCATGCTGGTGCCAGGGCACTCACAGCACGGGGAGCAGGTGTTTCAAACACCAGCTTGTGGGAGCACGTGGCAGGAAGAATTCTCTGTTCAGACCCGGCTCCTGGGAATGAAAGAGATGGGGACAGTGAAGCCTCTGTTATCTCAGCAGGAATAAAGGACTTGAGGGATGCAGACACCATTGCTTGAAGCGACAGGTGAAACTTTGAGGCTGGGAGGAAAATGTAGTGATGGCTGTGACCCTGAGCAGAGAGAGACTGCGGAGACAAGGGGTTGTTTGTATCTGAAAGCGAGGAAGTTCTAGCCCTAGAGGAATGCCCCAGACTCCAGAGCCTGCTGATGGGTCCTGGTCACCGAATCAAATAAAGCCCAAAACCTGGAGAAGGAAATGAACCATCCAGCTGGCAGCAGGACCCATCAGCATCAATTCCCACTCCTGTTTGGTGAGGCTTATCCCCAGCTCCATCCAGTCACAGGACCCAGCCCGGTGCCCCCCGTTACCCCCTGTTTCCCCTACGCCTGCCTGCACTCCCGACTCCTCTCATGTCCTCATCTGACTCCTTTTGGCCAGCCTGCCGGGAGGAAACAGCGTGCGTTGGTGGAGGGCCAGGGCTTCGCTTGTGCTGGAGCTCGCTGCCAGACTGCACGGCGAACGGCTGATCCCTCCCGGGGGACTGTGTTTTGGGGCTTGCTCCTCAGCCCAGACAGGCCAATGGGAACTGAAGGATGTTGGGACCCACCAGGTCTGGGCAGCGGCTCGCAGGGCTCTTTGGGAGGGGAGCCAAACCCCAGCAGATGGACAAAGTGACGGCTTCCCCTGGGAAGCTGAGACCTATGGTGGTGCTTGGTGGAAAGAAAGGAGAAATTCAGTCAAATGGCCCCCAAAATGGATTACATGCTGCCCAGGGCTCTTGCCAGCCTGCCTGTCACCCCAAATCAGTGTCCTAGCAGTATTTCTCACCTCCATCTCCAGGAGGAAGCTCTGTATTAGCCCTCATGCATCTCTGGGAGAATCACAGGGGCAGCTCCTGTAGGTGATCGCTCCCGACTGTACCAGGCATCAGTGGTGGTCCAGAGACATGGGGGTCTACAAGTTGATGGCAAACTGACTGGGGTCCCTTCTCCCTTCCTGTCCTACAGAGCAGGTGGTCAGAGGGAAACATCAGTTAGGGATGTTTCCAGCATAGTTGGTTGCTGGAGAAGAGCAGGACCATTGCTGGCCAAGTGTCCCCCAGCAATGGGGAAAGGGAGCCAGGCAGGGCCGTGCAGGAAGACCTGGTTCATGCTGCTGCTCAGGGTGAAGGACTGAAGAACAGCATTGGCTCCAGAATAATGGGATGGAGATGACCAGGAATGCACTGGAATCTTGCAGGGACACAGCTCTGGAGGAGCTGATTTTGATGCCTGGTTCCCCCACACTCCTTGGTCCTCTAAAACTCTCCTGCATCAATGATCCCTTTGCTGCTGCAGACACCCCAACTAGCAGTGCTGACTGTGTCCTCCTTGCTACAGGTCATGCCTGTAGCTGCTGGCTGCAAGCCCTGCTCCAGCTCTCCTTGCCTTAGTCCAGCCACCTTCTCAGCCCACATCCTGGTCCTCTCTGCCCTCTCCTCCTGTCCCCACACCTTCCTTGCTGTGGAAACCCCCCAACATGGCTGTCTCATGATCTCCTCCATCACTTCTCCAGGTTCCTCACCATGTTATTTTGTTAGAGCCGTTAAACCTCACAGCCACATTTCCAGTCACCTGGGCAGAGCCAGGACGGCCGTGGGCAACCACCCTGCACAGCAGCAGCTGCTTCCCCAAGGGGAAAAGCAATGAGGAAACCCTGGGTAGAGGAGCTACAGGTCCCTGGGCAGCCCAGGGAGGGTGGCAGAGTGACCACGCCATGAATGTAGCCAGCTGCAGCCCTGCTGGAAAGCATATTTTTAGCTTTTTGGAGGATTTCTGACATTTCCCAGCAAGGAGATCACAAAATGCCAGATCTCAGGATTGTGAGGCTTTTAATCGCACGTGTGGTGCCTCTTTGGGAGTCAGACAAGAAGGCTGGAGATTACTGCTGAACCAAAGCTCCCCCTTGACAAGAATTTTGGCACGGGGAACTTATTTCAAGGTCACCCCATGGCTAAACTGATCCCTCCCAGCCGCCAGGTCACCCTGAAGCAGGACGAGCTGGTGTCCTCCAGCCTCTGTGAGGAGTTCCAGTTCTCTGCAAGGGGACATTCTGGGAAAGGACATCCCCAAGGCATGGTCTCTGTGGATCTGCAGCCTTGTTGCCGTTAGCAAAAGCATCGCTCGCCTTGCAGGTTTTTTAATCCCCGTCTCCTAGAGTCATGTGCCTAGGGGAGACTCAGATTTCACTTTGCTGAGAGGAAAACGCTAAGCTCTCCTGGATGCATAGCAAAGCTGGAGGCATAAACCTTACGGCTTAAAAAGCAGAACACGAGAAACCATACCCAGTATGGGCTTTTCGTTTTTAATAATTCTTCATTTGAAGCTCTGCTCTTGATTTTTGGCCTCTGACTCACGCTCGGGATTATCAGGGCTCTGGGAGCCATCGACTGGCATTTGCAGGGTGCCTTGGGAGGGGAGGGAGACAGCCCAGCCCTGCCTGCTCTGTGTTTCCCCTCAACACCACAAGGATCTGGCTGCGAGATAATAGAGCTCCACCGCCTTTTCCTTAGGGCCCCTCTGTGCTACAGACACAAACTGGAGCACAGGCAGTGTCTAAAGTTCAAGTTCTGGCTGAGTGTTACCAGTTACATCTCCGCGCTCAGTTGCCCACAACTTGCTTCAGTTTTCCCCTTCTGGGTTGATATTTTCCAGCCCCACTCTCTGCACAAAGGCGATTTGAAAGTCTCTTTGAACACGCTTTGGCCATTTCAGAGCGTGCAGGCAGTGAAAAGCAGTATCTCCATAATAAATATACCCTTCTTTTTTTTTTTTTCTTTCGAGAATACAAAACAATCTTCCAATTTTTAAGCGGCTCTACTGCCGAAACTGCTGGGGGTCAGAGCTGACATCTGGCAGGGAATCAGTCCTGACCGAGAACGACCGTGGCGCGTTCCAGTAAACACTGTGTTTCAGTTGCTGAAAGCTATATCCACTCAGGCACAGCACGTTTTGCAGTGATGGTACCTTTTAATCAACACTTGGAATGCTCGCAAGCAGCCTGGAGAAGCACAAAAACAGCCACTCGAAAGATCTGCCCAAACATCCCCGGCAGCGGGGATGGAGGCAGGCAGAGGAGAGGCTTCACGCCCGAGCTGGGAGCGGGGCTACACCACGGCCTGGAGTTACCTATCAGCAGCAGATGTTCAGCCGTCCTTGAGAAGGACAATGTGAATGAGATGTATGGAGCCAGGACCACTAAATCCCTCCTTGGCCAGCATCGGATTATAACGGTTCAACCATACATCACTGAAGGCTTCCCAGAACTACATAAATACCAAAGAGAATTTGATATAAATCATGGAAGTATTTAGGTTGGGAGGGACGTCTGGAGGTCTCCAGCCCAGCCCCTGAGCAAGTTAGCACTCCAAAGCTGGGTCAAGGCCTCGTCCATGCATGTTTTGAACATGTCCAGGGATGGAGATCCCACCACCACTGTCCCAAGGCTGCAACACTCACAACACAACCCGAGCCTCACAGGTGCTGCACATCCATGTGTCTTCTCAGCCCAAGGAGAGGTGGTTACCTGCAGGGGAATGGAAGAGGAGAGGATGAGAAAGAGGCAAAGCCTGCAGAGAAGGCACCATCACAAACATCATCGGGTTGTTCATGCATGGTAGAAAGCAGGGGCCTGGGTTAGGTGTCTAGCCCAGGGGCTGGGGGTGGTGTCTCCCCTTCTCTCCCTGAGGATACTTGCATGACAAACATTCTTGAGAGATCTCAGGGTCCCTCAGTGGCCATGGGTGAATGATGCTGTTTCTGTTGATCACGCCAAGGAAGAGCATCCCACCACTGCACTTGGCTGTGGCTCCAGCACTTGTCCCACCGAGCAGCAACCTTGTGTTGGCAAAACCTCTCCCCATAACAACCTCGGGAAGTGACTGCCAGAGAAAGAAGAGCTAATGGAAAGTTGAGATTAGGTGGGGTACAGCTGGGGTCACACGAGCCTCGTTAGTTACTCAATCAAACCCAACTGACACACGTACAACGAGACCTGCCAGCGACTGGCGGCTGGCAGGGAGAGGCTGCCTAAGCCCTTGCTGTTCCCAGACAGCCCCTGTGGTGCTGGAAACGCCTCTTGTGCTTGGAGAAACACCCCAGCACTGTATGTACACAGGGATAGTGGAGAAGATCCTGCCCATGATGCTGAAACAGGTCTCTGTGGTGGCTTCCAGCCTTGTGCCGGGGATGAGATGACTCCCTCAGCTATACCGGGCAGGTGGCAGATGAATGTCCCATGGGGAGGCAGCATGGGCTGCATGCGAGGTGTTTGAATGTTCCCAGCTGAGAACACATGGAGCTGATGCAATGGGATGCCCAGGGGAGTGAGGGATGGAGATCCTGTGCCTGGACCACACTTGGATTAGTCCACAGTCCTCAAATGAGATGTCAGTGTTTTAAGAGCCACCCATCCAGCCTGGTCTGGGGACCAAAGCCATGACTCTTGGATGGCTGATGTGAGCAGGGGTGTGATGTTCCCTTGCTCCAGAGCTCCTGCCATGTACCCAGGAGCTCCAGAGCTCCTGCCCAAGCACGCACTCCATCCCAGCCTCCCACTGCTGCCCTCCCACTTGGCTGCCTTCAGCATGCTCATAGATGAGCAGGAGTTATCCAGGTTTCTGGCCAGAAAATGTTGGAGCTACAGCCACAGCCACATGCTGGGGTGGTGGCGGGTCACCTCCCTGCTGCCCATCACTCAGACCTGGCTGCAAATGTCAAAGCTGATTCAGGAGAGAGCCACAGGGACAACTGTGGGCTGGTGAAAATACCTCTGAATGAGGGACTTGACAAGCCCGAAGGTTTCACTTGCCAAAAATAAGACCGAGTGGACACTTAACTTGATTCCAGGTACTACAGAGTGCTACAGGTACCCCATCTGTGACTCAAAACCTGCCTCCTTCTCCTGCCCTGTGCCCTGGGAGGCATTTCTCTGTGACACTGTAGCAGGCACACTTGCAGAGGTCTCCATTTCAGAAAGCCTCTTTAGTTTGGAACTTCCTTTTTGCAGCAGCTGTGGGAGTGATGATCTGTTAACAGCTAAGACCTGGTGAACCAAGGCAGGAAAACATAAGGGTGCTCAGCCATGGGAAGAGGGAATTTCCTTGTCCCTCAGTGCTTTAGTTGAGGCTGATCCACCTTTCTGGAAGACACACCACAGCCAAACATGAGGCTCAGTAGAGGGATGGGCAGGTGAAATGAGAATTTTGGCCCACATGACTCTAGTCAGGCTGGCAGGACCAAACCCACATGTCAGCCTCAGCTTCCCTGAGAGCATGGCATGGCCACTCTATTTCAGCCCTAGCACCAGTGCGTGGCAGCAGCAAGGATCTGCAGCAGCTCTGCTGTGTTCCCAGCCTCTCCCTGCCCCTTGGTCTCTGCAGCTGCGTCTTCCCCTGCACCAGCCCCAGCTGCCGTGGCTGGTTCCTTGCAAAAATGCAGCCACAGGACACAAGTATGATGTATCATGCTCATGGCCATCTACTCTGAGGTGAGCAATCCTCTCTCCTCCAGCTCACCAGGCTGCCCAGGGCAGTGGTGGAGTTCTCATCCCTGGTGGGATCCCAAAGCCATGGAGATGTGGTGCTGAGGGACACGGTTTAGTGGTGACCTGGAAGTGCTGGGTTAATGGTTGGACTTGATGATCTCAAAGGTCCCTTCCAACTGAAATGATTCTATGATTCTATGTGTGCATGTGAATGCTGAGTGCTGGGCCCCTTCTCCGCGAGCAGATGAAGGGCAGGGCTTCCTATGGGTGATGCCCTGGGTGTTTCAGGATATCCCCAGCTGCAAACACATCTTAGGTCCAGATCAGGCACAAGACAGGTCCTTGGAGAGGTAGGAGATCCCCATCCTTGGAGGATTTGCAGCCAAAACTGGCCCGAGTCAGTGCTGGCAATGGTGCTGACATCTCAGAGGGCCTCTTCTACCAGGGTTTCCGTGACCTGCCCCTCACACATACCTTTCCTTTGAGCACATCCCGCACACTCCCGCACAGGCACCGTAAAGCCCCGTCATACCCCGTTAGTGAGCGCCGTTTCCTATGACAACACCGTCAACAGCACGTGGAGCAAGATTGGGGTCCGGGGGGGATGCAGGTGTGGGGCTCCTCCGTAGCCATGGCAAAGCTGTGTTTACTTCTGTGTTTTGCTTGTCAGTGTTACCCCCGGGACAGTTCTCTGCTTGTCCAACAGCAGGGTAAGGCTGTTTGGCATCTCCCCCAGTAACTATGTCAGCGTTGAGGGGAACCTACACCTGCCAGCCACCATGATGGGACACACATCAGGGACCGGCCGCAGGAGTCATCGTCCCCGGAGCTGCCACAGGTCCCAGCAGAGCCCCCAGCCCTTTACCTGCTTCCACACTGGTACAGGCAGGTCCTGGACATGGTCCCAGGTACTCTTGCTCCAGCGCTCATGGTGGATTTTCTCATCTTGCTATCGCACTGTGCAGCAAACCCCCCTCCTTCGGAAAACGTTCTTTGCCTTCCGTCTTTTAATCAGACCATCCCCATATCGGTGCCTTCCTGACACAGGCCAGATTGTACAGCTTTTCCCCGACACTTTGCAAACTTTGGGGAATGCTCCCAGCCCTTCCCCGCGGGCAGCTCGCGAAGCACTCGGCTCTGGCCTGGCCAAATCACAAAGGGCTTGGATCCCGTTCCCCGGCGCGAGTGCCAGGGGCGGGGAGAACTTGCCTTGCATCTATTCTTTCTAGGTACAAAACACGCTTTCAAAAGTCAGAGCTGTTTCACTGGCAAGAGATGGAAGCTGCCGGAGACAGCCAGCTGCCCCAGTTATGATTCCCAGCAAGGCCGCCTTCCCAGCCTTGCTCTCTGCATGTTTTGCATCGAGGATGCATCACTGTGACCCCCGGCCAGCCCTGACCAGGGCTCTGCATCCCTGCAGGCCACATCACAGCCCCGAGGCCGCTGGCACTGCTCCGAAGCCGCTTGTCCCCGTGTTCATCCACTCCTGCGTCACCTCTTGAGCAGAGAGCTCGTGTTTAATGACCGTGTGTGTTTTCACTCAAGCATTATGTCATTCGGCAACGCCAGCCGGGTGGCTGGACAGGCCAGCCTGGCTGCTCTGCTCCTGCTGATGTTCATCCCGTGCCGATGCTCACCTCCTCTCCGCCTCGTGGGGTGCTCCGTGCTCACCAGCCCTCAGGCTTTTGCAAGGATGCAGGTGAACAGAAAATCAGCATCCATGCAAAGCCCACCGAGGGGCCAGCATCTCCTGCACAGTCCCTCCCCCATCCCCTTGACGTGTCCCAGCGCCGGGCGTGGAGGGCAAAACGCTCTGTAATTTCCACCTCTTGGATTTCCTGTGGCCGTAACCATCAGCACTTTCCCTCAAATAAAGTGGGAGCTGAGATAAGCCAGACAGCCGGGCTCCGGGGGGACTATCCTGAGCATGCATTTAGCTCACACTTCTTTAAGTGGACGTCCAGGTTTGGGACTTCGCACCTCTCGCAGGCGGAGAGGAACCGGGTGGATTTGCTGATAATTTGCTGCCAATTTCCGCAGCAGTGGAAGGAGCGTGGGGAATGGGGAGGTTCTGTGCACAGGGAGCCCCACAGGAAGGGAGTGCAGACAGGACATGTCTTTGCATGTGCTCTCTCTCCCTGGGCAGCAGATTGGAGCTCAGGGGGAGTTGGGTACCAGGACGAGCATCATCTCGGCTCCTGGCAGAGGGGAACTCCCATCAGACATGCAGTGCTGGCACAAAGTTCTCGGGCATGGCCAGCGCTGCGGGCTGTAGAGAGAGGGGTATTTTGTGCTCCTTGCTCTTCATCCTCTCCTATTTAACTTGCTGCCTGCCCCAGCTGCTCCCTGACACTTGTCCAGAGATACCCCATGAGGAGGGGAATGAGGTGGCCAGGATACGTCATGAGAGGGGGAACGTGGTGGCCAGGATGCTCCATGAGAAGAAGGATGTGCTGGTCAGGATATCACATGAGAAAGGGGACAAGGTGGCCAGGATACCCCATGAGAAGGGGGACAAGGTGACCAGAATACCCCATGAGAAGGGGGACAAGGTGGCCAGCGGGCACAGTGGTGCCTGGGTTTACAGCCAGAGCTGATGGCAGGTCGGAGCCCGGGTGGCCCCGAATGACCCGGGGCTGGATGGAGGGGAGCAGCCCACCTCAGCTGCAGGACCCCCCGGTCCCCCCCGCGCCGTCCCCGGGCTGTGGCGGCGGCCGG
>VZZY01006594.1:29849-55322 GCA_013400335.1 Eurystomus gularis | reverse complement strand
CCCCCCAGTGCCAGCCAGGCGGGGACGGGGTGGCCCATGGGGGTGGGCGCAGCCCTCCCTGCCCTCCCCTCGCAGGCTGCCTTGGCAGCTCCCTCCCCTTTCCAGCTTTTTTGGCAGGAGAGGGAGCATTGGAGAGAGCAGCGAGGGAGAGCGATTAAAAAAAAAAAAAAAAAAAAGGGAAAAGGGGAAAAAAAAAAAAAAAAAAAAAAAAAAAAAAAAACCAAACAACCCCACAAGACCAACCNGCTGGAGAGGCTTGTGTGTGTTTGCCCTTTCCTCATGACGTAGTGTCCTGCGCCTCTCTCCCCCCTTCTCCCTCTCCTTTTCCCCTCCCTCCTTCCAAACCCCCCTCCCCTTCCCCTCGCATCCTTGGGAGCAACAATTAAGCAGCTCTGGGATAAAACACTCTGCCTGCGGGAGCACGGGGGCATTGCTTCAAGAGATGGCAAGGCGGGCAGCTGCACCCCTCCTCCCCGGAGTCCTCCTCCTCTTCTCCATCCTCCCGGCTTCTCAGCAAGGAGGTAAGGAAAGAAAAAGCTCCTTCCCCTCGCCCCCGGCCAGCGCTTTCCCCCGGCTCTGCAGGGACCCTCTCCGGGCACCGGGGCTCGGCTTCTGCCCCACCCGCTCCCTTCCCCAGCCAGCCCCACGCCTGCTCCGGCTCCGTGTCCCCGAGCAGGGACAGGCAGCCCCCCTGCCCTGCCTGGGGGGGACATGGCCGAGGGTGGGAGGGCAGTTCTCCCTTGGGTGTCTCCTCCCCGCAGGGCTCTTTGCCCCGCAGGCGGGTGGGTGGCATGTGCCGTGCCCGGGTGGGGCGGGATGTCCCCAAGGGAGGTGACACAGGGCAGCCTGGGAATGGCATCAGGAGCCAAGCACTTGTCCGGGGGTGCCTGCGAGGTGCTGGCTCCTGATGAGAGGCTCAGGAACACGGGGGGCTTGGAGACACGAGGGGCTTGGGGGCATCAGAGGTTTGGGGACATCAGAGGTTTAGGGACATGAGAAGCTTGGGCACAGGGCAGGGCAGCCGGGGGTGGCCGCCAAGCTCCCGTGGGGCTTCGAAGTGCGAGGTGCCAGAAGAGCCGGCACCCGTTCCCCCGGTGCCATGGCGGTATGAGCTGGAGGGGCAGCAGGGTGGGTGGGTGGGCGTGCGTCCTGCAGTCGATGTGTGCGAGCTGCTGCACCGCGTGTGGCCGTGACACAGCCCACCAGGCTGGTGCAGCTGCACAGCAGCTCAACCCACCCGAACCGCAGGCTCTGGGTGCCTGGGGTGGCCCCAGCACTGTCCTCCTGGTGCCACCAGCCTAGGGTCCCTCCACCAGCCATGGCACAGGTCACGGCTCGTGGCTGGTGACACCCTGGCACATGGTCACCCAGCACACCCGCTGCCAGGGCGCGGAGCGAAAGCCAGCGCAGCGGGGCTCGTCCCACGGCTCCGCGTGATGAAGCCGGAGCTGCCAGAGCAGCAGGTGTCTGCTCGCGTCTCGTGGTCAGGCCATGAGCATGCACCGAGGTGGGGAGTGCAGCTCTGAGCAAAGACTTATAGCCTGCTGTGATGGCCAAACTGGGCAAAAGTGGTCACAGCACGGTCAGGGATGGGACAGCCACCACTGGAGAGGTGGTTGCCCCGTGTGGTGTGATGGGCAGAGCCACCATCAACGGTAGGGTTGGTGCCAGAGCTGTTGCATGAGGCTTCTTGGCCATAGAGGATTGAGGACCAGAGGAGGGGAGAGGGTAGAATCCCATGGGCAGAGGAGGGCAGTGCCAGGGCTGCATGTGGCACCAGGCAGCTGCAGGTGGGGCCACCCCTTGCCCAGTGCAGAGCCCATGGGACTCTGCAGCCAGCAGCTCCATCTACCAGTGTCCTGCAGCTCCCAGCCCTGCTCCGGTGTGGTGGGCTCCTGGGACCTCAACCACGGGCTGCTCTGCCCCCGGCTGCACACGCAGCATGACCCCAGAGTGGTGCCAGGCAGCTGCCTGCAGAGCTGAGCTGCTGTCAGTGCCCGATCGTGGGCAGCTACAGCTCAGGGTCAAGGTGCTTGATGCGATGCAGCTCAGCCCTGGGCACTCTCCATCTCCAGAAGTGATGCTCCGTGCTGGCTTGCTGATCCATGGTGGCTTTGCTCCCCGGTGCTGGCTGGGCCAGTCTCAGGAGGACTTTGGCCCTGGGCGAGATTCTGTAGCAGTTTCTGAGCAGTCTGGGGCTGTTGGCCCTGCTCCAGTCCCTGGCTCAATCTCCAGTGGTGTTTGTTGATTTGGAAAGCAGGTCACAGAGGAGGTGGCCTTGGCCTTGGGGATGGTCCCAGTGCTGATGGGGACACAAAAAAGCGCTTCCCCATGGAGGAGTGACCAGTGTCTCTACAGCTTGGCATGGTGCGTGGCACCAGGCAGGCTCAGCCATGCTCCTTGCCCTACCAGGCCTTGGGGACCGAGCTGTGGGGGGCACCCAACCTGGAGGGAGCTCAGGGCACCCACTGCCAGTGCAGCTCTGAACCAGCCTGGCAGGAAAGGGACCTTTGAGAGATCCTGGGGCCTAGGGGGGAAGGGGAGAGCCCCCCTGCACACAGATTGTCCCCCTCAGAGCAGTGCCAAGGGGCTGAGCCCCGGGTTTCAGCAGCTGGTGGTACTCAGGAAGCAGCAGCAGCAGGTCAGGACCAGCTCCTGATGCTCTGCACCCCCCGGGGGAGCAGGGTTGGATACCATGGGGATGTACATGGCCATATCCAGGATGCTGAGTGGGGAAGTCACTGGATGTTTCCCTAAAAGGTGTCAAGTGCAGCATGTCCAGCGTTAGGAGCAGGGCATCAGTCCTCAGTGCTTCCATAGACCCCTCAGTGCTTCCATCCATCTCTCAGTGTTTCCTGTGCTGGAGCACAGGGGATCCCTGAGAGCAACACCCCCAGGGGTGACAAGTGGGACCCCAAGGGGGGGGTTCTCAGCCCTACAGGCTCTGGGACCACAGGAGACAGCTAAGGTGGGTGCAGAGAGGATAGCACTGGGTGTGCTGGCGTTGTGGAGATGCTCTGAGGACACCCAGAGTCCCCGGGGTGCCCCAGGGCCAGTAGTAGCAGTTATGGGGCTGAGATGGCATCTCCCCTTCCCAGCCAGGCACCTCCCCGAGGCACCAGCCTGCCCGGAGCTGCTCCCTCCACAAACAACTTGCAGGGTGCAGCTCGTCTGCCAGCGCTCAGAGATGAAAGCTGAAGCCTCGGAGGGGGCTGGAGGGGAGCCAGGCTCCCTGGAGCCCCCCCTGCTCCTCCCCGAGCTGCTACCAGCGAGCTTGGGCTGGGATGCAGCGCAGCCTCGAAGTTGCTGCTTGGAGACTGCGTGTTTCCAAAACTGATTCTCCCAAGAAAAAGAAAACAGTGGAGTGAGGGAAAAAGGGAAATAAATGAGGCAGTTTCATGCTGAGCCTCCTCTGGGAGCCATCACCCACAGGTGCAGGGAGGGTGGCGAGGTACAAGGGTGTGAGCTTGTGTCCTGTGGTGGATTCTCCAGCCTGGTCTTGGTCTTAAAAGCTGTTGAATAGAGAAAACATCTGGATTTCTGGCTTGTAAAGAGAGCTGCCAGCAGTGGTGCAGGTGGAAATGGTGCAGATGATACAAACAGCGGTCAGTCTGAAATGGCACAATGGAATAGTGCAGCTACTGCAAATAGTGACCCGTGGGACAGAACTAGGGAAGAAAAAGTCCAGTTTCTACAAACAAGGCTCCACACCAGCTCCTGAGCACCTTCAGGGTCAAACCTCACCACAGATGGCTTGAGAAGACATCCCTGGGGTGGGTGCTGGAGTGCTGGGGGCCAGGCTCATGCTCTGCAGGCTTACAGCCAACCACTACCCAGGAGACAAGCTGGGAGATAGGAGAAATCCCCCTTCCCAGAGTCCTGTCAGACTTGGACCAGGGGCAGAGGCAGCACAGAGCTCCTTCAGTGCTGGGAGGCTGGTGCCTCAGTTTCCCCTTCCCTGCTGTGCCAAGGGAATGTGAGATGGAGAGGCCAAAGAAGGACAGGCTATGCTGGGGAGCAGACCCTGAGCTGGGCTATGGGCTCCTGCTCTTGTGGGAAGGACAGAGACTGGCCACAGAGTGATTGCTGTAGCCCAATGTGACCTCAGCGAGCCCACAGTGCAGCCGGTGCCAGGTGCATGGGCTGCTGTCAGCACCCAAATCGCGGTGATGCTGCCGATGGCGGGGACTGGGGATGCTGGGCTGAATGGGCTGCTTGAGGCTGGTCCTCAGCCAGAGAGCCGAGAGGGTCAGGGAGTCCTGTGCCCTCTGGCAGTGCCCACACTGAGGAGTAGACTCTGAGCTGGGCTATGGGCCAGTGCCTTGGACCTGGGATGGTGTCTGGTGGATGCCTGGGGAGGGGTCAGTGGCAGTGGCACTGCAGTGGGACCTTCCTGGCAGGGTCAACAACACCCATGAAGGTGACAACGATGAAGGGCTGAATATGGCAGCTGTGGCTGTGGGCAGGTGTCACATGGACCTTTCTAGGGTCTCCAAGCACGCCAGGAAGACTGTGAACCACCTTGCCTTCTCCCAGCTTCCCTGAGGATCTCTGCCAGGCGGCACTGGCACAGAGGTACAGAGGGGTAGTGGAGCTCAGCCTGGGCCCCCAGGTTGTCCGGCATCACCCCAGCACCCAGACCTTGCCGGGATGCGGGGGGCTGAGGCTGGGCATCACCAGAGGGGCTGAGCACAGCAGGGACCCTCCTGCTTGGTAAGGGATGTTCGCTGGGCATGGGGGTCCCCAGCCGAATCCTGGCTGTGCCGCCAGCTCTCGCTCCCAGCAGGGTGGGTGGGGGAGGACTGGCGATGTGTGGCTGCTGGGAGTTTGTTTGGAAACAGGCAAGAAGTTGGGATTTGTTTTTCCAAGCTGAGGGGGGTGGGCGGGGGAATGTGCCGGGAAAAGAAGCCGCTCCGTAAATCCCTGGCCGGCAGCCGTGCCGGACTGTGCAGTGCCAGAGGGTGAGCCGGCCATCCGGAGGGATGGCTGAGTCCATGTCCCTTCTGCTCCAAGGGACATCAGCTGCTCCAGGGGCTGGATTTGGCCCCTGACCCCACTGGGAGGTGGTGTTGGGGGCCACAGGGTTGAGCCTCACTCTTTGGCATTGCTGGGGCACATGGGGAATGTGTGACGGGTCCTGGCATGGGTCCTCTGCCTGCGTGTGCATCCCGATGCGTTTGTGTCCTGCCCATGCGTGTGTCCTGACATCCTCTGTGCACGCACAGCCTGATGCTCTTGCCTGCATGTATGAACTGGCACACGTGTGAGGGCATCCCTGCGCCCAGGCTGGGTGGCTAGAGGTCCATGCCAAGTGCTTGGGGTGGTAGGAGACACATAAGCAGGGCCCAGGGGCCGACCTTTTCTCTGCCACATTGCAGCAGGCAGCTGCTGGGGCAAAGCAGAGTGCTATGGGGCACAACAGGGGAGACCCCCAGAGTTTGCACCACATCTGAGATGGAGGAGAGCTGTGCAGCACTGTATGTGTGTCCCCCCCCCCCCATGGTGTCCCAACCTTCTGCCACTTGCCTGGCAGCTGCCTGTGCTGGCTTCCCTGAGCAGCCCCTGGGCACCATGTAGTGTGTGGTGGGGTTGCCAGGGCTGTCCCACTGCTGGATCCCCCCACCCAGGCCAGGATGCTGGGGAAACCAGTGCAGCCTCAGAGCAGGTCCTCAGGTCCCAGTTGTGCCATCATAAAATCCCTAGTGGCTGTCCACCCTGAACTCCATCCCTTCTGCTCAGAGCAGGCAGGAAAGCTGGGTGCAGTTTGCCACAGGGATACTGGCTACAACAGCCCTGCCACTTGCCTCCAGCAACCCCCAGATCCTCCTGCTAGCCCCACTGCAAGCCCTGCCAGCCCTCCTGCAAATCCCACTGCAAACCCCATGGCAACACCCCCCACTCCAGTGCCAAAAACATGCTCCAGCCAAAAGTGGAGCATCTCTCTACATGGCAGCCTCCTCATGCAGCCAGCCCACCTCCAAGCCTCCACCCCGTCCACTGCCCTGATGGAGCAGGGGGGACCAGGGAGTGGCAGCCCCCAGTTCTGCAGGAGATAGACCTTTGCCAGGGTACAAACCAGCCAAAAAATGTTGCTGTGGTGTTTGAGCAACCTCTTAGCATGAGCTCCAGATGCCCTAGAAAGCAGTGAGACTTGGGTGCTTATCTCAGCTTCGCAGAGACAGACAGAGGGGCACAGGTGGTGTCAGCGGGTCTCAGCACTGTTCCACCAGTCCAACATCCCAGTGCTGCTGGCCTGAGCTGGCTTTTCCCACTGGCAGCTCAGCAGGCAGTGTGGTCATGGGGCAGCCACAGCCAAGCGTGCTCAGGCTTGGTTGGGACCAGCATGGCTTAACTGGGACAACCTCACCCCCACATACCTGACCATGCCTGGACCCATCCTCCCAAAGCCATATGAAGCTGGAGGTGATGGAGATGGTGCTGGCTGTGGCACAGGACAGGTTTTGGGAAGCAGAGCTGGACACAAGCCAGCCCTGCTCTGTGCCAGCCCCGTGTCCCTCCCTCCCTGCCATGCAGCACCAATTCCTGCTGACACCTCCACCAAGATGCTCTCCTCGGCTCCTGGCTGGGGCATATCCAAGCCCCATCTCCACTGTCATGATGGAGAAACTAAGGTGTGCAAGGAAAGGCAGGAACCTGTCCTTGGGCCACCACCCCAGGGCTCTGCATCCCACCCCTCTGCAGGGAGCAGGTCCTCATCCCAGGAGGTGCCCCCCACTCCGACCCATCGGATACACTTGGATCGCTGGGGAGATTTTAACAAGAGTCTCTTCTTCTGCAGGGGTCCCTGGTGCTATCCCGGGAGGAGGAGTCCCCGGAGGAGGCTTTTTCCCAGGTAAGGGGGTCCAGGCAGTGTTGGGGGGTGCATCACCCTGCTTGCAAGAATGGGGTAGGTTCCTGGGGGATCCCTAGGTGCCTCTGAGCCAGCATGGAAGGCTGGGGACCTGTCAGCTGCGATCAGGGACATGGAGACACCCTGTCTGGCCCCTCAGCCCAGGTGGCTGTCCCACCAGCCCCATGGTGTGGGGATAGGATTGGGTGGCAGTGCCAGGCTAATGCTGGGGGTCACTAGCCCAGGGCTGGCACCTACACCTTGCCCAGCCCTGGCCACATGAGGTGCTTGGAGGTCACAACCTGTCCCCAGGGTTTCAGCCAAAAGCTGAACATCCCAGGGTGGATGCCCCATCCCCTTGTACCCTTCTGACCCCTCTCTGCCTCTCTATGGAACCCCGGAAGCCTGGCATGGGTGGGTGGGTGGTGGGTGCTCACAGGGATGGGTGCTAAGACAGTGCTGTTGCTCGCAGGTGCTGGAGTTGGAGGTTTGGGAGCAGGTGAGTGCTGGGACCCCTTTGCCCAGGGTGTGCTGGGGTGGGGACAGGGACAGGGCAGCACCCCCAGCAGAGCTGCCCCTGGTTGGGCAGTGGTCTGCCCCAAGGCTGGTCCCATCCCACATGGTGTGTCCCCCTCGGGGAATGCGCAGAGGAAGGATGGCTCTGACCCCTCTCCACTCGCTCTCCCCTAGGACTCGGGGCTGGAGTAAAACCTCTCAAACCAGGTAAGAAGGTTTTCCTCAGTTCTCTCGCCATCTCTGGCTTTGTCAGTGGCCGGGATTTTTCCCAGCCCCTGTTGCCCTCATGTTTCTCCCATGTGGCCAACGGGACACCCCCACCTTGGACATCCCCATGGCCAAGGCACGCAGCAGCCAGCACTTTCTGCCCTGCCCTGCCACACTAACCCCCACCAAGCCCTCATAGCCACATGGAGCCTTCCTCCTATGTCTCCCGCTTTGGCACACTGCCCTCTCCCCTCCAGCCCCCATGGACCCCCTTTTTTTGGGGTGCTTGCTGCCTGTAAACCTGCGCCAAAGCTTCTTTGGAAGATGCAAAGCTGGTTATCGCTTGCTCAGTCCTGCCTGGGGCTGGTGCCCGCGGGAAGCTGGCAGCACCTCTGCCTGCCTGGGTTCATGGCCGAGCAGCTTTTGCTGGGGCTCCTGCAGCCTGTGCTGGGGTTTGTCTGGCCTAGAAATAATATAATTGTAGAATGGTTTGGGTTGGAAGGGACCTTTAAAGGTGAGGGGCTGAGAGAGGGCATCACCAGGAGAGAGGGGAGATGCTGCCGGGAGGATGCCCAGCCCAAGGGCACCGAGCCTGGGGCATGATAGTGCTGGAGCAGCAGGTAGCAAAGGTGCAGGGGGCAAATCCGGTGCTAATGGAGGTGCCCGGTGCCCATCGAGGCCCATGAGAGGTGTTCTTTTAGACGGAGACCCGGGTCTCCCCTTCCTGCCCGCTCCAGAGGTACCCACTGTGCCCCGGGGCAGGGGGGCACACTGCACCCCCCGGCCCCCCGAGCCGGCCCGTCTGCACGGCGGGAGCGTCAGCCCGAGGCGGGGGCCGGCAACCTCCGTTTACTCAGATTTCAGCTCGTGGAAAGAAAAACAAGGCCCTTTATTTAGGCGTAATTAAAACCAAACGCGAGGCGGCCGCGAAGCCCCAGCCGGAGCGGTGTCCGCACCCTGAGCCAAAGGCACTGGAATTTGCGCCTGGAGGGAGCGAGGGCTGATGAGCCCCAGATGTTGGAAGGCAGCGTTGGCCGGAGCCGGAGGGACTCATTCCTTAGCCATAAACATTTCGGCTCCGTCCCCTCGTGGCCTGGTGCGGTGGGCGGCAGGCAAGGCAGAAAGGGATGGGATAGGGGACCCGGATGCTGGCAGGAATGTTTGTCCCTGTGCCCGTCCCTTGGCCATGCTCCCATCCCATGGTGCAAGGAGGATGCTCCTGCTCCTCTGGCCATGGCCGTCACCCCCCTACCTCACCCCACTTCTCTTTTCAGGGGTCGGAGGACTTGGGGGACTTGGTCCACTTGGCCTGCAGCCAGGTGAGCACAGACCATCGGCCACCCCCACTCTGGGCTGTCCCCAGGGTGATGTTCCCAGAGACTCACTTTGCGGACAGGATGGAGCTTGTACCCATCAAGCGTTCTCTGTAGCCCGTCTGCTGGGGTCTATCTGGGCTGGGTGCCCTTCCCAGACCTGAGGGTCTCACAGCCACCAACAGGCAGCCCTGTGGTCCCCCAATATCATGGCATCAACCACGGCTGGGTGACCCCAAGCAGTGATAGGCGAGGAAGGACCTGGTGTCCCTGCGGGGTCTGGAGCAGGGGGATGGTGCCTGGACATCACCAGTCAGCTTGCACAGGCCAGGGGACCCTGGCATCTGCTGCAGCTGATGACACCACAGGGTGGCCCTGAGTGGTGTTGGCACAACTGATGATGGGTGGGATATGGATGGGAGCATGTATCAGGGAGAAGCTGGTGCAGGACAGGGCAGCACCTTCTAACCACCGCCTTGCCCAGCCTAACGCCAGCCCCCGGCACTGCCACGCAGCTCCCCATGGTTCACCACCCTCTGCACCCACCATGGCCAGCATGGAGGGCATGACACCTTCTTGCCGGCCTTTTTTGGGGATGTTCACTCTGTTTATTGTCCTCACTGCAGGTGCTGCAGGTCTCTTCCCTGGAGCTGCCTTCCCCGGAGGTGTCTTCCCAGGCGCTGCCTCTGCTGCTGCGCTCAAGGCTGCTGCGAAAGCTGGTGAGTGCTGGGAGTTGTCTGGGGTGATGCTGGGCCAGGAAACAATGCAAGAGGGTCGAGCAACCCCTGGGGACACCTGGTGTCCCCTGGGAGCCTGGTTTAGGAGAGTTTTCCCCATGGAGCTGGGGGGCTGCAAGTGAGAGGTGCTGCTCTCACCATTCAGGGGGACCCTGGCACGTCTTGGTGTGCTGGGAAAGGGGCATTGACTAAACCTGATTGCCCAGGAGTGGAGAGCACCAAGCTACATGATCTCCATGCCCAGGTCTGGGGACTTAGACCTGGTACAGCCTCAGGGTGTCCCTTTCACTCCCCAAGAGCCGTCCTGAGCTTGTCCCTTCCTTTGACACTGCTCCAGCCACCCATAGCCCAGCGATGGCTTCTCACGCTGGTACTCCTCTTCCCAATGCCCCCAGGTGCTGGCATTGGTGGCGTGGGTGGAGTTGGTGGTCCCGGTGGCCTCGGGGTCTCCACAGGTAGGAAATACTCCTCATCCCCAGCTTAGCCAAGCCTGGGACACACTTGTCCCCATGCCTGCCAGGGTGGGCAGGAGCCAGTGCCAGGGGCTCAGGGGTCTCTGCTGCCTGCAGGTGCGGTGGTACCGGGCGGGGTGCAGCCCGGGGTTGGCGCGGCAGGGAAACCCCCTAAAATACCAGGTAGGTGCACGGCCCCGAAGCCAGGGGCCAGGGTGGGGAACGGTTCCGAGTGGGTGCTCATCCCTGCTTTTCTCTTGCCTGGCAGGTGCTGGGATTCCTGGAGCTTTCCCAGGCGGTGTGCTCCCAGGTGCAGGTGAGCTGGGGGTCCCCACCCCATCAGCAGCACCCCAACCTTCAAAGGGTTCCCCACCTTAGCAGCAGCACCACAACCTCTGAAGGGGTCTCCAACCTACCAGCAGCACCCCAGCTTCCCAGGGGGCACCAACACGATACCAGCACCCCAGTTTGAGCTGGTAGCCCTGTGGCCAGCTGCACTCTGGGCATTATCACACCTCCCCTGCCCATCTTGCCCTGCAGAAGGCTGCCTGCCTGCCTAACTCCCTGCCTGCCCCATCCCTGCTGCCTGCAGCTTCCAAACCCTTTTGCTGGAGCCGTAGTGACATTTCCACCATGCCAAAGACAGGGGTCCCCAGCGTCTCCAGTGGTCTCCTGCCAAGCTCTGCAGGAGCAGGCGGCATCAGCGCTGGGAGAGGAACTGGCACGGAGCACGGCAGGGCCGGTGTGCCCAGCCAAAGACGGCGTGGGAAGGAGGGGGAGGAGGTGGTGGCGGGGAGAGAGGAATTCTTCACTGCAAAGTAATTTGGGGGAGGAAAACTTGTGAAAACAACATATTTCGACATTGTCAGAAGGAGAAGTGTGTTGCTGGTCAGGAATGTCTTTTCCATGTCTGGAAACGCGTGAGTTATAATGGAAGACATTTGTAAAAGGGAAAAAAAAGCACAAACCAAAAAAAATCCCCCAAACCCGAAACCCAACCCAAATGACTGCAAAGCCAAAGTGCGGTCTGTTGCTCCTGGAGGGTCAGGGCTCAGTGGGCAGGACCCCCGCTCCTGCTCCCCAGAGAGCCCCAGCTTGCACAAAGCCACTGCACACCACCGGGACAGGGAGCAGTGCTCGGGCTTGGCTACGCCATGGGTGCAGGGAGGCTGGACTGGTCCCAGCAAGCCCCCAGGGAATGAGGGTGCCAGGGTTAATGCTGAGCCAGGGATGGGTGACAAGGGTTTGGGAGCTGGGTGTGGGGGTCTTGGGTACCAGCCAATGCCAAGATGCCCCACCATGCTCACCTGGCCCCTCTGATCTCTGACGCAGGTGTCCGCTTCCCTGGTGTAGGGGTGCTGCCCGGAGTACCCACTGGTGCTGGAGTCAAGCCGAAAGGTCCAGGTAAATCCCTTCTATCCCCTGGGGACACTAGGGTGGAGGGCGGGTCCAGGGTGGGCTCCAGCTCTGCTGTCATCCCCATGCTGCTCGGCCTGGCTCCAGCCCATCCTTTGGGGTTGCAGCCCCACAGGGCATGTGGGTGAGCAAAGACATCCTCTGGCTGAGACCAAGCAGACTAGATTGGACCCAAAGGACCAGCTCTGGGGCTCATGTGGGTGCCTTTGTGTTTCTGTCTAGGAGCAGGAGCCTTCGCAGGAATCCCTGGTGAGTGTCCTGTCTCTCTCGCCTGTCCTTCTCTTCCTTCCCAAGCCTGTTCATCACAGTCATGGCCTCTCCATGCCAGAAGATGCCTCCGGGCTTCCCAAGCCACCCACTCTCCTCTCCTGGGGTGCCCCGGGGCACTCCCCTCTCGAATGGACTGGTGGCAGCCTAGGCGCGGGCTCCAGGTGAGAGTCTGCTGTTGGCTTTGCAGGACTGGGAGGTTTTGGAGGTCAGCAGCCCGGTGTCCCTCTGGGGTATCCCATCAAAGCTCCTAAGCTCCCAGGTAAGCTGCCACAGCCAGCGGGGCTAGGGGTGAAGGACCCCCAGCAGTGCCAGGAGAAGGACCCGCCGTTCCCCAGGGCTGAGCTGTGGTGCCCCCGGGTCCCGTGGACCTGGCAGCGCCGGTGCTGGCCCTGGGACAGCAGGACAGAGCAAGGGATGCTGGGCAGGGCAGTCCAGCAGCAGCCCTGCCTATCGCAGCCCTGTGGACAGCTACCTCGGTACTGCTGCTGGTCTTGCCACCAGCCCATGAGGATGACACTGTGCCTCTCTCCAGCTATTGTAAGGTAGGAAAAAGCATGTTCTGAGGACGTGCTTTGGGCCATGGCACCCCAGGCTGTCCCTGCTAGCTCCTTCTGGCACACCTTTTGGAGGGACCGTCTGCTTTCTGTGGCTCTTGGGGTTGTGCCAGGCATCGATGGGCCAAATGTCCCAGCTTGAGAAGCTCTAGCCAAGGCCACCAACAGCAGGCAGGTGGTGGGGATGGAGGTCCAGGCAGGCCTCCCTCTCCACTACATGCCCAGATGGGGCTCAGCCCCAGCTCAGGGAAGCCTGGGGTTGCTCAGCACCCTTTCCCAAGGCTGGGCTGCTCTGGGGACCTCCACCTCCCAGCCCTATGCTGGGTGCCAGCTCTGCCCATCCCCAGCCAGTCATGCCCACACAGGGACAGTGGCAGGACGAGCAGTGCGAGGCAGCCGGTACCAGGTGCTGTGCCCTCTAAGGGCCACACTGCCAGCTTACTGGTCCCAAGAGCATCCCCAAGGAGGAGGGCAGCCAAATCTGAGCAGGAACCTGCATCCCTGGGATGCTGGGGAGTGAGTCGGTCCATGGGCATTTTCCTGCTCGCTGAAACAAGTTGCTGCAGGCAGGAAAGCCTTGGCGTGGAGAGCAGGTCCCACTCCAGCACCAGCTCTGCCGCTTCCCCCATTGGGGCCCGTCGCCGCAAACAGCAGCAGAAATACTTGGCCTGCTCCAGCTTCCTCCCGCGGAGGCCGAGTTACGCTCGTTAGGGCAACTGGGCCCCGCTGCCATCGGATCCTGTCTGGCCTCCCGGCCGCAGCCTGGCCCCAGACCGCCTTTCATGGGGTGCCCAGTGTGGAGAGCAAACCGCCGGCACATGGCACAGCCGTGCCTGGCTCCATCCCGCGACGGCCCCACCAGTGGCCCCCAGCCCGGACAGGACATTGCTGCTGGTGACCCACTTTTTGGGGAGCCTTCATTAAATAACTCAGGGGAGAACACCCATCCCCTTGGCCAGGGAGCTCTGTCAGGCATCTCATCTCTTGTGGGGACCAGCAGGACAGTGTCCCCAGCTGTGGTTTCAGCTGCTGGGTACTGCCTGGCCCCCAGTCCTTCTTGTGGCGCTGGGGAATGCCAGTTTGTCACCTCTGAAGGCTTGGGGCTGGCAGTGTGGGGACACACTGTGCTGGCTGTCGACAGTCTCATTTTGATGCTGCGGATGAACCTGGGAGCTGCCCCATGTCCCTTGTGCTATGTCCCGGCTGTGGTACGTCTAGGTCAAGAAGGGATAAGGTGACAGAAGGGAAAATAACATTTTCAGTGGAAAGTCTCTTTTTTTTTGATTACTTGCTCCAAATGCCCCAGCCAGCTACAGCTCTTAACTGTCCCCACTCAGGAGGTGGCCCTGGGGCCACCTGGCTCAGTGGAGGCTCAGCCTGAAGCCATGGCTGATATTAGGGTCCAACTCGATGCCACAGATATGGGGACTGCTCCCCAGTGCCTGGCCATGCTGGGGTGGAATCAGTTTATATGAAGCTCTTTCCATGGCACCCAGTGTGCCTATTGGCCCTGAGTCCCCCTGGCAGTGCTGGTGACATCTCCATGCCCATGTTGGATGGGTGTGCACAGCCCCAGGGCACATCTGGCAGGGGGTGATGGGGAGCTGGGCTTGGACCTGGTGAAACCCTTGGAGACCCAAGCACTTGGAATCTTGACCCTTGGAGCCACCTCCATGTGTGTCACCCAGCGCCGGACCCTTTCGCAGCTTTGGGGTGCGCGAGGTGCTAATGAGGTGCCCTGAGATGGGCATGGAGGGTCCCCAAGGTAAGGGATACCCATCACAACTCATGGCCACCACAGCCTGGAAATCCTGCGTCTTCCAGCAACACTGTGCTGGCGTAGGACACGATGGGACAGCCTGGCAGGATGGGGAGAAATCTGGTCCCCACATGCTGGCTGGCGGGAGGGGACATTGTCCCACGGTCAGGGAGATACTTTGCCATGAGCAATCCTGTCCTGGCTGCAGGCAGCCTCGTCTCCACCCTGTCCGCCTCCCAACCCCCTCGGGCTGGAGGGCTTGGTGTGTGAGACACCCTCCAGCCTACGTGCTGCTTGAGGTGTCCCCACCAGGGATGTGACAGCTCATCACCCCTCCTCGGGCTGCTGCCAGCAGTGATGGGAGCTCGGTGCTGCCAGCTCCCAAGTGCATGGTCTCTCTGAATCATGGGCATCCCCGCGCCCTCCCAAGCGACGAACTTTCGTAAGGAGATGTTTCCCTGGCCATGATGTTCCTGCTCGTAATCCCTCCCTGTCCCTTCATGCCGACCTCCTAAGGAGGTCACGTTTCAGCAGAGGCTCCCAAGCCCTGATTCCAATTAAAACCTTTCATTTGGAGCCGGCCATGGCGCAGGCAGCTGGGTACAGCTCTCGCCTCAGGGCTCCCGGGGGACCCCCCCAGCAAAGCCGGGTCACAAGAGGCTTTTGCAAAACCAGCTCCAGGTGCCACAGCCCTTGGCGTGGGGCTCAGAGTGAGTGGCTCTTTTTGGAGCTGCTGCTACCGAGGTGATAGAGAAGAGCATCCGTCACAGGGGGTTGTATCCCAGAGGATTCACTATCCTGACCGAAAGAGCCCCAGGGGCTAGTGCCGCACAGCCAGCTGGCACAGAGGGGCTACACCGCGGGGCAGAGGGGCCACAGCCACCGGCAGCCAGGTGCTAACCCGCCACCTTCTCTCCTCTCCAGGTGGCTATGGATTGCCCTACAGCACTGGTAAGCTGCCCTACGGTGAGTGCTCGTAGCCCTCACTCCACGGTTGTAGCTCCTCGCGGCTCTGCTGGCTGCTGCTGTGGTCTTGTGGTGTGAGGGGCATCGCACTCCCAGGGCAAAGTGGTCCCTCAGGGCACCCATGACTTGTCCTGCCGCGATGCCTGGATGCCTGTGGACCCAGCTGGGAGCAGCCCGGCTCTGCTGGCATCCTGCGCCACAGGGCCGGGAGCCGTGAATCCGCAGGCATGCCGCGGCGCCGGCAGTGGCCGGCTGCTCGGCTGGCTCTCTGCTAGGACACGTCCTGAGCTGCTGCCAGCTCCTAGCAGGGATGTTTGAACTGGCGTCTCGACTCTCAGCTGGGGGGGAGCTGGCTCTGGCATCACCCTCCACATCCCTCAACACCAGGGAAGGAGACATCCTCTAGGCCAAGGCTCCATCTGCCTCATTCCCCTTCCTACAGCCAGCTCCTGACCTGGCTTTGCCTTTCTGTTTGTGATTGCAGGTTTCGGGCCCGGCGGGATAGGAGCCGGCATCGGGGCAGGAGGAAAGGCAGGGTACCCCACTGGGACAGGTACACTCCCTCCCCAGGCAGCCCCAGGGGGGGGAACTGGCATGGGTATGGCAGGGGGACCAGGCACCCCAGTCATTTTGCTGGTCTTTGGGCACTGCCCAGCTGCCTGGCAGCCCCAGGGTAGCAATGCCACCCCATGGACAGCCTGGAGGGGTGCATCACCTCCCAAAGGAGAGGGGGTATGGATGCTGATAGGAGGGGCTGGTCCCCAGAGTCCCTGTGGGGTGGGGGAGCTGAGGTGGGAATGGTCTCAGGACCATGGTCTCAGTTGCCCATGTCCTTCCCCAGGAGTTGGAGCACAGGCAGCAGCAGCTAAAGCAGCAGCAAAATATGGTGAGTTGCTCTCCGTGGGCACATACATCACCCCTCTTCCCAGTGGGGCAGCTGCTCCCTCCCTCCCTCCTTCCCTCCCTCCCAGGCTGGGGGGATGCTGATTGTGTCCCAGCATCATCAAGCTGAAGGTCCCCTTCTCCCCTGTGGCAGGAGCTGGTGTCCTGCCTGGGGCTGGTGCCATCCCAGGAGTTGGTGGACTGGTACCCGGTGCTGGCGTTGTTCCAGGAGCTGGAGGTGAGCTGATGGTGGCCCTGGGGCTTGGGAAGGCTCATGTCCGTCCATCCTGCACCCCTGACTCTCTCCTGCTACTCCGGCAGTTGGAGGCCCGGCAGCGGCAGCAGCAGCAGCAAAGGCAGCAGCGAAGGCAGGGGTACTGCCCGGGGTTGGCGGCGTTCCAGGTGTCGTGCCCGGCGTTGGAGTTGTCCCTGGCTTGGCGCCTGGTGTCGGAGCTGTCCCCGGGGTGCCAGGTAACTGTTCTCAGGAGCCCTGTCCCCACTGCCCAGCTCTCCAGTTGGTGTGGGAGCTGGTGGCTGAGGGTCCTTCTCTCCCTTGTCCCCAGGAGTAGTGGCGCCGGGAGCAGCGGCAGCAGCAAAGGCAGCTAAATTTGGTAGGTGATGCGTGGTGCAAGGGGCTCCTCAGCAGCTCCCCGGGGACCTGTGCTGAACTTCCCCACTCATGGCACTCAGGGTGCATCCAGACAGACAGTTCACTCCTGATGGCTCATTATGGGGAAGCATCCAAGGATGGGATGCTCCCGGCCCAGCTCCCAGTTGCTATGTCCAGGCTTATCCCGAAGGCAGGATCTTCTTCCTCTCTAGGGTTTCTACAGGCTTTCAAATGTTGCTGCAACAAGAGTAAACTTCTCCCTTTCTGGTTGCCTGTAGGAGCTGGTGTTGGTGTTCCTGGCATTGGTGGTGTTCCTGGTGTTCCTGGTGTTCCTGGCGTCCCTGGTGTCCCTGGCTTGGTGCCCGGTGTCGGAGCTGTCCCTGGGGTGCCAGGTGATTGTTCTCAGGAGCCCTGTCCCCACTGCCCAGCTCTCCAGTTGGTGCGGGAGCTGGTGGCTGAGGGTCCCTCTCTCCCTTGTCCCCAGGAGTCGTGACGCCGGGAGCAGCAGCAAAGGCAGCTAAATTTGGTAGGTGCTGCGCGGTGCAAGGGGCTCCTCAGCAGCTCCCCAGGGACCTGTGCTGAACCTCCCCACCCATGGCACTCAGGGTGCATCCGGACAGGCGGGTGTCTCCTGATGGCCCATTATGGGGAAGCATCCAAGGATGGGATGCTCCCAGCCCAGCTCCCAGTTGCTGTGTCCAGGCTTGCTTTCATCCCGAAGGCAGGATCTTCTTCCTCTCTAGGGTTTCTACAGGCTTTCAAATGTTGCTGCAACAAGAGTAAACTTCTCCCTTTCTTGTTGTCTGCAGGAGCTGGCGTTGGTGTTCCTGGCATTGGTGGTGTTCCTGGTGTTCCTGGTGTTCCTGGCGTCCCTGGTGTCCCTGGCGTCCCTGGTGTCCCTGGCTTGGTGCCCGGTGTCGGAGCTGTCCCCGGGGTGCCAGGTGACTGTTCTCAGGAGCCCTGTCCCCACTGCCCAGCTCTCCAGTTGGTGTGGGAGCTGGTGGCTGAGGGTCCCTCTCTCCCTTGTCCCCAGGAGTCGTGACACCAGGAGCAGCGGCAGCAGCAAAGGCAGCTAAATTTGGTAGGTGCTGCGCGGTGCAAGGGGCTCCTCAGCAGCTCCCCAGGGACCTGTACTGAACCTCCCCACCCATGGCACTCAGGGTGCATCTGGACAGGCGGGTGTCTCCTGGGGTTCACTCCTGATGGCTCATTATGGGGAAGCATCCAAGGATGGGATGCTCCCAGCCCAGCTCCCAGTTGCTGTGTCCAGGCTTGGCTTCATCTCCAGGACAGGAACTTCTCCCTTTCTGGGGTTTCCACAGGATGCTTCATGCAGGTGAACAAGTGAGACTGAACTCATGTCTTTGGACTTAATCTGAATTCTTGGGTTTTGTACCAAATCCATTTTTCCACCAGCAGACCTGACCCAGGGTGTGGTGCCTGTGGGCTCAGCCTCGCTGCCCAGGTGGTCAGAGATCTCTGGCAAAGGAACCCCTGCTCAAGGTCACCACCTTCCAAAAATGTGGTTCGATCCAGCAAGTGCATCCTACTTGGTCTATCAAGACCCAGGTGCCCAGCAGGCACAACCACCCCCAAGGGAGCTCCAGTGAGGAGGAGCCTGGAGCAGATGAGGGAGATGGCCAAGCAGCAGGGAAGCTGGGAGCCTGGGCACAGAGGAGGCAGAAGTGGCCCTGAGGCTCCACGCAGGGCTGGGGATCCATGTGCTGCTCCAAAAGCAGTGCCAGAGGTTACATGGCCAGGTCCCAGAACTTCTGCATCATCTCTGCAGAGCCCTGGGAGTCTTCTGGGAGCAGCCGTGCTCGATGACAGCTTTGCTTTGAGGGCTAAACCATTGCTGGCCATTTCTTCCACTTCTCTTTCACATCATGTAGAAAAAGATCCCACTATGTGCCCAGGGAAAGGTGGGATTTAGGGAGAAACTTGGCGGTGACATTTAGTGAGTGTGTGCTCTGTGGTGGGGTGCCTGGCACCTGCCAATCAGGGGGCCATGAGGACAACCTCTCTGGCACTCAGTCCTTCCATAAGTGCCCCGATGCTTGTCCCTTACGAGTGCCAGAGGGTCAAGGCTGTCACTGCCCTGGGCAGCTTCCCAGTCTGGCCAGCATCCAAGGCACCCAGCCCTTCCCAGCAGCTACTGGGGACCACCAGCCACTTTTCCTCTGTGGCCTCTTTGGCTTCAAGGCTGGATGTCGCCATGATGTGAACCAGCTGGAGCCCACTTTGATGATAAGGATCATCATGGTCCCCTGTGCTGATGACTTCCCAGGTTCTCTTACAACAGCAGATTTACCATCCTTGCTGGGGCCTTCTGGGAGACATGGGACCGGTCCCTCCCTTGTACCATTGTGCATCTCTTCTGGGATGCTCTTGTGGGGTGTTCTCCTCACCAAGGCTGGATAACAAGACCAGAGATGTGATGAGGTCCCACCTTTCAACTGTTGCTGCAACGAGATTAAACTTCTCCCCTCTTGTTGCCTTCAGGAGCTGGTGTCGGTGTTCCTGGCATTGGCGGTGTTCCTGGAGTCCCTGGTGTTCCTGGAGTCCCTGGTGTTCCTGGCGTCCCTGGTGTCCCTGGTGTCCCTGGCTTGGTGCCCGGTGTCGGAGCTGTCCCCGGGGTGCCAGGTGACTGTTCTCAGGAGCCCTGTCCCCACTGCCCAGCTCTCCAGTTGGTGTGGGAGCTGGTGGCTGAGGGTCCCTCTCTCCCTTGTCCCCAGGAGTCGTGACGCCGGGAGCAGCAGCAAAGGCAGCTAAATTTGGTAGGTGCTGCGCGGTGCAAGGGGCTCCTCAGCAGCTCCCCAGGGACCTGTGCTGAACCTCCCCACCCACGGCACTCAGGGTGCATCCGGACAGGCGGGTGTCTCCTGATGGCCCATTATGGGGAAGCATCCAAGGATGGGATGCTCCCAGCCCAGCTCCCAGTTGCTGTGTCCAGGCTTGGCTTCATCCCCAGGACAGGAACTTCTCCCTCTCTGGGGTTTGCTGGTGACTTCCCAGCCTCTTTTTTACAACAGCAGATTTACCATCCTCACTGGGGCCTCCTGGGAGACATGGGACCAGTCCCTCCCTCGTACCACTATGCATGTCTCCTGGGATGAAGCGGTGGGGTGCTCTCCTCACTGCAGATCAACAACAAGAGCAGAGCTGTGGCAAGATCCCACCTTTCAATTGTTGCTGCAACAGGAGTGAACTTCTCCCCTCTTGTTGCCTGCAGGAGCTGGTGTCGGTGTTCCTGGGATTGGCGGTGTGCCTGGTGTCCCTGTTGTGCCTGGTGTCCCAGGTGTGCCTGGCGTGGCTGGGGTTCCTGGTGTGGTGCCGGGTGTTGGAGGTGAGCAGATGGGCTGGTATGAGCTGATGGGGTGGTGCTGGCCTCACTGGTTCCCTGACTCTCTCCCATCTGTCGCTGCAGTGGGTGGCCCAGCAGCCGCGGCCGCAGCGAAGGCTGCAGCAAAAGCTGCAGCGTTTGGTAAGTCACTGGTCATCCTTCCCCAGGGAGGGAGAGAGGGAGGAGGGATGCTGGCAGATGGGTGAGCTGGGAGGCACCCCAGATGCTGTGGATGGCAGGGAGGCCAGTGGGACCTCTGCCTGTGGAGCCTTCCTGCTCGGCTACATCCTTGAGCCTCTCTGCAGGAGCAGGACGCGTGCCCGGAGTTGGCGTGCCCGGAGTTGGCGTGCCCGGAGTTGGCGTGCCCGGAGTTGGCGTGCCTGGAGTTGGTGTGCCTGGTGTCGGAGTCATACCAGGTGAGATGGTGTCTAGGGGATGCTCGGGATGTCCCCAGTGATGCTGGCTGTGGGGTGCTGGTGTGGCCACCACAGTCCATCGTTGCCCCTCATGCTCTCCCTCTCCTCCAGGAGGTCCAGCGGCCGCCGCTGCTGCCAAAGCAGCTGCCAAAGCAGCCAAGTACGGTAAGCTGGAGTCTCTCCAGGGTTATCCCACATATTCTGTCTCCTGCTATCTCCCCACCCAAGGCTGCTCCCTGCATCAGGGCTGAGGCCCTGCACTGGGCAGGGTCCCTGTGGGTCAGGGTGAGGGATGAGCTCTCCATAAGGCTGTACATCAAACGAGGTCTTGGTTATGTCAGGAGGTGCTCTCCGGAGAGCTGGTCTGCATGGAGGGTTCAAGGTTCACCATCCACACACTTTCTCATACATTAATCCATCCACTTTCCCTTCTACCCAGCTATCCACACCACCAGCCAGCCAGCCCAGCATCCATCTGTCCTCTCATCTGTCCATCCATCTGCTCCTCCATCCATTCATCCACCTCTCCATCCATCCATCCATCCATCCATCCATCCATCCATCCATCTATCTCCTTCCACCACCTCTCTTCCTGAGCTGAAGCCCAAATCCTTCCCTCTCTCCTTGCAGGAGCAGGTGGCCTGGCTCCTGGCGTGGGTGGCCTGGCTCCTGGTGTAGGTGGTCTAGTTCCCGGCGTGGGTGGTCTTGCTCCTGGTGTAGGTGGCCTGGCCCCCGGCGTTGTCCCAGGTGAGGAGGAGGAAGGTGGGTAGTGGTGGCAGCCTGGCTGTTGTGGGGGCAGATCTGGTGACAGGCGAGAGGAGGACCTTGGTGGTCTCCACCAACTCATGGCCATCCCTTGGGTGACGCAGACAAGGCAGGAGGGATGGGGTCTGCCAGGCATTGCTGGAGAGGGTCCTCCTTGGGGACACTGACCTCTCTTTGGCCTCTCTGCTCAGGGGTTGGAGGTCCGGCCGCAGCAGCAAAAGCAGCAGCGAAGGCAGCCAAAATCGGTGAGTTGGCTGGAGAAGCCCATTGCTTGTGGCTCAGCCCACAGCAGGCAGCCCTGCCTGCCCCGGGGGCACTTGGAGTCTCCCCATGAGCTCTGGCATGGCACAGACTGGTCCAGAGGGAGCTGGGGGGCTGCAGGGGAGGGCACCCCATGTCAGGTACATCATCCCACAGGAGTATGGGGATCACACGGGGATCATCCCCACTCTGCCTCACCCCATCTCTCTGCAGGTGCTGGGGTTGGAGGGGTGCCAGGAGCAGTGCCCGGTGTTGCCGGAGTGCCAGGAGTGACGCCTGGTGTTGGTGTCGTGCCTGGGTTGGTACCTGGTGTGGGGGTACCCGGTACCGGCATCCTCCCCGGCGCAGGTACGTGCTTTGTGATACCTCAGTAAGGCACCTGTGTGGGGCCAGCAGTGGCCAGGGATGCTAAAAGCCACTGAGCCACATGGAGGGGTGGCAAGCAGGGGGGTGCAGGTGGGTTGGGGGCTGGTGGCACATGGGAGGGCTGCTGGGGTGACCGTTCTAACCACAATGTCCTCATTTGCTTTGCAGGCATCCCCCAAGTAGGGGTGCAGCCTGGTGCTAAACCTCCCAAATTCGGTATGTATCTCTGCGACCCTGCCCCAGGTCCAGCTCGGACCATCACCGAGCACCCTCCTCGTATGGCTATTGGGGTGCTGGCCTCACTTTGTGTCCCTTGTGTGCCCCTTGGTGCCCTGGTGGAGGGTGGCCCAGGCATGGGAATCGGTGTGCCGTCACCTATGGGTGCAAAGTGCCACCTCTGCCCCCTCCCCCGGACTTGATGGGGACATTTTTCTGCTGCTCTGCTTTGCCTGCATCAATGCACCATGCAAAGGGTGACTCCCCTCCAGGTCTTCTTGCTCTGGGTGCTCTGAGAGGGGTGCCGGGATGGGTGTCAGAGCCACCAGAGCAGGTTGAGCACTGGCCAAGGGTGCCCTGAGCTGTGGTTGTCAGGCTGGGGGGTGACAGGGGTTAATGGTCTCTCTCTGGCAGGTGTTCCTGGAGTTGGAGTCCCAGGGGTCGGTGGCATCCCAGGTAGGTGCTGAGACTGGGCAATGGGGACATGCAGGCAGAGGGATGCTCCCCAAGAGGGATGTGGGCAGAGGGATGTGGGCAGAGGGATGCTCCCTGACAGGGATACAGGCAAAGGGATGCTTCCGCAGGGCATGGGGGCAGTGGGGCTGCCCCAGGAAGGTTGAGCACACATGGGGCTGGGTGAGGAGCAGATCAGACACTGCCCCACTGCCCATCTCTGTTGGCACTCACTCAGGGTCCCCATTGTAGGTGGCCTTGGAGTTGGTGGCCTTGGAGTCGGTGGGCTCGGTGCTGGTGAGTGCTGCTGGCCCTTGGCTTTGGGGCTCCTTGGGGCTGGGGTGCAGGGAGCGGAGTGGCAGCGACGTGCTGGCAGGGTGCCGAAAAAGACAGGGGATCTATGGGATGTAGGGGTGCTTTTGTCCCCTCCTGGTCCCATTGCTTGGTCCCACCCTACACTGTCACCGTGCCCTGTGCCTTGACTTGTGTCTGCTGCCAGCCCTGCTCCTGGGGTGTGATCGGAGGGAAATGCCATCGCTGAGCAGGTACCGAGCACCATAGCACCAGTGTTGCCCATGCCATGGGGACAGGGGATGGTACTGTGTCATGTCCCCAACATGCGGAGATGCAGGTCCCTGCCAGGGGGCTCATAGCAGGGTCTGGCAGCAGCCACGGGGACAGCAAGTCCTGGCAGGGGCTGCACTGACAGCCCTCTCTGATTCAGGGGCCTTGTTTCCAGGAGCTGCTGGGAAACCTCCCAAGCCAGGTAAGGAACAGAGGCTGCTCTGGCCTGGGAGGCTGGAGACGTAACTCCTACCCCTGTCTCCATACTCCCTGCTATCACTCAGGCTCTCCCAACCCTCAGGTTTTGGTGCTGGGGGGCTGCAGCCAGCTGAGTGCCACGGTTTGGGGCTGGGGTTGGAGTGTGGCGCCTACCATGCTATGCTTGTCCCCACACTGCTGCCATCCCCCGCTGGGCATGCCACTGCCCATGAGAGCACCCTGGAGCCCAACGGGTGCCATGGCCAGGACACGGGCTGTCCCTGCAGTGAGCAAAGGTCCCCACACAGGATGTCCCCAGCTGGGGGGGTCCCCTGCCAGGCAGGACTGGGGTGGCACTGCTGTCACAGGCTGTCACCAGCTGTTGCTTTTTCTCCAGGGGCTGGAGTTCCCGGCTTTGGCGTGTCACCAATATTTCCAGGTACCATCCCCTGCTCAGTACCTTGGCATGCACCAGGGCACATCTTGATGCCTGGCCGGCTCACAGGGACACCACAGCCCACGGGAGCATGGGGACATGGCCACGGCCTGGGGAGGGACCCAGGAGGCTGGGCTGACCTGGGGGTGCTTGGCTGGGGCTCGTGGGGTAGAACAATGGAGGTGACCGGTTGGTTCTGAGGGCTTTGCTCTCCTTTCAGGTGGGGTTGCTGGCCAGCTGGGATTCGGTGGTGAGTGTCCATCCCCGAAGCGGGACATTTTTGGGGTGGGAGGGTGCATATCCCCCTTGAACCCAGCAGCTGATCAGGATGGGGGTCCCACTCACCCTGTTCTGCCTCCCTTCTGCAGGGAAGCCCCCCAAGACCTACGGAGGAGCCCTGGGTGCCCTGGGCTTTAGAGGTGAGTCCTGCCACCGAGCGACCCCTGCACCTCTGCCCTTCTCCCAACACCCCCTCCCAGGGGCTCTGGAGGTGCAGGGGGGGCTCACCCTGTGCATCCCCCCTCCCAGGCGGCCTGGGCTGCGCACAAGGGAAGTACTGCGGGAGAAAGCGGAAGTAACCGCTCGCCGTCACCGATGACCTCATGAACTTTGGTGCTACTGCATGGTCCAGAATGTAAATCCCAAGCAAAGCTGAGACATCTCCTCTCCCCAAAACCCCGGACCCCCTCCCCAGTGCTGGGACCATTCCTGGCCTCACGTTCCCAGGAGGGACCCTGCGCCTCCGGCAGTGCCTCGTCTCCCCCCAGCCCCTCTGTCCCAGCAGGGAGCGCGGAATAAACTGCGGGGAGCAGCCGTCCCCCTTGGTGCTATCGCTCCCTGCGGGATGTGTGTGTGTGGGGGAGGTCTTGAGGTGTTGCACCCCCCACCCCAGCCTCAGAGCTGACCCCGGGGAGGGGGGCAGGATGAGGGGGACCCCACATTGGAGGGAGGGAGGGAGGGAGGGAGGGAAGGGGGTCCCAGTGGAGGGGGGCTGCACAGGGAGGAATGTCCCTGTCAGCTTGGCGTCCCCCTTCCCGGTCCCCGCGCTCCCCTTGGTCCAGGGGGGCCGCGGGCAGGAGGGGCTTGGTCCCTTCATGTTACTCACTTTGCTATAACTGGGTGGGACGCCCTATACAGAGGGACTCGCTTCCGACAGACTAATAAAGGACAAGTTTCTAAAGGACTCTGACTCGGTTCCATGTCCCTGTCCCCTTCCCGGTGGTGGTGGTGGTGGCAGTGGTGGGTGGCCAGCTCAGAGGGTTGCACTGCCCCATGTCTTGTGCCCATGGCTTTGTCCAAGCCTGGGGATATGCTGGGTCCTTGGTCCGGGGATACCGTTTGTCCCACTGCGTGGTCACAACCCTGTCCCCCAGGCGAGGGGACAGCCCGGGGACCCAGGGGGATGGCCATGTCCTGTCCCGCAGTGAGAGCCCCAGGGATGAGGTAGACATCCATCTTCTGTCCCACAGTGACAGCCTGGGCAATGACCGTGCCCCGTCCCCCAGTGACCACCCAGGGGAAGGGTCGTGCCCTGTCCCACAGTGACAGCTCCAGGGATGAGGGGGACATCCATGCTCTGTGCCATGGTGACAGCCCAGGGACGCAGGAGGAGGTCTATGCTCTGTCCCATGCTGACGGCCTGGAGATGCAGGGAGAAGTCCATGCCCTGAACCATAGCGGCAGCCTGAGGACCAAGTGAGATGTCCACGCCCCGCCCGGGGGACGAGCGATACATCTGTGCGCTATTGCACGGTGACAGCCTGGGGGATAAGCAGGACGTCCATGTCCTCCCCGTGGCGACAGGCCAAGCGGCGGTGGGGATGTCCCTACCCGGTGCCGCAGTGACAGCCCAGGGACCCCCGGGTGGGGACCCCCGAGCCCCGGCCCTCGGCTCCGGCCCCGGCGCCCCCCGGCCCCGCCCCC